>JAJTJO010000195.1:0-560373 GCA_024550625.1 Dendroctonus valens | reverse complement strand
TTTTGTCTGGGTAAGTTGTAATGTATCGTCATGGCAGTATATATTGTAGAGAATCGGTGAGAGCGGGCATCCTTGAGGAGCCCTTTTTCAGGGGAAAAAGAAAATGACAGTGTTTTGTCAATTCGTACTTGTAGTTGTCTGTTTTCTAGTAAGTTCTTTGGTGTGTAGTAGATAGTTGGTGTGTGTAGTTTGTATAGTAAGCCTCTATGCCAGACACTATCAAAAGCTTTGTTAATGTCCATAAACAGGCAAGCTGTCTTTCTGAACATAAACAGGCAAGTTGTATATTGTTAGCCAAAACAAAGAGCGGATGAACAGTCGAGTGATGTTGTTTGAAACCAAATTGGTAGGTAGGTATATATTTCCCAATCACTTTTCAAGCCGTTGCTTTATTATGTATTCGAAATTTTGCTTAGTACTGGAAGTAGTGTAATTGGTCTGTAGTTGCTCGGTTGTGTATTGTCGACTCCATTTTTGGGTATAGGGATTATTAGCCGTTCTTCCATGTTCTGGGATTCTGCCATTTGTGATGCAGTTGTTCAATTCAGTTAGGATCAGTTTGTGTGTTTCTTGAGTTAGGCTTTTCAAGAGTTTTGCCTTAATTTTATCACCTCCCGGTGCAGTGTCTTTGACATGCGCTAGGGCTTCATCGTACTCTGTGTCTGTGATCAGTTTGCAGGTGTAGTCCGGTGAGGTGTTAAAATAGTTCAAGTACCAGTAATTGCTCAAGTTCCAGTTGTCATTGTCGAAGTTAGGGTTTGTTGATATGCTGAAGGCCCTTTGATAGTGTCTGGCGAACGCGTCCGCTTTCTCTTTGTCTGTGTAACGTTCTATTCCGTTTTCGTCAATTGTGTCAGTAGTGCCAGTCTTCCTGTATTGCGCCAGTTTCTAATTTTTCGCCAGTATGTTTTGTCTTTGTCCTTCTGTATTTCTTTACATGTTTCTAGCCATTTGTCTGTCGGTATTGTCCAATCAAAGTTTTAATGTTTCTGTTAAGTTGGTTCAGTATCTTTTTTAGGTCGTATTTGAGTGTTTGTATATAGTCTGTACAGTTCTCTCTTATGTTTTATTAGTCTCAGTATGTATTTGGGTAGTGTATGTCGGTAGAAAGCATTTTTTATTTCCGGGCTAAATTTTCCTATGGCTAGTGAAAGTTGTTGTTGTATGGTTTCTATTGAAATGGGCTGTGCTTGCGATTGAATGTAGTCATGTATATGTTGTTTCACTTTGTCTATGTCAGTCTTTGTTAGGTTTAACTTTATCTCTATAGGAGGTGTATTGGAGGTAGGTTGCGTATGTTGTAAGTCTATGTTAAACGTAATAGCCAGGTGGTCGGATCCCAGTTCGTTGGTTAAGTTTATGTTGTTGATGGTGTTTGTTAAGTTTCTTGTGTGCAGTAGAACGTCTGGTGTTGAATCTGGGTTTGCGGGCATCAGAAAAGTTGGTGGGGTGTGCTGTTTTATAAAGTCGGAATTTTGTAAAAATCTTTTAAGTTTATTCGTTTTGTTTCTGTTCAAGTTAAAGTCGCCTATAATTACTGCATATTTATAGATGCTTGCCTTGGTCAGTATGTTTTGTCTAGGTTGGAGTGTGGGTGTATGTATATCAGAAATATGTCTATCAGGTCGTTTAAGTAGGGTATGGTAAAATGTAAACAGTCGTTCAAAGGGTTGTTGAGGGAAGGAGGATTTGCTCTTCCAAGTTTATATGTTGGTTTTAGGAGAGCTGCGACCCCGCCCCTGGCATGATTGATGGTATTTCCATGCCTATAGATATACTGCCAATTTCTGCACGTTGGTGTCTGTCCTAGTTTGGTTTTAGTCTCTACAAATATGCAGCAGTCTGTGTCGTTTTGTTCTAGGTAATTGTAAATAAGTGGTTTATGGTCTATGTTAGTGATTGTTTGTTTTAGTTGTTCATGTAAATACTCCATTTTTGTACTGTTTTCCTTTATTCTAAAACAGGTCTTCCGGAGTCAACTTTGTTTCACTCTGATATTCTTCGAGAGAAGAACTTCGCTTATCAAGCTTGCATCACACACGTATTTAAAAAAAAACATCCACAGCACTATTTCAAAAAATTCTTCATATGTTTCATTTTATATTTCCTTCCTGAAATGTTCGAATTAAGTCTTTTGACTCAAATCAGATTTGGTTTATTCGATATGTGCATATTGGTAGATTTCCCCACTTTGAAGTCCTAGTTATTGAAGTGGTTCAATTCCTGTTTATTCTGTATGACAAACAATCCAATTCGAGTGACTCTGACATTTATTCAGGAACGACTACCGAAACAGCCTGAGGTAAATGTCGTTAGCATCTAAACGATTAATGTTTTACCGAATGTATTGCGGATATTCCGCAGCTTTTGCGTAGGGAGATTAAATGTATTGAGATTCGACTGTATGCATGCATAATCAATACCCTCGCTCTGAAAGTACAAAACTCATCTACTAATTATTCCTTTTATTAATCAAAGCATATTCAGTTTGTGCACGAATTGAAATCAGCGCTTGGATTTTTTCAACTATTTAAAATGTCTTTGAAGTTTTTACAAACCTTTTCTACTTCCAAGTAGATTCTACAAGATGCTCACATATCCGGCAAGCATTTCATATTACGCATCCATTATGGCAGCAATTTCAAATTAGGAACCTGTTCAGCTGCATTAAACTTTAAGCTCCCTGCAAACCAGCAACAAAGCGGCCATGGCTGGCTGGAATTTCATCGTCAAATTATGCCGATATTGAGGATATTAAGAAATTTTAATACTTTCAACATTGCGCCCCAATCCAGAAACAATTGTATTTAGAATCTAAAATTGGTACGTATCGTCATTTTAAAAGGAAATTTAATAATATTGTACTATCGTCGGTGAAATTTGTAAGAAGCTTACATATTTCAAAAATTTACTATATGAAATGCCGATCTATTAGTTCCTTGCCTCCACATTTGAGGAATCGTCAATGTGAGGAATTTTAGGAAAATCGTCCATACATATCTGGACCGGCCAAAAAGACTAAGAGGTAATTCTTAGAATATTTGCTGTCTCCTAATTGATGTAATAAATACTCCTCATATAGGAGTACAGAAGAGATTGGGAGATATAGTGGTTGACAAATATTTGGTATAGCTACTTAATATAACTGAAACAAAGTATAGGTCCCTAAAATTCCATTTTATAGGGATACTTTCTAGAATATAGTCCAAAAAAACCCATTCTACACAGAAAAACACAAAACCAATATCAAAACAGAGATTTTTATACATTTATTAGATCAATGCCAATTTTATTAGTGCAGTTGAAAGACATTCATTGAACTGAATCGACAGATTTTTACATTAAAATTTGGAAAAAGACGATTTCAAATGTAATAATCTGTATTATGCGAGTATGAGCCTAAACATATTGAACATTCTTTGAGTTCTCTATCAGAAAAAAGCCCATATGACTTCATATCGTGAATGATTAGTTTCGGTACAACTTTCTTTTAAATTTTTTTCCGTAAATTCAACAAAAATTAGTTTTATTCTTTCGTAAACTGAAGGTCTGAAATATATATTCGTAAGGAAAGTGTTATTTTATCCGAGTAGTAGTAAACATCTTTATTTCTAAAAAAGGCTATCGACCTATCGGTCTTTCTGTCCTTGTTTAATACATGTAGTCTTAATCTAAACAAAAAACAAAGATAAAAATTCTCTTATTCTAGGTTGATAATCTTATCAAACAAACTTTCCAATTCTAATGACAAGAAAAAATTATTTTATTGTCCAGTAGTCAGTTGCGTTTGTAAGTGTTCGAGTAGCGTTGATGTAGGGAAACGGAAGCGGGATTGTCTGGTTGGTCTTGTAAGAAGAAGGGGATTCAGTATGGTCCAGTTGTAGGGGTTATTTGTCCATTTTGTCTGTAGATGTATGAGTTTTTCCGAAATCTTTGTCATGTTTGTGCGTTCGTATAGTAATTGGGTTGTGTAGTGGGTTTTAGGGGTGTCTTATTCGTGTTATTAGTCTTAGTGCAATTTGTTCTGTTGTTTGTATATAACGTTTTGTCCTTTCTGTTCCGTTGGTCATGAGTATATGTCCAAAGTCTAGCAAGGGTCTACAAATAGCTTTATATATTTTGGTGGCGGTTTTGTGCTAATTCCTCTGTCTTTGTAGGTTAGTGATCGGCAGTGTTTTGTTCTCTTTATTGTTTCTGCCCTGATGTTTCGTATGTGTTTAGTGAATTTAAGTTTGTGGTCGATTGTGATTCCAAGGTATTTTACGTACGTCGTTTTCGGTTGTGTCGTTTGGCCGTCTGCAGTTATTGTAGGGGAGTCAGCGTTGAGTCTGTGGTTTGTGACCAGAAGTTGGTTTTTTGACGCGTTTGCTGTTAGTCTCCATTTATAAACCATGTCATTGTGTTGTTTGTTAGTGTTTGGAGTCTTTGCGCTGCTCTCTCAGTAGTTTTGTCATGTACAATAAGTGCCGTGTCGTCTGCGTATTGTAGTATGTATGCCGATCTGTCGATTTGATTTTTGTCTGGTAAGTTGTAATTGTATATGTCATGGCAGTGTATATTGTAGAGAAACGGTGAGAGCGGGGATCCTTGAGGGAGCCCTTGTTCAGGGGAAAAAGAAAATGACAGTGTTTTGTCAATTCGTACTTGTAGTTGTCTGTTTTCTAGTAAGTTCTTTATGGTGTGTAGTAGATATGTTGGTGTGTAGTTTGTATAGTAAGCCTCTATGCCAGACACTATCAAAACTTTGTTAATGTCCATAAACAGGCAAGCTGTCTTTCTGTCAGTTAGGTGGGTTGTTTGTATATTGTTAGTCAGAGTGAGAGTGGGTGAATAGTCGAGTGTTGATGTTTGAATCCGAACTGATACGATGGTATGTACTTTCCGACCAGTTTTTCCCAGTCGCTGCCTTATTATGTACTCAAAAACCCTGCTAAGTACTGGTCAGTGTAATTGGCCTGTAATTGCTCGGTTGTGTATTGTCCAGTCCATTTTTGGTTATAGGGATTATTAAGCCGTTTTTTCATGTTATGGAATTTTGTTATTTCTGATGCAGTTGTTCAATTCAGTTAGGATCAGTTTGTGTGTTTCTTGAGTTAGGCTTTTCAGGAGTTTTGCCTTTTCCCGGTGCTGTGTTTTTGATATGCGCTAGAGCTTCATCGTACTCTGTGTCTGTGATCAGTTTGTATGTATAGTTTGGTGAGCTGTTGAAATAGTTCAAGTACCAATCGTTGATCAAGTTCCAGTTGTCATTGTCGAAGTTAGGGTTTGTCGATATGCTGAAGGCCCTTTGATAGTGTCTGGCGAACGCGTCAGCTTTCTCTTTGTCTGTGTTATTTTATCCGATTTTTCTAGTTTTATTTAAATATTTACATTTTGCTTTGAATTACCATTGTGCCGTCCAAAATTTTAATTAAATAATTGCCGTATGTTCATATTATTTATCTTTTTCCGTTATTAATTATATTAAGATTTTCATTTGTACAATAATTTTGTAGACAAAATTCTTATGTTCAGAATTTTTTTATATTATTATTATTTTATAATTTTCTGTATTGACTAATTCTTTATTATTTATATACAGTATTGGCATAATATTCAACGATAGCCTCCCCTGTGAATTGTGCATGAGCAATGAGCATAGAACTTGTTATATTGATTTTTCTACCTTTTTTCTTTTTTTTTATTCTTAAGATTGGATACTATTGCTTTTCTACATGATAGCTAAACGAAAACCGAACAACAACCATTTTGGGCTTAAAGTATAATTTTCAAAAACCCTTCGAATAGTGACTTTTCATTTGAGGAGGAAACGTTTTTAAAATAGAATGCAAGTCCTACCTGTAATTCCCTGTTCAGGGTGCAATCCACCCCCAAAATCTGAAATCTTTTATTGGGTCGAGTTACATCTTGTTTGAAAGGCCTTCTGATTATTTTACTTTAGCGGTTCTCAACCAACTGTCTATTCACACATTTTATTGACAAAAATCGTAATTTTTTGACAAATTCCTTATTTAAATTGATGTCGTATATTTGCAGGCATTTTATAAGGGCCGACTAAATAAAACTGATAATGAAAACAAATCGAAATTCAAATAAATAGCACGCAATAAAGTCTGATTAATGATTTTTAGCTTATTTTGTTATATGAATATTGATGAATGAATAGTAAAAATCATTTACTTTTTATACGTATTCATTTAAAATTTATTAAATTTTGCAAGAGAGAAAAGAAACGGCGGAACTATTTTTTGGAAATAATCAAAATAGATAGACAAGCGATCAATGATCATGAAGAAAAATAATCAATCAAGAGCATTAAGTAATCCAAATTATGTGTTTAACATTTGGTGTTACCATAAAAGCTCGTTTTCTACAACGGCTTCTCCTCTTATAATTTTTTATTTATAATTATCTTGTTTGATAATATTCTCTTAAGTGCTTTTAACACTGTAAGATCGTTATATCGTTAACCCACCCTGAAAATTTTAACTTTTGCCCTTTAATTTAAATGTTTAATGTTTGAAATCAAAAACCACAATTTAAAATTTTGTAATTTAACTAAAAATAATTTTATGGAAACAAATTGAACAATCTAAACAATAGCAACCTCAAAAGCTGTAGTTGTAGATTTTTACGATTTAACATACTTGAAAATGGCTGAACAGTGGGGCCAATCGAAACGTTTTGAATACTAAATGTCTTCATAAGGTCAATGGCAGTCAGATCAGATAGTTTGATCTTGACATTGTGCACCACTAGTTAATAAAATATAGCTATACATTCCACAAATTGCCAACGCTGGTTAATGAATAATGCAAAATGTGATATCAAATTATATGATCAGCTTATCAAATGTGTTATTTATTATATATGCGTCGTTTTTTTTTAATAGAATGTCACCATAAGCGATTATATAATGTAACCTTCCAAGATGGTAATATTTTCGTAAATTGGGCATTCCAAATTTATTTGTGTGAATTATCAATCAGTTAATTGAACTGAAAGGTCAATCTATTGGAAATGTGCACCAGTCTGTGTAATTTTCCATTTCAAAACGCGATAATAGCGATAATCTGTAAAAGCATCACTGGGCCATTACAATCGTTGATTTTAATTAGGCTAAATTCTGATACCGCATCAAAGGGGTTTGTTTCCTGAATATGAGAAAGCTATTCACGTGAAAATGTCGACCATATGTAAATTCCGCATATTGATTAATGCTGCATTGAGTAGGTATTTAATACATACTCAATTGACCATTTAACTTTTAAAAAATATAAAATATATATTTATATATAAAAATAATTATATAAATAATTTTTATAATTAATAAATATTATTAATATATTAGTAGTAGTAAACATCTTTATTTCTAAAAAAGGCTATCGACCTATCGGTCTTTCTGCTCTTGTTTAATACATGTAGTCTTAGTCTAAATAAAAAACAAAGATGAAAATTTTCTTATTCTAGGTTAACAATCTTATTAAATAAACTGTCCAATTCTAATGACAAGAAAAAATTATTTTATTGTCCAGTAGTCAGTTGCGTTTGTAAGTGTTCGAGTAGCGTTGATGTAGGGAAACGGAAGCGGGATTGTCTGGTTGGTCTTGTAAGACAAAGGGGATTCAGTATGGTCCAGTTGTAGGGGTTGTTTGTCCATTTTGTCTATAGATGTATGAGTTTTTCCGAAATTTTTGTCATGTTTGTGCGTTCGTATAGTAATTGGGTTGTGTAGGGGTTTTGGGGGTGTCTTATTCGTGTTATTGATCGAGTGATGCGTTCGTATAGTAATTGGGTTGTGTAGTGGGTTTTATTCGTGTTATTAGTCTTAGTGCAATTTGTTCTGTTGTTTGTATATAACGTTTTGTCCTTTCTGTTCCGTTGGTCATGAGTATATGTCCATAGTCTAGCAAGGGTCTACGCTTTAGATATTTTGGTGGCGGTGTTTGTGCTAATTCCTCTGCCTTTGTAGGTTAGTGATATGAAGTGTTTTGTTCTTTTTATTGTTTCTGCCCTGATGTTTCGTATGTGTTTAGTGAATTTAAGTTTGTGGTCAATTGTGATTCCAAGGTATTTTACGTCGTTTTTTGGTTGTGTCGTTTGGCCGTCTGCAGTTATTGTAGGGGAGTCAGCGTTGAGTCTGTGGTTTGTGAGCAGAAGTTGGTTTTTTGACGCGTTTGGTGTTAGTCTCCATTTATAAAACCATGTCATTGTGTTGTTTGTTAGTGTTTGGAGTCTTTGCGCTGCTCTTTCAGTAGTTTTGTCATGTACAATAAGTGCCGTGTCGTCTGCGTATTGTAATATGTATGCCGATCTGTCGATTTGATTTTTGTCTGGTAAGTTGTAATTGTATATGTCATGGCAGTATATATTGTAGAGAAACGGTGAGAGCGGGGATTCTTGAGGGAGCCCTTGTTCAGGGGAAAAAGAAAATGACAGTGTTTTGTCAATTCGTACTTGTAGTTGTCTGTTTTCTAGTAAGTTCTTTATGGTGTGTAGTAGATATGTTGGTGTGTGTATAGTAAGCCTCTATGCCAGACACTATCAAAAGCCTTGTTAATGTCCATAAACAGGCAAGCTGTCTTTCTGTCAGTTAGGTGGGTAGTTTGTATATTGTTGGCCAAAATAAAGAGCGGATGAACAGTCGAGTGATGTTGTTTGAAACCAAATTGGTAGGTAGGTATATATTTTCCAATCACTTTTTCAAGCCGCTGCTTTTTTATGTATTCAAAATTTTGCTTAGTACTGGAAGTAGTGTAATTGGTCTGTAGTTGCTCGGTTGTGTATTGTCCAGTCCATTTTTGGGTATAGGGATTATTAAGCCGTTTTTCCATGTTTCTGGGATTCTGCCATTTGTGATGCAGTTGTTCAATTCAGTTAGGATCAGTTTGTGTGTTTCTTGAGTTAGGCTTTTCAAGAGTTTTGCCTTAATTTTATCGTTTCCCGGTGCCGTGTTTTTGATATGCGCTAGGGTTTCATCATCGTACTCTGGTCTGTGATCGGTTTGTAGGTATAGTTTGGTGAGCTGTTAAAATAGTTCAAGTACCAGTCGTTGATCAAGTTCCAGTTGTGAGGGTTCTCAAGTTAGGGTTTGTCGATGTGCTGAAGGCCCTTTGATAGTGTCTGGCGAATGCGTCCGCTTTCTCTTTGTCTGTGTATCGTTCTATTCCGTCTTCGTCAATTGTGTCAGTAGTGCCAGTCTTCCTGTATTGCGCCAGTTTCTTAATTTTTCGCCAGTATGTTTTGCCTTTGCCTTTTTGTATTTCTTTACATATTTCTAGCCATTTGTCTTGTCGGTATTGTCCAATCAAAGTTTTAATGTTTCTGTTAAGTTGGTTCAGTGTCTTTTTTAGGTCGTTATTTTGAGTGTTTGTATATAGTCTGTACAGTTCTCTCTTATGTTTTATGAGTCTCAGTATGTATTTGGGCAGTGTATGTCGGTAGAAAGCATTTTTTATTTCCGGGCTAAATTTTCCTATGGCTAGTGAAAGTTGTTGTTGTATGGTTTCTATTGAAATGTGCTGTGCTTGTGATTGAATGTAGTCATGTATATGTTGTTTCACTTTGTCTATGTCAGTCTTTGTTAGGTTTAACTTTTTCTCTATAGGAGGTGTATTGTAGGTAGGTTGCGTATGTTGTAAGTCTATGTTAAACGATAATAGCCAGGTGGTCGGATCCCAGTTCGTTGCTTAATATTATTATTATAATAATATATAATAATTTTTATTTTTTATTTTTATCCATCCATTTCTTACTTCATCAGTCAGTAGGCCATATCATTGATTCGCAAAATTGATTGCTAACGCAGTGTAAATTTTTCATTTCATATAGAGTACAGTCCATTGTATTTTCCTGACACTTTTGTTCTAATAGATGAAGTCGGATCCCGATAGAGATAAGCTGGTGGTATCGAAGCGGACAGAATTCGCTGTCAGAAAAATTCTTTGTAATCTTCAACATTCCATTTCGAATGAAAAACGATGATTCGTAACTAACGGCGAAAGTAGATTAACGGTGCAATTTAAATTGTTACCAAATATCAGAGATAAAATGTACATGTTTTTACCTTTTGTTGATATAAACGGCTGCTTCTGCTCTAAATATAGCCGCATAAATTAGATAACACCGAAAACGGTCTTACTGAAATACCGTTTATAACCATGAAAGCACGAAAATAATTTTAAATAAATTAATTTAGCAATTTAAAATATATCGCAATATTTGCATTCATTCGCTCCTTTGCAGTAAGACCGGTGCTCAAATGCAAAGAATACATTTAAGGCTAAATATTAGTTAAACCCAACCGTATTACCTACCCTGGAATATTTAACTTCATTTGAATTTGCAGTCAGCTTCAGCTCAATTCGACCCTTTCTTAAGCGCCATAAGGTAATTTAAAACACAAAAGATTGCGTGTGGCATCCAGTCCCCAATGTATTGTTGTCGGAGATCAAAGAATGCTAATTGAGACCAAAATAAAGTCACCCTATGGTCGAATGAAGTGGAAACGACATTTCTCCAGACCATATTTTTCAATAAATCCATAATGGCATGTTTATCTGTAGTAATTAATAGTGTGTTGTACTATGTAGGGAAAGTTAATTGGAATTTATTTTCAACTTTCCTAAGTCAGGTGGGATATTTAGCAAGGAATTAAAAATTGGTGCTTTTTGGTTGGGCGAACAACATTATTTTCTCGCTAAGTAGGAGCATTTCGCACTTTCCACAATTTTCTTAAAAGTATGCCCATTCCTTCGAAAACATATTTTCACACTAACTCTATACTACTCTGCTACTCAATTCCGCTTGCCCTTTTTATAATTCATTACAATGCGAGTATATTAAGATAGAATATTATATTGGCTTTTTGTTAATAAAAAATATTTTAATTGGAGCATTTAAATAGGCAGAATCTAACTCTGCCGTAGACGGTCCCAAGCCCGTTTGAGAAAGAGGAGGGTTGAGCGAGGAGCTAACCATCCCACCTCGCAAAAGAAAGTATGGGTTATGAAGAAGCAACAGAAACCTCGGATCAGGCCGGATGCACGACGATGACTAACGCAAGGAACAAGGAAAGATCAAATGAATATCGAAACATGGAACTTGCTCAGTTTATATCGACCGGGTGCAGCAATAAAAGCGATCAAAGAATGGAAATATGAATATGGATATCATCACTCTGCAGAAATACGGTGGCCTGGAGTGGGTCATACTGTACTTTTCTATAGTGGCAATAATCCAGTACTTTTCTATAGTGGCAATGAATAAAACGCCCACAGCTTTCGAACAGGTTTTGCAACTCAAGAAATCTCTGCTGAACCTCAGTTTTAAAGGTTCGAGCCACTTGGGCGACAGGAGGTGCTATATTAGGATAAAAGGCACTTTCTATCCTCACAACTACCTACTACTCGCTTATTATCGGGCATGCACCGACGGAAGACAAAGATGACGGCATAAAAGATCTATTTTACGACACTTTGGAGAGGAAACTAGCCCAACTTCCCAAACAAGACATGACACTGCTTCCAACGACGACGGTCTAAGTGTGGCAGATCTTGCAGCATCAAGTAGTATGTTAATAAAGTCCACTATGTTTGAACACAAAGATATATACATTCTAAAAGGTATCTAATGATGGTGTAACCAGGAACCAAATAGATCAAGTCATAATTGAGGCAAGACACGGACGTAATGTCCTAGACGTAAGAAGCTGAAGGGGGGCAGATTCCGATTCAGATCATTTTCTTGTTAAAGTCAAGATCAAAGTCCGAATATATACAGCAAAGAACAAACAAACCAATCGTCTCTCTCCTCAGTGGGATACAGAAAAGCTTCAGCCAACAGAGATTAGAGCACAGTATCAGGAAGGACTAGAGCGACTTATCAGAGAAAATACGAACACCTCATCCAATACTGATATGGATACGCATTGGAAGTTGATATCTGGAACTATTACAGAAGCAGCTAGAAAGGTGGTAGGGGAGAAACCTAGGAGACAACACAAAACCACTGGTATGATGAAGATTCCGAAGATGCTGTGGAGAAGAGACATTCTCAATGCTCAATGACTCATCCTAGACTCAAAATGCTAAAAGTCCCCACAGACTAGAACAAGGAAAGATACAGACGACAAAGCACTCCTAGGAAAGAAACTGTTAAGAAGAAAAAAGAGAATTAATTGCACTAGAAGAAGAAGGAAAAATTAACCACAAGAACATTCTACCAAAAACTACGCCCGACAAAAGCAGGATTCAGACCCAGGACCGACAATATCTTAAAGAAAGAAAATTCGCTCTAGTCTAGAAAATTAGCCCTAACTAAAATACGTCTTAGTTATAAATTCCGTAATTTATGACGATACGATCATCCATGTAATCCACGTGCCGTGGGGGATCCACGCAAATGCAAACGAAACTTTAAGTGGAAATAAAATTGACTTGGGCAGAAAGACCGATAGGTCGATAGATTTTTATTACTAATAAAGATGTTTACTACTACTACTACTACTACTAAAATTGACTTGTGCCTTTACTTTCTTGACTATGAACGTTATTGATTTTTTGAAATTTCGAACTGTTGTCTACTCGAGCATTCTACTACGAAAAATTAATGGAATCATGTTTAGTGTCTTAACCAAAACTAGCTCTTAGCCGAAGATTTAACATTTCCAAACATATTCGAATGTTGAAATCTAACACCCAATTTTATAGGGCAAAAATGAAAATCTTGACGCAAATTTTCCCATTTGCCTTCTAAATTCTGACAAGGAAAACTCTTTCGAAATCCTCAATGGTTTGAAAGATAAATTTAATGGGAAAGCTATTAAGCGGGCATTTGATAGATTGATCTCTAGCAGATTTAATTCAACTTTGAGGAAATTCGATAAAGGAAGTCTATTGGAAAATCCTTTTTCTCAGACTGGCTGCTTTACAGCTTTAATAAGTAGATTACTGATGTAGAATAAGGGGTACTGAAAAATGCCACAACTGGTGCAGTTATTGTGGCTCAATGCTTAAGTTTATATATTAAACACGGAACAATTTTCTTATAAAATTACAAAATCTTTTTTAATCTAAGGACTTTAACATAATCCAAAAAACAAAATTCCCTATTTTATTTTTTTGGATTAGATTGAAATACAGTCAGGAAAGTGTACACTTTAACATAATATCGTGTTATCGAAGTTCAAAAATCTGCTCATCCTTTAAAAAAAATCTATTTGATTAACTTTTACTCTCGGATAAATGTGTTCATTTAATATTTACTTATGCTGAGTTCATGTGAGGCAAATTAGAAATATTTAGAATTTGCATTAAAAAGGAATTTCAGACGTTGGGGCACACTTGAACGCTCAACCACTTCCGGTTGTCCTCTAAAACACAAAGAGCCCTGCAAGCCTGAAATAATTGTTGAATATGTGAATTTGCGCGACCAAATTTGTGGATTACATTTCGTACATCGTTGTGCTTTATATTCATTTTACTCGCTATTACTTTGCATTCAAAGCGTAAGTATCTTATTTGGTGAAATCTTGTTCTTTCAAATTCTGTCAAGTGTGTTTGAAATTTAATCCATGCAAACAGTTGGAAAATAACATTAAATTGAGGTTGCGATTTTGAAATTCCAATTCGTTCTTTGTGCATGCTGGATGGTGGTTGTACGTGATTTAAGAATGTTTTGGAACAATTCTTCTAAGTATGCATATTTTAATGAATTTATCCAGGAGGCAAAAATAAGACGCTTTTCTTAAAACAAATATTAGAAATATAAATTTTCTGGGTATATCTAAATTATATTTTTTTGATGACTTACATTTCAAAAGCCATATTAAGATTGCATTGTTTGCATCCTAATTTAAAACAATATGTTTAATTTTTTAAACTGGTTTCGCTAATATTTTTAGTAAATTAATTAATCATTAAATATTTCTTTTACTTTACCTTTCTTTGTTTTGTGTTTACCCATTGTTACTACAATTTTCAATAATTAAGAAAGCAACAGGTAGTTACGTAATGTTAATGATTCAGATTACCTTGGAAAACATTGTTGCCATCCCTTCTGATCTAGTTTTTTGCCAAATATCTGAGTTTTTTAATATCAATTAATTTTTTTTACTATTTTCCTGTACTCCTAAGCACCCTCTAGACAACACCCCCGGAGGAATGACGCCAATTTTGAATCACACCTTTATGTAAGACCTGTTTTTTTATATCGTTGTTAAAAAAAAATTCGATCATGGTAAACACACTATATACAATTCAGTTTATTTCATATCAAAAAGTCGAATAATGCTGACAGTAATCTATTGAACTGCTTTAACCATTTTTTCTGCGAATAATATTCAATTCACATCTCCTTTCCTTTATATTTTATCGCGTTTGCTATTGATTTGAAAGATTTTTGTAATTTTTATATGTATTTTAATTTTTTTCAAAAATTTCATTAAGTCTACATAAGTAAAATACTATTTGATTAATAGCAAACCGCAATTATTATTTGGAACACCATAATAACCCGTAATTATTGGGCAGACATTTCGTATTTTATACGCGTCAAATAAATCACGTAGCTGATAACTAAATATATATTTAGTAATAAATGGTGCATGAGAACTTATATATTTAATGTTTAATTAGTTCGTATGGACTATGAGCAGGCTTATGAATACTTTAAACAAATTTATTTCTGAAAGCTTACGGCTCGAAAAAGCTGTTATCAAGAAATCTACACTTGCAAAATATCCCAGTTATTTATAGGCGCATGTCAAAATTTATTTGAACTAATACATTCATTGGATATCGGAGACATACAGTCTGCCACTGCAATTTTATTTCAGTTTATTTTATATTGAATTCCAATTTGCCTGTAATGTCCGAATCTATGCAACATTTTCAGATATTATTTCACTTTCCATGCTTTTTCACTAAAAAATTCGCATTTGCTCGCCACCTCAAGCCGAGCTCATTTCTGAGAAACAATACAAACAATGCCTAGTAGCTAATTAATTTTTACATTCATGACTATTTTTGTTTTATTGTGATGCTGCCAACTATAAAAATTATAAATTTGAACCAAGAAAATCAGACTCGCTTCCAAGAATAAAAGAATGGCCTGGTGAGCAATAACTTTTCGCCATTACGATGTAAACGTTTCAAGAATATTTGGAAAATAACTTTTCTGGCTTCGTGCTAAATTCAGATTTTTTGGGTTTCTAGGTTATTGTGTCTAGGTTGGATGTAGATTTTTACAGTTGTCTCTTTCGAATTTATACGGGTGTTTTGACAATGATTTATACACGTTATTTGTTGCCGTCCAATTTGTATTTCCAAATGAGCCAATTGCCGGTGCAATAAATGGTAAGATGTGTATTATTGGCAATTCGATCTAAATTTAAAGAAAAGGATCGAAAATCAGATAATCATAATGGGTCAGTTGGTTATTTAAAAAGTGTATGCCAATTATGTGTGAGCTTTGAATTTTTTGCCATCCAGTAATGGAATAGTTTATAAAGTGAAAAGAAATTGTAACAAAAAGTAAAACTTGCAGTTGCTGTTTTTTTGGACAGGCTACTTACGCATATAAAAATACGAGAGAAAATTTAAAAATAAAAAAAAAATCAAATCGTCAACGTCGTACTTATATTAAAAATTTAAGACAGGAAAGATAAAGTAACTTTCAAATATTTCTGCCGCATAATATGTTGTGATCTTAGCTAAAAATTAAAAATGAAAATTAAAAAATTTGAGTAGTAGTAAACATCTTTATTTATAAAAAAGGATATCGACCTATCGGTCTTTCTGCCCTTGTTTAATACATGTAGTCTTAATCTAAATAAAAAACAAAGATGAAAATTCTCTTATTCTAGGTTAATAATCTTATTAAATAAACTTTCCAATTCTAATGACAAGAAAAAATTATTTTATTGTCCAGTAGTCAGTTGCGTTTGTAAGTGTTCGAGTAGTGTTAATGTAGGGAAACAGAAGCGGGATTGTCTGGTTGGTCTTGTAAGGCAAAGGGGATTCAGTATGGTCCAGTTGTAGGGGTTGTTTGTCCATTTTGTCTGTAGCTGTATGAGTCTTTCCGAGATCTTTGTCATGTTTGTGCGTTCGTATAGTAGTTGGGTGGGGGGGTTGTGTAGTGGGTTTTGGGGGTGTCTTATTCGTGTTATTAGTCTTAGTGCAATTTGTTCTGTTGTTTGTGTATAACGTTTTGTCCTTTCTGTTCCGTTGGTCCTGAGTATATGTCCAAAGTCTAGCAAGGGTCTACAAATAGCTTCATATATTTTGGTGGCGATGTTTGTGCTGATTCCTCTGTCTTTGTAGGTTAGTGATCGGAAGTGTTTTGTTCTCTTTATTGTTTCTGCCCTGATGTTTGGTATGTGTTTAGTGAATTTAATTTTGTGGTCAATTATGATTCCAAGGGATTTACGTCGTTTTTTGGTTGTGTCGTTTGGCCGTCTGCAGTTATTGTAGGGGAGTCAGCGTTGAGTCTGTGGTTTGTGAGCAGAAGTTGGTTTTTGACGCGTTTGGTGTTAGTCTCCATTTATAAAACCATGTCATTGTGTTGTTTGTTAGTGCTTGGAGTCTTTGAGATGCTCTCTCAGTAGTTTTGTCATGTACAATAAGTGCCGTGTCGTCTGCTTATTGTAATATGTATGCCGATCTGTCGATTTGATTTTTGTCTGGTAAGTTGTAATTGTATATGTCATGGCAGTACATATTGTAGTGAAACGGTGAGAGCGGGGATCCTTGAGGGAGCCCTTGTTCAGGGGAAAAAGAAAATGACAGTGTTTTGTCAATTCGTACTTGTAGTTGTCTGTTTTCTAGTAAGTTCTTTATGGTGTGTAGTAGATACGTTGGTGTGTAGTTTGTATAGTTTGTATAGTAAGCCTATATGCCAGACACTATCAAAAGCCTTGTTAATGTCCATAAACAGGCAAGCTGTCTTTCTGTCAGTTAGGTGGGTAGTTTGTATATTGTTGGCCAAAATAAAGAGCGGATGAACAGTCGAGTGATGCTGTTTGAAACCAAATTGGTAGGTAGGTATATATTTTCCAATCACTTTTTCAAGCCGCTGCTTCATTATGTATTCAAAAATTTTGCTTAGTACTGGAAGTAGTGTAATTGGTCTGTAGTTGCTCGGTTGTGTATTGTCCAGTCCATTTTTGGGTATAGGAACTATTAAGCCGTTTTTTTCATGTTTCTGGGATTCTGCCATTTGTGATGCAGTTGTTCAATTCAGTTAGGATCAGTTTGTGTGTTTCTTGAGTTAGGCTTTTCAAGAGTTTTGCCTTAATTTTATCTTTTCCCGGTGCAGTGTTTTTGATGTGCGGCTATCGTCTTCGTCTCGTGTCTGTGATCAGTTTGTAGGTGTAGTTTGGTGAGCTGTTAAAATAGTTCAAGTACCAGTCGTTGATCAAGTTCCAGTTGTCATTGTCGAAGTTAAGGTTTGTCGATATGCTGAAGGCCTTTGATAGTGTCTGGCGAATGCGTCCGCTTTCTCTTTGTCTGTGTAGCGTTCTATTCCGTTTTCGTCAATTGTGTCAGTAGTGCCAGTCTTCCTGTATTGCGCCAGTTTCTTAATTTTTCGCCAGTATGTTTTGCCTTTGTCCTTCTGTATTTCTTAACATGTTTCTAGCCATTTGTCTTGTCGGTATTGTCCAATCAGAGTTTTAATGTTTCTGTTAAGTTGGTTCAGTGTCTTTTTAGGTCGTTATTTTGAGTGTTTGTATATAGTCTGTACAGTTTCTCTCTTATGTTTTATTAGTCTCAGTATTGATATAAATATTTAAATACTTTTTCGATAACTGTACGATCACCAAATCCTTACTCTCAGACCATATTCAGTGACATTCTTCAGCTCCTCATGTGAAAAAGATTGAGTCAAAAAGTTGAAGTTTAGCTATTCCGTTTAGATAGAAGCACCTGATTGGATTAATATTCCATTTAAACCAGTTTATATTAATATTGATACAATAACAAGGTTTTCGTTGCTGTTGTGTTAGTTTCTCGTCAAGAAACTTCTTTCCTTTCTTACTTAATTTTTCTCGGTTGCGACATGACCGCTGGACGTTCTTCACCTGTATGGACCGTTTTTTCCAAACGCTCCTTAATGCAGGATTTTCGATGTACGATTACCTCGTACCATTTCAGGCAACAATACCGGCAAGATTTTTAATCTCACTCTCTTTTCCTATCACACTGTGCGGAGTATCGGGATATCGACAAACGATATATTATCGACTTAGGCTGCGTCGCACAATTTGAGCTAAGCCATAACTTTAGATTAGCTTTCTATCTCAGGTAACCATAACAGCAGAAATACCACCACATAACAGAAAATAATACGTCTTGGGGGGATTGTCGCTTTTTTCCTTTGTTTTTCTAGGAGCGTTTGAGGTTCGGATTGAGTTTGTTTGGTACGTGTTTCCATTAAGCGAGGCCAAAAAACAAGCTTCGTTGTTGGCACAATATATTTCAGGAGGGAAAATATTAAAAAGAGATACTGGATTTTGCGTTTCTATGCAACAGATGGAGGAAACACAGCTACACAGCTTTAGCTCAACTAGCAGGGCCGTTAATTTTTTCACAAAAAGAAAGCCAAAAAACTTTTTATGGGTTCTTTCCTTTTGTGCATTGTTAGTTAGTAAAAAACGAAAAGTAAAAAATCTATAGCTTTTGCTTCAAACCAATAGTAATTGGTCGGTAAGCGTCGATGATCAAGCAAAGAAAATATTTAATAAGAATTTGGCATTATTATAAAATTTCGGAAAATTGCTATATGAACTTGAGACATTAAATCTAAAAAAACCCGCAAACCCAGACTCCACACCAGACGTTCTACTGCACACAAGAAACTTAACAAACACCATCAACAACATAAACTTAACCAACGAACTTGGATCCGACCACTTGGCTATTAGACTTACAACACACGCAACCTACCTCCTATAGAGAAAAAGTTAAACCTAACAAAGACTGACATAGACAAAGTGAAACAACATATACATGACTACATTCAATCACAAGCACAGCACATTTCAATAGAAACCATACAACAACAACTTTCACTAGCCATAGGAAAATTTAGCCCGGAAATAAAAAATGCTTTCTACCGACATACACTACCCAAATTCATACTGAGACTCATAAACCAAAAAAGAGAACTGTACAGGACTATATACAAACACTCAAAATAACGACCTAAAAAAGACACTGAACCAACTCAACAGAAATATTAAAAACATTGATTGGACAATACCGGACCAGACAAATGGCTAGAAACATGTAAAGAAATACAAAAGACAAAGGCAAAACATACTGGGCGAAAAATTAAGAAACTAGCGGATTACAAAAACTAACACTACTGACACAAATTGACGAAAACGGAATAGAACCGCACACAGACAAAGAGAAAGCTGGACGCGTGTCGCCAGACCACTATCAAAAGGCCTTCAGCATATCGACAAATCCTAACTTCGACAATGACAACTAGGAACTTGATCAACGGACTGGTACTTGAACTATTTCAACAGCTCACCAAACTATACATACAAACTGATCACAGACACAGAGTACGATGAAGCCCTAGCGCATATCAAAAACACAGAACCGGGAAAAGATAAATTAAAGGCAAAACTCGCGAAAAGCCTAACTCAGAAACACACAAACTGATCCTAACTGAATTGGAACAACTGCATCAGAATAACATAATCCCAAATCATGCAAAAATGGCTTAATAATCCCTATCTCCAAAAATGGACTGGACAATACACAACCATGCAATTACAGACCAATTACACTGCTACCAGTACTTAGCAAGGTTTTTGAGTACATAATAAGGCAGCGACTGGGAAAACTGGTCGGAAAGTACATACCATCGTATCAGTTCGGATTCAAACATCAGCACCCGACTATTCACCCACTCTTTCACTCTGACTAACAATATACAAACAACCCACCTAACTGACAGAAAGGACAGCTTGCCTGTTATGGACATTAACAAAGCCTTTGATAGTGTCTGGCATAGAGGCTACTATACAACTATACAAACTACACACACCAACATATCTAATACACACCATAAAGAACTTACTAGAAAACAGACAACTACAAGTACGAATTAAACAAAACATTGTCATTTTATTTTTCCCCTGAACAACGCTCCCTCAAGGATCCCCGCTCTCACCGTTTCTCTACAATATATACTGCCATGACATATACAATTACAACTTACCAGACAAAAATCAAATCGACTGATCGGCATACATATTACAATACGCTGACGACACGGCACTTATTGTACATGACAAATCTACTGAGAGAGCAGCTCAAAGACTCCAAACACTTACAAACAACACAATGACATGGTTTTATAAATGGAGACTAACACCAACGCGTCAAAAAACCAACTTCTGCTCACAAACCACAGACTCAACGCTGACTCCCCTACAATAACTGCAGACGGCCAAACGACACAACCAAAAAACGACGTAAAATACTTTGGAATCACAATTGACTACAAACTTAATTCACTAACACATACGAAACATCAGGGCAGAAACAATAAAGAGAACAAAACACTTCCGATCACTAACCTACAAAGACAGAGGAATTAGCACAAACACCGCCACCAAAATATATAAAGCTATTTGTAGACCCTTGCTAGACTATGGACATATACTCATGACCAACGGAACAGAAAGACAAAACGTTATATACAAACAACAGAACAAATTGCACTAAGACTAATAACACGAATAAGACACTCCAAAACCCACTACACAACCCCACCCAACTACTATACGAACGCACAAACATGACAAAGATTTCGGAAAGACTCATACATCTACAGACAAAATGGACAAACAACCCCTACAACTGGACCATACTGAATCCCCTTTGTCTTACAAGACCAACCAGACAATCCCGCTTCCGTTTCCCTACATCAACGCTACTGGAACACTTACAAACGCAACTGACTACTGGACAATAAAATAATTTTTTCTTGTCATTAGAATTGGAAAGTTTATTTAATAAGATTATTAACCTAGAATAAGAGAATTTTCATCTTTGTTTTTTTTATTTAGACTAAGACTACATGTATTAAACAAGGGCAGAAAAGACCGATAGGTCGATAGCCTTTTTTTAGAAATAAAGATGTTTACTACTACTACTCTAAAAAAACTATGGTCAATTTGAGATGAAAGAACCCAAAATTATAAATCAAATAGGGATAGAGATTTAGAAGAAATAACATTATTCGGAACCGTTGAAAAAATCCCAAAATATCAACGCGAAATTAACGGTAAGTATCAACAGGTCTGGCAAGAACTACTGTTAGAAAATATATAATTTCAAACCGTATAGGACGAGAAACGTTCATCATTTCAGACCTGGAGATTTTGAACGCCGAATGAAATTTGCTGCTGGTTCCTGGAAAACTGTAGCTGTAAACGGTTTTCCGTTGAATTGTATTGAGACAGACGAAGCCTATGTAAGTAGTGCTGGTATTTCTACCGGTACAACTCCTACACGTGGGCAAAACATAATCCTGGTCATTGTGAATCCCCATTCAGTTGTGGAGCAGAGAAATCAAGGGAAATTTAGGTTTAATATGTGGCGAAGGTGTTTTTAGAGGGTACTTAATTATCGGTCCATTGGTTTTTGATGACCAATCTAACATCACAAAAGTATTAGTATATAAAAGTATATAAACTGCGACTTACGGAACGGGGAGAACATATTTTCCTAGCAATATGGGACACCACCCCACTAGCTGCAATAGTCAAAAAAATTTTGTCGATAATTTTTGGTAACAAATGGATAGGAAACCAAGGTGCTATTCTCTGGCCGACAAGGTCACCGGACTTAACATCCATCGACTTTTACCTTTGGGGGGAGATTGAAAAATCTCATTTTCAAATTCCCTGCAAACTCTAGGCCAGAGGTTAAAAATTCCCGTCCATTGAACTGATTAACTCGTCAAGAAATGTTCAGAAAAGTTTTACTGTCGTCTATGCATTGGGGAAAGCGGTAGACAATTCGAACATCTATTGTAATATACTGCTGCAATAACAGTCTATTACCTTTTCTTAAACTGTCTTTTATTGCTAAGTTGACGATTGTCATCCAAACTTGAAAATACGTTTAAAATTTCTATATTTCATAGAATGCATAAGTAAAACATAGTGACACAGAATGTGCTATATTTTAGAAAGGGAAATAAACTTAAAAAAATTACAAAGAAAGAGTCTTTCCATAGTTGCATTTATTTCTGGAAAAGACCCTGTTTCTCTAAACTGTTAGATATATTGACATACGGTTTCGTCATTAATTTTGTCATAAAAATCAAGGCGCAGAGGACGGACATCAGTTTTTGTCTATCTGGTATAGAAATAGGAGTTTCCATTTTAAAGTGTCCAACTTGGCCCACCCTAGTACAGTGATAGTTTAGGCACATCGTGATCAATTAATTTAATAACATTAATTTTTTTCTTTGTCAACTTGCAGGCCGTTTTCACTGGCTGAATTTCGTATGGATGAAAAGATTTGCAATTTGTGGACTAAAATCTGTGAGATCATGTTACACTATATTCTATTAGGAGCGAAATATCTAAACATTCAAATTAAATACTGACACAAATTTACCTTAAAGGCTCGTTAAAATAAACACATTTTTCAAATTTGGGGAACAAATCCAAATGATGATTAATTGATTTAGTCACAAACGCAAACTGCAGCAAATACTGATATTTATAACTAAAAAACATTGATTGTATAAAACAGGTACAATATAACGAGTAGTCGGTAGACAAATAAGTAATTTGATTAATTGCACAAATTACATGATTTAAACGATCTCAGTAAACTTCCGTAATGTAGTTTCTTGCATAATTCAATAAACCGTTACTTATACCGTCTTGTAATTTAGTTTCAGTTCGGGACTTTAAATTGGCAAAAATATCGTCGCAAAGCCCTTCAAAACTGATTAATGATCAGGCAATGAAATTAAACTGATTACACCGACAAGGCATTAGAAATGGATCAAACAAGACCTCAACTTCTTAATTAAGTTAAAGCACAATTTGTGACAATTTTATTCAAAATTTGCCGCTAAAGTTCGATTTTATCAATACTATGTAGCTTGCATTGTCCACTGCTGCTTTTATGATTTATGATTTATAATCTATGAGATTTATGTGATATTTATCTAAATTATTATCATCATCCAGTAATTTGTTTAATTTTGCGGTTTATTTTTTGATAAACATTTTATTTTTTTAATCTGAAACCTAACAAATTCAGCTCTGATCTAAAGTTTCAGTGTATTTTTTTTAGTTTAATGAAATTATTTTTATTCATAGCGTTTACGCTACCCAACTGGGAAAATTAAAACAATTTAGGAAGAATGCACTCTTTGCCTGTTTGCTTCAATACAAAATGTAATTACTGATAGTAAATAGTGAATTTATACCAATACTGTCTCATTCAATAGCTAGCCTACAAAAAACACGTGAAAATATATTTCCTCGTGCCAAAAAAAAAGTGCGATAATTAATTGCAAATGTGGGTTTAGCATTAAATTACGATAACGCTATACTCCATGTACCCTAGATCTCGTTTCAAACAGATAAAGTCCACTTGAAAAATCCCATTATTTTCTGATTAAGTGGGTAAAATATTAGCCCATTAACTATTTCAGAATGACAGTGATTTAAAACGATCAGCAAGATTTATTAACGAGTCCGAGGAAAGTCGGCAATAGTCATTAGTACATTTGAGTTAGTGTAAGTTAGCACAGTTTTCGTTTATGATCAATTAGGAAAAGTGCATCAGTAACACGTGAAATTATCTAAATGCAAATTTGAGACATTAACACATAATTTAATTTATTCCGAGTTAGACAAGTAATTATTTTAATTCTAATTTGCATGGTATTACGGCACTAGAAAACAATGCTGAACATAAAAGTATTTTTGACGAAGACATGAAATCGTACTAAAACAACTAAACGATTGTATTAAAAACAACAAAGTCCCAGAAAAAGATATAATTACACCAATGACAAGATTCAACAAATCAGAAACATATAACTATAGATCTATTACTTTTACTGATTACAGCGAATTTCTAATTTGGATTTTGCAGCAATTCTGAAAACATTTCATATTCTCGAAAACAGCTGAAGATAGGTATCAAACGCTGTACATGAAATGTATTTAGAAAATATCATAAGAATCAAGGTAAGAACCTCAGTTAAGGCTAGCGAGCTGCCAGAGGGTAATACAGTGCTCAAATAAACGATAAGCTCGCCTCGGACAGGACAGGAAAAAGCGATGACGACCAGGCACGAAAAAGAAAACTATTATGGAAACAGAAACAAAAACCACTCAGACTTGGATGCTGCAATGTAACATCGCTGAACAACAAAGATCAAGACATACTTCTAGAAGTAAAACGACATAAGATTGACATATGTGTACTTTCGGAAACCAAAAAGAAAGGCAAAGTCAACACAAAATATGGCGAGTACATCTTAATCCATAACGGCAAAGACAAGAACGCAAGAGTAACACGTCCGAGGACGGTCTACTCATACATGAGAGGCAAAATACATTTCCGATAGAATACTGCAGGTGACCATCAGCCTACAAAAACCCAAACACACACACCTAGTGAGCGTCTATGCTCCAGATACTGCCAAACCGAGAACGAAATAGATCAATTCTATCAGAACATCCAGGCAGTACTAGATAACATCCCAAGACAAGATGAGGTGATAATACTGGGAGACCTTAACGCTCGAATTGGAAACAACGTAGTACCTGGTGTTAATAACCGATTCAACGAAGAAAGTAACAACGAAAGCGGAGAATTGTTAACTCAGATATGCGCCATTAAACGAACTAAGAATTAATAACACATACTTTCCTCACAAACTACAGCAGAGATTTACATTCGAAAATACTCGAGGCCAGAAATCAGTGATTGATTACATAATTACAAATAAAAAACATTCACCCAAAAAGAATCCAAGACGTCAGAGTCTTAACATCTGCAAACGCGGGAACCAATCTTAACTTAGTACTGACCAAAATAACTGCCAACGTCAATACACTAAAAATAAACAACCCGTTAAAGTAAGCAAAATAAATATTGAATCACTTACGGTCCCATCAACAAAACATCCTATACCAATAAAGACTCCATAAGAAAATAGAAAGTAACCACATTGTAGAAACAGATAACGCTGAAGATGCCTGGCAAAAAGATTAAATCAAACATACTCAAAGCCGCCGAAGAAGCTGTTGGAAGAAGAACATCAGATAAATCTACCAAACCAAACACAAAACCAAGGTTTACTAAGGAAGTCAAAGAACTAGCAAACGAAAAGCGCAAAGGATACCCGAAATACAGATGACAAACCTTAACACTGGATGAATACAAAGCCGTATGAAATACAACCAACAACAAAATCCAATACATTAAAAGAGCACATTGGGAAACTTTTTCGGCAGACATGGAATACGACCTTTAGAGAGGCCAGACGAAGATTTGGAACATGTTAAGGAATAGAAAAAACCCAATCAATGAACAAATAAACATAACGAAAATTGCACTTAACAATTGGGAAAAACACTTCTGCCAATTCTATAGCGATGAGACAGACGCAGTAAATCCTGACACAGAACAGCATACTAACAACACTCAAGAACCGTGGACTGTGTCCGATGAGAGACTGAAACAATCGATCACCAAATTGAAAAACCGCAAGTCCACGGGAAAAGACGAAAAATCCAGAAATTACTGAAGCACGGAGGGAACACACTATCCAAAGAGCTACACGTTATCTTTAATAAAATCATAGAATCCAAAAAAATACCAAACGAATGGAAAGAAAGCATAACCATTCCAATCTTCAAGAAGGGAAGCAAAAAAACCCAGAAAACTATCGAGGAATTACGCTATTACGAATACTAAAACTATTCACTAAAATACTGGCAGAAGATATATCCTCTCATGGCATATGCGAAGGGCAACAGGGTTAAGAAAAACAGGTCAACAGTAGATGTCATCTTTGCTCTCAGGCAAATTGCTGAAAAGGCTATAGAATACAACAAAACAGCATATGTGTTTTATAGATCTTTCGAAAGCATTTGACCGAGAAGACTCACTGATGTTGTGAAACTTCTCAAAAAGAAAAACGTGCACCCGGATATTCCAACCATTGTTGCGGAGTTAAACACTAACAACTGGACCCAGATACAAGTGGAAGGCAGAAAGACACACAGACTACCCATGCAAACTGGAATAAGACAAGGCGATAGCCTAAGCCCCATCCTTTTCAACCTGATTATGGACGAACTTACAGCGGAAGTGAGAAAGGTTGGAGAAGGATACTTACTAGGGACAAAAACTAAAAGTAATTTGCTACGCGGAGGATGCCGTGCTGGTTTCAGAGGGTGAGGACAACCTGCAGATAATGCTTTATCGGTTCGAAAAGACAGCTATCAAAACATGGAGATATGGTAGCAAAATCAAAGTGAAAACCATATCAAAAGATAACAGAAGATGTAAATTGGCTATATACAATTAACCAGTTGAACAGGTTAAGAGCTTCCAATATCTCGGCGTCAACATCACGCGCAGCAGAGACCTCCAAGAAGAAGTAAAGTCTCAAACAGCCAAAGCAGCTTTAATATCAGGATTCCTTAGATATATAATATGGCGAAACAAGCACATGTCACACAAGACCTGTGTGAGACCTGCTATGACTTACGCTGTGGAAACAAGAGTCGAAAACTCCACAACAAAAATGAATATCCGCACAGCAGAGACGAGGTCTCTAAGAACCACAAAAGAAATGAAGACATTCGAGACCTTTGCGATGTCCAGGACATAGTTAGATGGTCCCGAAACAGACGTCGAGAATGGAGAGATCATGTTGAACGGATGGACGACAACAGATTGCCGAATATTGCAAGAGATGGTCTCCCAAGATCCAGCAGACCACCTGGACGTCCACCCATACGTTGGCATGAAAGCTGGAATTCATCATCCCAGATACAACTCCAAGAAAGTGGAGAGCAAGGCAGATGCCTTACAAAAAGGAAGAAGAAAAATAAAAATTTAAAAATTGAATAATATGGTGGACGTTTCATTTAAAATAAGAAGGTTGGCAATTTTGGTTTGTATAAAACTTTTGGTTGAAATAAATGCGCTACTAAAAATGTGAATCGCCGCCGCGTCCGAGCGTTTTTCGAACTCGTCCCCAGTTTATGTATTATCGAATTTATTCCATTTGGCTGATATACACAAAAATATATAAATATTAATTTGAATAAATTACTATCTTTTGTTCATAAGTAAATTTCTAATTAACAAACATTTCACGCTTCACAAAATTTGTGAAACTGTGTGAAAACAGTTAGCAACATGCTGTTGATGTCCAATTAGCGCTATTGAATACTCTTCAGAAACAAAATAAATCAGATTCGTGATTTTAATGAAGTTTCAATTTTGAATTATACAAAGTTTCAAAGCTCAAAAAGTTAATCCCTTGCTATTCTATTCAGCCCAAATTAAACTTTTCCCATTCAAAAGCGATATTTGCAATTTTTAATACCCCAAAATATATTTGTGGGGATATTTACTCCAAAATATTTGTATTTCTGAAATGAAATTCCCGCATCCAAGTAAATACATTTGAAAACATGTCAATAGCAGAAATTTCAAACGAGAGAAAGGCAAATTTGAATTAATCAAAAAGACGTGTTGTATCTGCAATTCCTACAATTCTCAAATGATATTAGCAAATATAAATGCTCAATCAGACTTTGAATAAATTAGTTTAAAATAAATCCAAGGACGCAGGTAATTTATTTGTGTTTTCAACAATCGACTCACAAAAGTCTCGAAGAAAAAATAAATTCGCACTTGACTTGAAAAACCCAAATAGAATGAATTTTCCGTTGTCGGAAATATATCACTTCATGAGTATTCCCAAAACCACTCGTGATATATAACGATTCGAAATAATAAATGGGCGAAGTTTTAAAGTAACATTAGTAGTAGTGGCAGGTTTATTTTTACTTTAAGCAGACTGCAGAACTGTAGTTGAATGGAAAAGAGAGCTTGAATTATTTACTTGATGGGCATTTCAAAAATTGCATAATTTAAAGTAACAATAATTCTACATGCGAGTTTCGGCTTTACTGAAATGATGTTCCAGACAACATTTCGACCTCGTTGTCTAGACAGGTAAACTTTGTAACAGAATTTTCCGCAAAATTACACATTTAGATGTAAGATTTCAAACTCTCATACACTTCTCTAAAGATACTGTAATAAAATTCCAGTTATCCAAAATAAATCTGCTGATCTTATTAGATAACTATTGAAAACACCGTGTTTGGCAACATTCCGTTTATGGAAAGCTTTTAAGACAGCGGAGATGAAATTTTATTATTTGCGACTTAAAATTCCCATGAAGGTGCCTTGTAGCTTGTAAAATATTTTTCAGTAGTCGACTTATTCCGCTGGAATTTTTCAGATGTTTAACTTCTACACACACGTAAGCCTGTGTTAATAAAGCAAATTCTAACGGGCGGCGGGAGTTTAGCTAGCAAAACATTTTTCCAAAAATCTATGCTATTTAAATAAAGCTGAGGCAAATTGTAATTAAATTATTTTTTTTCTACAAGCGTCTACTTCCTTAATTGAATGGCTCGAATGTATTTTTTTACACAGTTTTATTATTTTCTTTCCTTACTTCTAACTACTGTTTCCTTTTTCTTTAATCACTAATGTTTTCCGAATCTGTTTAATTTTTGTGTGTCTACTTTTTAAAATTATTTCACTATCGATGTTTTGAATCGAGTAATCCACCAATCTACAGAGATATACAAACTCTACATCGATTATTGTTTATCTGTATGTTATTAAGTACGTTTCGGATTAAATATAAGCTTTCATAAATGCAATTTTCAATTGCGTTCAAACTAATTGTTGCTTTTTGCTTTTTTGCTATAGAGTGTTATTTAAGATTATTGCGTGTTTATTTAATAGTTCTTTGGAATTTTAATTCTGGTCTAGGTGTAGTGTTTTCTTTTATTATTTCCTTTCCTTTTAGTTTCAGTTTAAAACAGCTGAGTGGCGGTTTGCCAGAGGGCATGGATATTGTGAGGAATATCTTGAGTACTTCTATGCTAAACATCTCTTAATGCTTAAAACTGTAATGCTAAAAACAGTCAGGAAGCAATGAATTTTTTAAAATAATTACTAACATTAGGGAAGAGTTCAAAATGTGTAGTACTGGAAATTTTTCAATTAAATACATGCAAAAAACAGCAAAATACAAAATAAACGCCATAAGAATAAGATCTTATTGTTTCGTTTTACTATTAATTCTCCAATCATTGTTTTCCCTAGCTATAATATCACCTTTATTCTCCTTCGAAATTCAGCTTTCCCTATTATTTTTAGTTTTTTTTTTTAAACGTTTTGCAAAAATGACTCAACCCTTCACGTGACTTATTTCCATCGAATTTCTCTTGCAGTTTGTGCACAGTTTAATAAGAGTAAGTAAATATATTAAAAATAATACCAAACATTAATTTCAATAAAAAGCCACTTCGACAGGAAAACTTCGTTAAATTTTGCTAAATCTTTGACAGTGTCACCCCCGAAAAGACACTGTATGATGGATTATAGGCGCGCAACTTGGTTTATTGTGAATATCATATTTAAGTAGCTTGAGAAATGATGGATAGCTTAGTCAAAGCGGAAAGTACAATTTATCACCAACTAGAAGTCTGTATTAAGTAAGGTTTAGGGTTATTTGCAATTTGTAAATGGTTAGGCTCTTGACATTTTATCTGATATCATCGGATTAGCATCACGAACTGAATATGGTCGATAAAGTACGAAATTAGTATAAATAGTAATAATAATCCATCTAAACTGTTCGACAAAATCAACGTTACACTGACTGCTGCGTTTGCAGCGTTATTTAGTGCAACTCTTTTTCGGTTAGTGCGTGTTTTTGCAAAAAAAAATACTGTTTCAGATAAGTTATCCACAGGGTAGCAAATGAAGCAATGTAAAATTGGTGAAAGTTCCACATGCTCTCAGTTGTACAAAAAAATGTTTTTTTGCTGTATTTCAACACCACAGGCCACACTCATCTCGCTTATTTGCATAGTTCTCTTTAAAAAATCAACTTTTTGGTATTGCAGCGATAATTTATTTATTTTGTTCCTCTTTGCAAAAACTAATGCTCATGTCGAAGCGGACACTTCGCAGTCGAATTCAGAAGAAAATTGAATATACTGCGATGCATGAATGAACGAAATTTTTGAAACTATACTTCACTTTCTTGAAAATCTTCCAGAATCACAGATTTCGGGGGCAATTCTGATTTGGGTAATTTTTATGCAACCCCGTATATCGAAGTTTTGCCTTAAATTGTCTATGAAGTTTTAGGTTCAACATGAGCTCAAGGTCAGGAAAATCGGACCAAGAGCAGAAAAGTTATCGCTGGAAGACCAAAAATTTGATTTTTTGAGACCACCCTGTAAATAGAAGAAATAACCCAAAAATTCAAAAACCGTTTCGATCTATTTAGTTTATTTTTAAACTTTTCAGGTTGAAACTGAAAACACCTCATTTTTGTCTAAGAGCATGCCGAATTTTCCAAACTTTTGCATTGTTTTATTTGCTGCCCTGTAGAAGTTTTAACTCTAATGGAGTTGCTGCAGTAAAATCTAACAGTAACACTACAGTAAAAAGGAACTTTTGAGAATCTGCCGTAGCAATATTTGCAAATTCATCTGCTTCCAATTTCAAATCCAAATTATTGGGTCATTCAGCAATTTTGCAACTTTAAAATATTCGAATAACAAGACATTTTCAGATCCATTTAACAGAAAAGAGTTGAAATCGCATATTTTAAAAACTAAAAATACATTTATTAATTTCGAATTTTATGTTTGTGGAGCGACAAGACTGTTTTTATTAACTTTTATATTAGACTGTTAGTCTCCTTTGAAGGCTAGAAAATGTATCGTACTATAAAACTCCCGGTCATTAATAATTTTTACCACATTCTCTTTAAGTAGCTCATATATTTTCATTACGGCAAGTTGATAAACAAATTGGCGTTCTATGAAAACAACTAAAGATAACAAATAAGTTAACTTGTTTAGAGACAACGACGAAGGGGAATATTAACAATATTTATTGGGAAATTAAACCAATTGCTATAGTTATTCCTTAGAAATTTGAATACAGCCATGAAACCACACAAAAATATTTCCAAATTAATCTACATTATTTTTATGCTTTTGTTAAAAAGCTTCAGTACAAAATAATTCAAAATAAATCCTTATAAACATTTACTAGACAGAAAGTAGTTTATTCCTTTACGGCACTGCAGACTTATGTAGTATATGTCCGGGAGAGGCCGATCACTTTTTTGCAAAGTGCTCCAGGAGCTTGAATTTTACCTTACGATACAGAGGTTTCACCAAGATACTACTATTACAGCATGAACATTTTAAAACTGTAAGTAAAGTGTGAAAAAACAACGTAACTAGAACTCTATTAAACCAAAAACGAAATGCACATCTGGTCGGACTCACTCGAGTTGTCCGGGGCCAGACAGACCACCATGCCATTGTTAGAGAGACAACCAAATAATAGTTTAGAAAAACAGTAATTCAGTCAAAACAAACGAATTCACCCATTACTCATGTTTCTTCTGTTTCTTAGTCGCCAGTTTTCCGCAAGCATCGCACAAATTGAAATACTTTGTGCAATTTTCGTACATCCATTGGTGACACAACAAATATTGGATCCAATCATCTTTGAGGGTAGTCTTATTATCATTTTCTCCACATCCGGCGCAATCGATTTCGTCAAAAATAAGGTCAACGTCGTCTTCTGAGCCTAAGTCCGGGTTGTCATCACTATCAGAAGAAGGGATTTCTTTGGATTTCCTGTTGAAAGTTGATTTCTTCTTTTGGGTTCTTTTAGAGCATAACTTTACAGTTTTTGTCAAAGCAGTTCTCCTAACTTTTTCGCTTTGTTCAGGGGCCTTTTAAATTGTTGCAAATCGTCTTCCTCGCTTTGAAGCGGCCTTGGGCTGAACACTAGGAACGGGGGAAATTTGGTCAAAAGTTCGCCAGGTGTTTCATCATTTATAACAGGTGTCTCGCCTTCTGCAGTAGTAGGTTTTTCAGAAAATTGCGGAGGATTCCAGTGTGAACATCCTGGGTCGGTGGGAATCTGGGCGCCTAGATTGCACACCAACAGCAGAACCGCTTTCAACGGAACTGTAGGCGTAATCCGGGATAGCGTCTGGTTTAAATTTCTAAAACACCAATGCTGTTGGTGTGCGAGATATGACCATCTAATATCAGAAGTACGGGTCCTGCAGGCTTCCCCGGTAGGCAATGGCAATCCAACCAATCCTTAAAAATATCAGCATTCACGTAAGCAGATTTTTGATTCATGGTTATTGCCGATCCAGGAGGCATGCCATCAGAAAACTCCGATTTCTTGTTTTTCCCTTTAAATATTCAAAAAGGGGGAAGAATATATCCTTCAGCATTGCAGCAGGCCATAACTGAGATTGTTTCTCCCGTTTCTCCTGAATTTATCGTCGCCACATTCTTTGAACCTTCAGCTACTGATACTTGTCCTGGCTTGTTATTCAACTGAAGGCCTGTCTCGTCCACATTGAAGACATGTCCAGGCTTGCCAAATCAATTATATGTACGCAGGGTATTTTAAAGAAGATTAAAGTAGTTTTGATTTAAAACTGTCTTTCGACATCTCTGACGCTTAGAGAGCTGCTTCAGCCTTCGAATCGACAAATCAGGGTGTCGTTTCAAATAGGATTTAACCGAATCATAGCCTGCCTTCGACTTTTCCATATTGAATCTGTGTTTGATTCTTCATTTTCGGCCAATTCAAGGCCATGCGTCTAGCCGAGTCTCGATCAGGAGCAAATCCGAATTGTTGCTAATTTTTTTATGTGTCTTTCAAGTTTTCATTTCCGCTTCATCGCCTAGAGAAGGTGTGCCTAGGCGACTGTTTTTATACGGAATTTTTAAGCCGAATTCGTTCCTCAGTGTCTTTTTGGGATCCCATGACCTTTTGCTGTCTGATTCCATGTTTAACCGCTTTCAGGGCCCTGGGACGAATTTTGCGAAGTCCATCTAGCCCTAATGGTAGTTACTATCCTTTTATAGTCAGTGAGCATGTCTGCAAGTGCAGGTGCCACCTAAAGCAAATTGGGCACTGTATCTATCCGTATTAGTATCAGAATCTGCTGGTCGAACTATCCCCCAAAAAAATGATCGGTCTATCCCAAAATTACGGGAAAGTTTGACCACTACTGAAGAATAAGAAAACACACAAAGCAGTCTGTAATTTTTCGCTCAACACGATGTTCACATTCTTCCTTTCGCGTACAGTAAGAATGAAATCATTTTGCTTACCTCGCAGTCGGACCGGCGGAAAACATTCTGTAGTTACCAAACCACGAATTATCACTCTTTTCGAAATTCTTACTTTATACGGATAGCGTAAAATATAATGCTGCATCTGATGTAAATGTAAGAGCTTACTCTGATGGGTACATTTTGAGGTATGACAAGTGGTCGGACTAACCCGGAGGTCAGACTCTCCCGGACTTACCCTATGCTACTTTTGAAATAAACAACAAATGAGTAGTTCACATCTTCCTAACTTCTAAAGAGACAGGAGCACAAATAAGGGAACGTAAAACGGCCAAAATTTTAAGAATGAGCCTGCGATTGCTCAACACATTGTCAAAATCTGAAATAATTCGTCAAAATTTGGCTCTTCTAAGATTCTTTACTTTTGCTTCTATCTTTTTAGAGGTTAGGCATTCATAAATTGCGATTCACGGTTCACCTTTCTGGCTTATCTTTTATCACATCTGTTGCACCTTGATGTATGCCATTGACTAAAATACATTTACTTTACGAGGCTGGAAGCCATCAATCTTGCATCTTCACCTGATCACTTGTCATGGTTTCATCCATTTGTTAAAAAGTTTCAACATTTAATTACTTAAAACATATATTACATAAACATTTCTGAGGTAAATAACTTGCACAGAATTGCAACAAACCACTCTTTGTTTGAGGCTGATATTGGGTCAATTTTTTTGAAAAAAAAAATTCCTTTATATCAATTACATTAAAAGTTTGTATCGGCTTATCTGTTAACCTTCACTTATTTAAATAAAATATATTTCAGGATAGAAATATCCATCTCACTCGATCTAGCAGTGTAGACATTTACGAATTATGTTATTAGCTTTTCTCAATTACTTTATTAATCATGAACTCTACTTGATTGGTGGAGTTCCCCAGGGTTCTGTGCTTGGACCTATTCGTTTTCCTACTATTTATAAGCGACATCACCTACTTAAAAATCAATGGCAAGATTATCCTCTTTGCTGACGACACAAGTATAACATGGAGTGATTCTGATACTGTGTCCCTTCACTCTAAGGTTTCCAGCGATCTCGTCACAATCAAGAGTTGGTCTGACTCTAGTTTGCTGGGTTTTAACGTGAATAAAACGGTAGCCCTACCTTATAGAGGAGCTTTAGAGCCCTTGCTACTTCATAACAGCAATATTAGATACGTTGAGTCGGTGAAATTTCTGGGCTTGAACATTAATGCCAACCTTAAATGGTCTACCCATATTGACTCCTTAACAAAAAAACTATCTTCCGCTTGTTTTGCAATTCGATAGGTTTCGAGGGAACTGAATGTGTTCTCAAACTGCAGAAACGAGCAATTCGCTATCTATTTGGCCTGAAAAGTAGAGCTCATTGCAAGTACTACTTTGAAAACTATAAAATTCTCACACTTCCTGCTTTATCCATATTGGAGACTGTCTGCTTGATACGCAAACACCGAGTCAGCTTTCCAAAAGCGCCACAACATAGGTACCCGACCAGAAACTTAAGCCAAGTTATATATCTTCCCTTTCCCTCCTCTGAATTAATAAAAAACTCAATTATTTACAACGCCAAGAAATTGTACAATCATCTTCCATCGCATCTTAAATCTCTCCCTACGTCTCAAAAGTTTCGGGAAGGGACAAAAGCATACCTCCAAAAAAGACCTTTTTATTCTGTAGATGATTTTTATGTGTCATAAGATCTTTTTATAAATTTCACCACTTCTCAATCTTACTAAATTAAACTTTTCCGTTTGGGCATCACATGCGGCAGTTACGTTATATGTATTGGACGAATAATTATTTGTATAGTAGTTACATTTTAATTTTGGGGGTCATCAATTTGCTGAGTTCATATTTGTCTTTATTATTTATTGAACGTGACCACATGTTGCAAGCGGAACGGAATCGATTGATTTCAAGTTCAGCAAGCAAAATTTCAAGTTCTCCGATGTTACTTACCTCAACTAGTATATATCTACCAAATCGGTATCATCACGATCCGCTTGCAATAACATAAACAGGCTCAACAGACTAGTTCCTTGTTATGGTTTAGGGTGCAACTTGACTTCACTCACCCCTGTTTTTCTTAATTTTAATTTGTCTGTTTGATTTGATAACTTTTTTGTGTTATGTTTTATTGTTGTGTATATTTTCCTGACTGTACCATACATACATACAGAATACATACATGTAGAATAACCAGTCAAATGTGAAGGTAGAAACAACTAGACACACAAACTGATGATGGTGGAGAAAGACACCGAAACGTATTTGTAACATTTTAAATAATAAACAATAAAATTGACTGAAACCCAGGAATATTTTGAAATAAGTTATGTTTTATGTTGTTTTTTATTTTTTATTTACCATTGTTGATTGTCCTTAGATGTGCTATATTTTGTAGTATATTGTTTTACACGCTTTGTCCATAAAATTTGTAAATTTTCCTGTGGCAATAAAGCATATTTTGATTTGATTTGATTTCAAACAGAATTTATATAAATAACCACGATTCATCTCTTTCCACATAATTAGTTTGTGAAAGAGATGGAATTGCGTATTGCATTTCCAATTTCTCCCATCTGACGGTCTAAAGATTGATTAAAGCTCGTTTCATAATTTCGAGTTTCTAAATTTATCGCAATTTTCAATAATCCTTATTCATTGTTGTAGGGAAACTGTTTAAATGCTGTATAACTTTAATTCTTCCCAACTAGTAATACCAGTAGTAGTAAACATCTTTATTTATAAAAAAGGCTATCGACCTATCGGTCTTTCTGCCCTTGTTTAATACATGTAGTCTTAATCTAAATAAAAAACAAATATGACAATTCTCTTATTCTAGGTTAACAATATTATTAAATAAAATTCCAATGACAAGAAAAAATTATTTTATTGTCCACTAGTCAGTTGGGTTTGTAAGTGTTCGAGTAGCGTTGATGTAGGGAAACGGAAGCGGGATTGTCTGGTTGGTCTTGTAAGACAAAGGGGATTCAGTATGGTCCAGTTGTAGGGGTTGTTTGTCCATTTTGTCTGTAGATGTATGAGTCTTTCCGAGATCTTTGTCATGTTTGTGCGTTCGTATAGTAGTTGGGTGGGGGGGTTGTGCAGTGGGTTTTGGGGGTGTCTTATTCGTGTTATTAGTCTTAGTGCAATTTGTTCTGTTGTTTGTGTATAACGTTTTGTCCTTTCTGTTCCGTTGGTCATGAGTATATGTCCAAAGTCTAGCAAGGGTCTACAAATCGCTTTATATATTTTGGTGGCGGTGCTAGTAATACCATTAGAAGCTTATTTTCGTTTGTACAGAGAAACACTACACATTACTTTCAAATGTGCATTTGACTAAAATTAATAACATCGTATGAATTCTGAAAACGTTTCTCAAAAACTCGCTGCACTAAGTAGCAAAATCTTAGTGTTTATGTGAATGTTTGTACGTAACTATTATATATTTTCTTGCGCTCTACTGCACAAACATACATAGTTTCGAAACTCCTATGCACAAATACGGACAGCCTGAAATTATGGTGCTGTTGGAAACACTCTGGCATATAGATTTCCAAGTAATTTCTTTCATATCCAGTCTGGCACCGTCGAGATACGTAGATTGGGCAGTTTTGCCTTGGCTTTCGGTGCTCGAAAAATTAATCAAATAACGCTTTTTAGAGATTATGTAACTAAGAAGTTTACTTTGATGTCGATATTTTATTAAGGATATTTTAGCGTGCCATAGCATAAGTGAAACTTTCGTTGGCTTCAAATGTTAACGGGTCGTATAGGTCGTTTTTCGTATACATAAAGTTTTTCTGATTTAAAAAAATTCAGGAGTTGTTTATTATTTTAAATATTAAATTCTATTAAATCTTAACGGCGGTATTTATATACGGCAAAGTAAAAGAGAAGTACAATATTTAGAGCAGGCAAAAAACAGTATAAAAGTTTTTAGAATAAAAAAATAAATATAATCGTATAACAATGTATTTAATTATTTTATTTATGTAATCCGTATAGGATGTTAATAGTAGATTGTCCATACTTAAGAAGTTAAATTTGCAAATTATTTTACACTAAGTATCATATTAACGTAGATTTCAAAAGTTTCAACATGATTGAACTGATTCCTTTAGAAGAAATATTTCTTTTGCACATATGGGCTGGCTGCGGCAGATTTGGCGTCAAATATTATATTCTAATATTATATTATCTTAATATCCCTATACCAAAAAATGGACTCGACAATATTATATTCTAATATTATATTATCTTAATAATCCCTATACCCAAAAATGGACTCGACAATACACAACCGAGCAATTACAGACCAATTACACTACTTCCAGTACTAAGCAAAATTTTTGAATACATATAAGCAGCGGCTTGAAAAAGTGATTGGAAAATATATACCTACCTACCAATTTGGTTTCAAACAACATCACTCGACTGTTCATCCGCTCTTTATTTTGGCCAACAATATACAAACTACCCACCTAACTGACAGAAAGACAGCTTGCCTGATTATGGACATTAACAAGGCTTTTGAATAGTGTCTGGCATAGAGGCTTACTATACAAACTATACAAACTACACACCAACATATCTACTACACACCATAAAGAACTTACTAGAAAACAGACAACTACAAGTACGAATTGACAAAACACTGTCATTTTCTTTTTCCCTGAACAAGGGCTCCCTCAAGGATCCCCGCTCTCACCGTTTCTCTACAATATATACTGCCATGACATATACAATTACAACTTACCAGACAAAAATCAAATCGACAGATCGTCATACATATTACAATACGCAGACGACACGGCACTTATTGTACATGACAAAACTACTGAGAGAGCAGCTCAAAGACTTCCAAACACTAACAAACAACACAATGACATGGTTTTATAAATGGAGACTAACACCAAACGCGTTAAAAAACCAACTTCTGCTCACAAACCACAGACTCAACGCTGACTCCCCTACAATAACTGCAGACGGCCAAACGACACAACCAAAAAACGACGTAAAATACCTTGGAATCACAATTGATCACAAACTTAAATTCACTAAACACATACGAAACATCAGGGCAGAAACAATAAAGAGAACAAAACACTTCCGATCACTAACTTACAAAGACAGAGGAATTAGCACAAACACCGCCACCAAAATATATAAAGCTATCTGTAGACCCTTGCTAGACTATGGACATATACTCATGACCAACGGAACAGAAAGGACAAAACGTTATATACAAACAACAGAACAAATCGCACTAAGACTAATAACACGAATAAGACACCCCAAAACCCACCACACAACCCCTCCACCCAACTACTATACGAACGCACAAACATGACAAAGATTTCGGAAAGACTCATACACGTACAGACAAAATGGACAAACAACCCCTACAACTGGACCATATTGAATCCCCTTTGCCTTACAAGACCAACCAGACAATCCCGCTTCCGTTTCCCTACTGGACAATAAAATAAATTTTTATTGTCATTGGAATTGGAAAGTTTATTAATAAGATTGTTAACGTAGAATAAGATAATTTTCATATTTATTTTTTATCAGATTAAGACTACATGTATTAAACAAAGGCAGAAAGACCGATAGGTCGATAGCCTTTTTTTTAGAAATAAAGATGTTTACTACTACTAAGGATATCAATAAAACCAAAAATCATCTGAAAAAATTTTAAATTAAATTAAACAAAAGTAGATTATATATCAAATATCAACAAACACTAATATTTTAGCGTGTAATAAGGTTATTAAAGAAATAATTCAATTAATTTCTTCAATTAATTAGTCCCTTTTTAATTTTGCGAATCACCGAAAAACATTGAGTTCCATTAGAAATCAGTCGCCGATATGGGGATAATAAGAAAATGTAAAAGGTAGAAGAAGAAAACATCAGAAAGAAGAAATGAATTCTTATATAATGTCACAAAACCATTTGTGGAATAATTGCGTGCCAATGGTAAAAACTTTAAAATAAATCGACTTATCGAATTGGAATTAAAAAGACGCAATAAAACATAAAAATTTTATGCTATAAACAAAATGCCCCTGAATATTACATAACTTAAGTAACATGCTATATTTTATTTATTTATTTTATAGCGATCTACAGCTTTACTTATAAATGTGGTTAAAGTGTATTTGAAACATCGACCAATCCACGGCAGCAGGAGTAGCATTCAGAATCTCTCTCATTCCTTTCCATTCTCCTTCAAATCTTCTTGTTGGGCACTCGTGGATTATATGGGCTACAGTCTGATCTGGTGCTCCGCAGTCGCAGTCCCGAGTGTTCGCGAGTCCCCACCTGTACAACATGGACCTGCATCTGGCGTGGCCAGTTCTAGTGCTGTTAAGGCTACACCATGCTTTCCTATACATTTGCATTCCTGAGAGAGGAACGGTGGGATCTTCATAATCCTTGTGGTAAAAAACATGATTGGATGTCCATCTGGTCCTTCAAGCTGCTCTGATACGAAATGGCTCATGATGGGTTAGTACATCATCTTGCCAAATGGGATTCCGGGACTTAAGACGGCGGCCCGGAGCATTATTCAATATCATGAGGATTGGTATAGTTCTAGGGTGTTCTGTTCAGGATCGTGTAACTTCTCCCATTCGCGGGCAGCAGCTTGTTGTCTCCTCGGGTTTTGTGGTGCTAAATTCGTTAGTGCGTGAATCCTAGGTACCGGAGTAAACTTTAGGGTTTTTGATATGATTCTCAAAGTAGCATTGAGTTGCAGAACAACTATTAGTGTGAGAACTCCTGTTCCATACTGGTGTTCCCCAAGTAGTCCCAGAAAGTTTTCTGACTAAGTTGTTCCTGATCTTTAGTTTTTGTTCGGTCATCTCTAGCTGTATTTTATCTGTTAGGACCCTAAGATCCAGTGTAACGCCAAAATTTTTGGGGTGTTTGTTATGTTTTACCCTTTTTCAGCAGAATGTGATATGATGATGTGCGACGTGTAGACAACCTCCAAGATAGTGCATACCGGGCAACGTTCTGCTAGAGCAGAGCGGCAAAAGTCTACACATATGGCGGCCGAACTAGACAGTCTCTCATGGCCATTTAGATCTAGAAAACCAAAATTAAAAATTCTAAATAGACTAGAGTAGACTTTTTCACTATTTCTGAGTAGTAAGTTTTATTTAAAAGAATATCTTAAAAGGAGCTGTATACAATCTGAATTCAGATGTTTTGTCCATATTAAATCTCAATTTCGTGCCAAATTTGAAGGTAGCAACAGACATGCGTACAAACTGATGATGGTGGAGAAAGACACCGAAACGTTTTTGTAATAAAATAATAAACAATATAATTTATTGAGGAATTTTATTTTAATTTGAATTAAATATTAAGAAACCCAAATATATTTCTTTAATTGTGCCGACTTAGAAAATATACGAAAGGACAAATTTGCTAATTTATTAATCAAACTACGCAAAAGAACTAAAATTAGGCAAATGAGGACATTTAGAAAAAAAGCATTTCTTTCTCAGTCGCAAACGCTTAGAAAAGGATACATGCTTTTGTGCGTGTCACAAGCAAGCACCCTAAAACCGGATTCGGGTCTACTAACTCCCATCAGTCTCATCAGCTTGGAGTATTTATAGAATCCTTATAAATGACTTAGTCAAATAAAGAACAACGTACGCAGTTTTTGTAACATTTTTTCGCTTTTATCTGTAGTCTTTCATTATACATTTTTTATCTATTTCCTCTTAAGCTCCTGAACATAATGTACTCTCGTACATGCAAAGCTCGTACCCTTAATCCATACAGTAATAATACATTATTTTTCTCGTTTTTAGCTTCCAGAAGTTATTACAAGATGTTGTAATGTCTATTTGCCATCATATATCCTTTCCTATCTCTTCTGTACTTAATAAAGCTTTAGTAATATCACAGCTACAAAAGAGAAGCCGGACTGACTAGAAAATCCTCTCGGTCTCATACAAGCTTAATTCGTTTTATGTCGGATCCTTAGGTAAAGTTATACCTTTAGCCAGTAATGTCAGTTATAAGCTAAGCTTAAAATCAAAGTTGATTTGAATTTAAATGTAACAGCATTAACTACGAGTTTAAAAATATATTCTCGATTAGCAAAGCTATATTCCCAGGAAAAAGTGCGCAATCGAAACAATAAACGAACATCAGTCCTAAACCAACTAACCCAAATTAAAAAGAAACTTTCTAGATCATCATCACGACAACTTAAAAACCAATTTAAAATAGAAAACAATCTAAATTTCAATTTATTGTTTAAACGTTTTAAGCCCTTTTCGTGCTGCAATTATCCCATTCTTTATGGTCTTTTTCTTTTCTTGGATAACGTCGGCCAAGGTAAGGGCGACCGAACAACACTAAAAAAGCAAACCTTAATCCTGCTGACAAAAAAATACTAAGATTTTTTGCCACTGATCTTTTTTTTAAAGCAGTTTTATAGAGATTATGTTGGACTAGTTCTATCAGTTTAAACCCGGAAATGGATAATTTGCTTAAATGAAAGAGTTAGTGGGGAAGTTTGCTTAATTCAGTTTGCTAAAATCTCGATAGCCTGAAAGGTTTAATTAGATTTTCTGTTTGTAATTATACATTTCACGTATTGGGTTGAAGTAGTTAAATTGGCTAATATCCAATCAGATGGGAGTAGTTTTATATTATTTAGATAAAGTTTGTGCATTAAAAATAGCTTCACCTGCGGGTGAAATAAAATTAAAATAATAATTTTAATCTAAAAAATTGAAAATTAATTTTGAGTTGAAATTATAGATAGCTCAAAAAACTATAAATAAAGTATTTCTCTGCCGTATAATGTGCTTTGGAAGTTTAACGCAGCAAATTCAGATTGATGATATTGTACGATTCACCAAAATCCTCTAGTTAAATGTGCCCGAAATGTTACTTTGAAAGCGAAATGATCTGCTATTATAAGGATTTACTTAAAGAGGGGAGTGATCTTGTGTTTTTTTATGTGCTGCTGGGCTGTTAAAGCAAAAGAAAACGATAGATACGATATAGTAGTAATCAAGTAAATTTAGTAAAATTAAGTGAAAAAAAGTTCAAGTATTGCAAATAATGTTTTACGAATTCAAAAACAACTCAATATCAACAAAATCTTCGAGAACAAGCTTTCATTATTGTTCTCCGTGCACATAAAAACGAAATTTCAAAGCAATTATTCAACTTTTAAGTGTATTTTCGGATTAGTGAAGCAGCAGAACTGTTTGGCGATATATTATGCGCTAACAACTGAGTATTTTCATGTGTTAATTAATTTGATAATTTTCCCTTTAATACTATTTCAAGTTATTCTCAATTATAATGGCATTCTTGCTTCAAAGGGCCTTCATTATTGTTATGATTATTATTTGTTTTATATGCAAAGTAAATAGAGTAGTACAGGCAAGTTAACAGGAAGAACAAAGCAGCTCCAGAAGTTCGATAAAAAAAAACATGTAAAATAATTCATTCCAATGTATTCCTGGGTTTCAGTCAATTTTATTGTTTATTATTTAAAATGTTACAAATACGTTTCGGTGTCTTTATCCCACCATCATCAGTTTGTATGTTTAGATGTTTCTTCCTTTACATTTGGTTGGATATTTCAGATCTATTCTGCTTTTGTTCCAACCAAATGTTAAGGAAGAAACATCTAAACATACAAACTGATGATGGTGGATAAAGACACCGAAACGTATTTGTAACATTTTAAATAATAAACAATAAAATTGACTGAAAACCCAGGAATACATTGGAATGAATTAAAGTACAGTCAGGAAAATATACAAAACGAATGTAAAATAATGAAAGAAAGTTATATGATTTACATTGCATGTACAAGGTGATTCCGAACTATCGGACCAAACTTCTAGAAATTATTATCCAGGCAGTATATTATTTATTTGTTTAATATTACGAGCACCACTGTTTCCATCACAAATTTTCGGATTTAAAGGTTTTCGGTGCTTCTCTCATCAAATTATAGTACATAATAACAACAAAAATAAAATACACAAAAGGAATGTAAAACACCATAGAATCTTGTTAAACCACAAAGTTTCTTCCGGGAGTTACATAGCCATACCCACCTGACTCTGCAACTACAATACTAGGAAACCACCATACTCCAACATTCCACGAGTCAGCAGAAGTGTTTACCTCATTTGACTGTTTTGCATGAGAACTCATTCTTTGTAACCACGTTGTAGAATTAAGTAGCTAAATAAATTGTCGTTGTAATAATAAAAACTTTTTATAAACGAATTATATCGTTAAAGTTTCATAATTCGGGGTCACGTTTTTAAAGTGAAGTTTCAGTTTAAGAATTTCCATTTTAGTCTTTAAAAATCTTGGTACTGTTTTTCTTCGTATACAAAACATATATCGCCGGATTATTGAAGAACTCAAAGACATTAATTAATATTAATCTGAGGATGAAAAACTCTCATACGGCTGTTCCAATGATCATTAAAAATGTAATTTGCGCTGATTAATCGTCACGTAAAGCTGAATGAAACGGGGAGCTAATCTACTGGATTATTTCCATTGTTTTCAAAAACCCCAACCAGCGAAATGCGAAATCGCCAATTATTTTATATTTCCTACATGTTTGCGCCAATAAGATCGTCTCCATTCTTTGAAGAGATGCGAGATTTTTTTCTTTAGATAAAAAATGTGCATTAGTCAAAATTGCAGTTTTTCAAATGAATTTGAAAAATGGAAAAAGAAACTACTAACATTTGTATCTAAAAAATGTTCTTGAAGATTTAATCAAAAATGCCTTAATTAATATCTATGTCGTTGAGTCCAGCTAGGGTTATTTAAAATAATTTAAAGTAAAATTCCTGGGTTTCAGTCAATTATTTGTTTATTATTTTATTTTAAAAACGTTTCGGTGTCTTTCTCCACCATCATCAGTTTGTCTAAAACATACATTTAACGCATTGTCAATATTAAAATGTTTTTAAAAAACAAGAATCTTCTGTATAAAATATTTTGAATCTCATAGGACCAAAAAGTCAGGACAATCATGTTCGGGCAAAGAAAAGAATTTATAGTTCAGAAATTTAATTTTTACTTACATGTGTAGTTGTTGCTACCTTCAGTTTTGGAATGAATTTGGTATACCAATTCTTGTCCATCTTCGACCGAAAACATAAAAAACTGTTTATACCGTTTCTTTTACTTTAGCTTTTTTCCCTTCGCATTCTGAAGATTCCATTTTTGGTTTGCAATTTCTACAATATACCGGGTATATATATATAACCGGTATAATATTTTAGGTTTCATTCATTTAATTAAACTGGGTAATAATTAATGTATGATATACAGAGCTAAGATTGTCTGTATCTGATCTAATATGAAAATGCTGTTCCATTTTAGTTATTTTTCCTTAAGCTATATTTATGTTAGTATATTCTTTTCTTCTATAAATATCTTCACTACTTTAAATACGATACTTTTATAAAGCCGACAAAATTCCACAATATAAAATTTATGATCGAGAACTAGATAGCAAATATAGTAATTGGCATTCAAAACTTTCAATTGGTGTACCCTGAATAACAAAATTTTGAAATTTGCTTTGCTCTATTCAATTTGCACAAGGTTAGATCAATATGAAATATATTACGATATATTTTTGTAGCTTTTGGGGGTGTCTTATTCGTGTTATTAGTCTTAGAGCAATTTGTTCTGTTGTTTGTGTATAACGTTTTGTCCTTTCTGTTCCGTTGGTCATGAGTATATGTCCAAAGTCTAGCAAGGGTCTACAAATAGCTTTATATATTTTGGTGGCGGTGTTTGTGCTGATTCCTCTGTCTTTGTAGGTTAGTGATCGGAAGTGTTTTGTTCTCTTTATTGTTTCTGCCCTGATGTTTCTTATGTGTTTAGTGAATTTAAGTTTGTGGTCAATTGTGATTCCAAGGTATTTTACGTTGTTTTTTGGTTGTGTCGTTTGGCCGTTTTATTTTAATTAATAATTACTAAATGAAAATTGACTTGTTTTAGCAAAAAAACTAGTCGATTTCGATTTCAGCTTGCTATTTAATTGAACATTTTTGCAAAATAAAAGGATATAAATTTATACAAAGAAACACATTTTATTTGAAAAAATTTACTTCAGTAAGTTCTCCTTAGGAAAATGAGTAGCTTTCATGCAAAACCTCATTACATACTATTTTGATTCACATTTGCTAAAGTTGTTTTCTACAGAAAGTTTGTTTCCTACAAAAAAAAGGATTAACAGCAATATTAATAACAATAAGCGCGAAGCAAGATATAATATCATTTAAAATTCAACTTATCCTAATTTGTTTGGATATGAACATCCAGAAATGAAGCTAAAACTGCACATTAGCAGCAATTTAGTTAAGCACCTGTAACGGTTTCCTTTTTTATTTTAGGAGCTAGATTTTGTTAAAAAAATTATCAGTTATATAATCATTCTTTTAATTGTTCTTTTTCTATGTTGCCTGTAACTTGACTGTCATAACTGTTATCTCTCTAACTAGATCTTATATATACAGGGTGGTTGCATTTGAAAATTTCATCTCGGACTATGCAATTTTTTTAACCCATAATTTCATTTGACATGAAAACTTGCTGCTCAATAATAAAAATCAACGGAAGAGAGTGATTTTGCAAACAACGTTCGCTCTATGTTTTATATAATTTAGTTCTTACTTAACAACAAAGCCGTATTTTAAAACGCAGATGTTCCCTTTTTGGTGACCCAAGTCGCTTAAAACAATTTCTTCATTTCGCATAAAAACGATTAAACCAGATAGCACTTAGCCATAATAGACCATAAAACAGGTGCTTGAAGAATTTGCTTTATAACCAATCGACTCGCATCGATAAAACTAGCGGCGAGTTTGTGTGGAATGTTTTAAGTTTACATAACTGGTAATAACTTGCGTATAGGCAGTGCAAGTGCGAATCGAGCAAATGCAAAAAGTTGTCGGAAAGCGAGAAAACTGAATTGAAGAAATAATTACTTGGTTGAAAAACTTCGCATATTATCGATTTGCAAATCAAGAATTACCGGTTGTTTTGAACCCAACACTCAATTCAACGTAGGAATCTAGTTATGAGGTTCTATATTGGTCATATAATTATGTTAATACACGCATTCCTTCCTTTCCATTAATCTTTCAATCAACCTTAACGGATTTCCTTCGGTTAATTAGAGTAGTAATCAGAAGCAGTGTTTTAAAAAAGTATTTTCATGTATTCAATTCTCTATTTTGCAAATATAAGGAATTTTATCGGCTGATTAGTAAAAGTAATGCATATAGAACAACTAGAGATACCAAAGTTTTTGGATTCCTTGCCGGAAATGTAAAATTGCAAGTTCATCTATAAAAGAAGGACCATTTGAACTGTGTAGCCAAGAATTTTCCCTTTTCGAATGACTGTTACGCAGAGATGAAAATTGCACCCAATATATAGAATCAGCAAATGTAAAATCTATATATCCAGCACAGAATAGAGGTATTATATTATTATTTATTATATTATTATATTAGTTATATACTTAATATAACTTTATTATGTATAAATTATATACAATTTGTTCAATTATTGAAATGTAAAAATTTAAGTTTAACTGGCACATAAATGTGTTTTTAATGTTTCAATGAGGGCAACCAAACTATACGTTCTCAATTTATTCAGGATTGATTTGTGAAAATTAAATCATTTTACGTCCGTTGATTTATGAGAGTTCGAAAATATTAAAAAGGCGATAGGTAATTTATGTTATTTATCGAATAATTTAGCAGCTGAACAAAACTTTATTAAAAAATATTACGCTAAATAAAAATATTATAAAAAAATAAAAGATCAGCTATAAGAAGAAATAATAAACTCAGACATGCCACTGCTATCATGTCGTTTTACACCTGTTGGGATCTCATGAAACCCATGCTCACAAAAGGCGAAATGTGAATTATTCAGAAACTATAAGCTAGAAGAAATCCTGTTTCAGCCGATAAACAGGAGACAGAAAAGCTTGGGATGCAAGCAATACAATTTGAATAATGATAATGGTAAGATACTGTCTCTCAGCAGCTCTAAGCGTGTCCTTGCAGAGGCTAAAATAATACAACTTTTACTAGCCAACCCTGACTACTTTAAACTCATGTTCGAATAGTGTTGGATCAGTTTATTCGCGCATTTGTTGAATTCAGAATTAACTAAATTATTTAATATAAGAATACTGCTTAAGAATGAATACGCTTTAAACTGGAAATACTACTCACCAAGTACGTTATTTGCGCTGAACATGCTTTATATCTATGGGCCAGATTAGCCAGATAATTTTGAATTGCGTGTGTATTTTGAAATTGATAGTAATTAACATTTAGACCTGGATTCTTCACTTCTTCTGTGGAAAGGCTGGCGCTTAAAATCGCAAGTAGAGCTATTGAACTTGTTTATTTAACAACTTCTAAAGCGGTTGCCTATTAGTCTTCTTTTTCACTAATTGGGATTCTTCATAATTAGTGAAATTTTTGTCGATTTAGCCCGATTTTTCCAACTGTTTTCACTACTTATGAAATGAGTTCACATTCAACGTGTCCCAGATAACGCGACGGCATGAGATTCGTGCATTGTGCAGATAATTCTAATCCAGACGGGAATGATGAAATGGGGAAACCACGTCCACTTGCAGATAAATTGAAATCTAAATTCTTAAAATATTTTATGTCTGAACAGCAAATGAATTACGATGAAAGTATGATAAAGTGCTAAGGCTGTCAGTTCCTTTTAGGAAGGAAAATGCGGCCTGTCCATAAAATGTAATCCATGAACACAAGTCTTTCGGTTCACTTAGGAAATTGTGAATTACAAAAGGAATCATGTAAAAAGTTCTTCAACGTCTTAACAAATTGGACAAACTAGAAAACGGACGCCTAACTAAAGGGTGATTGACAATGAAAAATCTCATTATTTATCATTTGAAGCAAATTAATCGTCCTGGCAGAGAGGATAATCATATCAACTTATGTAACTAGATGAATAACACATCATTTTAAATTTGGGAGACTTCCAAAAGTGCTTCAAACAAATTTTGTTGAATTAAATTAACAATTTTTACATTACACATAAACTGCTCAGCAAAGAATAGTAGCTCCAAATTTGCCCTAATTTTCGATCTGAATAACTTGCTGGATTGCTGTTTGAGGTCGTTTTCTAGTGCAGTTCTTTTTCTGTCAGTGTGGACTTTCGCAAAAATTTCCTACTTTCAGTAAAGTTTCTACATGGTGGAGAATTAAACAATGAAAAATTTCCGAATGTTTGGCATCCTCCCAATTGAACAAAAAGTTAAAAAAAAAGAAATTATTTTGTAATTGCAACCCCAGAGGCATAAGTACAGACTGGATATTTCAGAGCAGTTTTAAATTTTTTCGTCTCATTTTTATTTACAGAGTGATAAAAAAATTCACTTTTTGGGTCTTGCTCTGATAAAAATTTTCCTGCTTGGCCGATTTTCAACATTTATAGTTCATGTTGAAGCTAAAACTTCACAGTCCAGTTGATCTCTGCCTCCGAAATCCGCGATTTTGGCAGACTTTCAATTAGAGTGAAGTTCATTTTCGAACAATCCATTAAATAATGCAGCTCTGTATACAGAATTTTTGCTTTAACTCGGCAATAAAGTTTTAGCTTCAACATAAGCTCTAGATTTTGAAAACCGGCCCAAAAACTAAAATTTGATCACTGCAAACCAAAAATTGTATTTTGTTGGACCACCCTTTAAATAAACCAGACTGGCGAGAAATTCACAAACAGTTTCGAGATATGAAGCCAATCTTTACGGTTTTGGTGTTGAAATCCAAAAAACTCATTTTTTGTTCAACTGGGAGCATGACAAACTGAGAGAAATGCTGCAATGTTTTATTTTCGACCGTGTAGAAACTTCATCTGAAGTAGTAAATTTTTTCCAAAACACACATCGACAGAAAAAATGGACCAGATAACTCTTCAAATTGAATCAAAATCGGTGTCCGCAATCAGAAGTTATCTAGTTCCAAAGTCAGGGCAAATTTGGACGAGTAACTTTTAGTCGAGCAGTTTTTTTTGTTTGTTGTTGTTAGTTTATTTTACAGTTTAGATAGATACCGACATTTTTCCAAGACTCTACTAAACTTAAATTAATGGCCCACAACTTTTTGGACAAACTGAGTTGGAAAATCAGCATTCAAATAGGTATACATGTAAATGCTTCACACCTCAAACACTTTTAAAACCAATTTGTAATTCCTCTTTTTTAAATATTTAATTTAATTTGTATACTACAGTAGTAGTAGTAAACATCTTTATTTCTAAAAAAGGCTATCGACCTATCGGTCTTTCTGCCTTTGTTTAATACATGTAGTCTTAATCTAAATAAAAACCAAATATGAAAATTCTCTTATTCTAGGTTAACAATCTTATTAAATAAACTTTCCAATTCTAATGAGAAGAAAAAATTATTTAATTGTCCAGTAGTCAGCTGCGTTGTAAGTGTTCGAGTAGCGTTGATGTAGGGAAACGGAAGCGGGATTGTCTGGTTGGTCGTGTAAGACAAAGGGGATTCAGTATGGTCCAGTTGTAGGGGTTGTTTGTCCATTTTGTCTGTAGATGTATGAGTCTTTCCGAAATCTTTGTCATTTTTGTGCGTTCGTATAGTAGTTGGGTGGGGGGGTTGTGTAGTGGGTTTTGGGGGTGTCTTATTCGTGTTATTAGTCTTAGTGCAATTTGTTCTGTTGTTTGTATATAACGTTTTGTCCTTTCTGTTCCGTTGGTCATGAGTATATGTCCATAGTCTAGCAAGGGTCTACAAATAGCTTTATATTTCCTCTGTCTTTGTAGGTTAGTGATCGGAAGTGTTTTGTTCTCTTTATTGTTTCTGCCCTGATGTTTCGTATGTGTTTAGTGATTTTAAGTTTGTGGTCAATTGTGATTCCAAGGTATTTTACGTCGTTTTTTGGTTGTGTCGTTTGGCCGTCTGCAGTTATTGTAGGAGAGTCAGCGTTGAGTCTGTGGTTTGTGAGCAGAAGTTGGTTTTTTGACGCGTTTGGTGTTAGTCTCCATTTATAAAACCATGTCATTATGTTGTTTATTAGTGTTTGGAGTCTTTGAGCTGCTCTCTCAGTAGTTTTGTCATGTACAATAAGTGCCGTGTCGTCTGAGTATTGTAATATGTATGCCGATCTGTCGATTTGATTTTTGTCTAGTAAGTTGTAATTGTATATGTCATGGCAGTATATATTGTAGAGAAACGGTGAGAGCGGGGATCCTTGAGGGAGCCCTTGTTCAGGGGAAAAAGAAAATGACAGTGTTTTGTCAGTTCGTACTTGTAGTTCTAGTAAGTTCTTTATGGTGTGTAGTAGATATGTTGGTGTGTGTAGTTTGTATAGTTTGTATAGTAAGCCTCTATGCCAGACACTATCAAAAGCTTTGTTAATGTCCATAAACAGGCAAGCTGTCTTTCTGTGAGTTAGGTATAGGGTTGTTTGTATATTGTTAGTCAGAGTCAAGAGTGGGTGAATAGTCGAGTGCTGATGTTTGAATCCGAACTGATACGATGGTATGTACTTTCCGACCAGTTTTCCCAGTCGCTGCCTTATTATGTACTCAAAAACCTTGCTAAGTACTGGTAGCAGTGTAATTGATCTGTAATTGCTCGGTTGTGTATTGTCCAGTCCATTTTTGGGTATAGGGATTATTAAGCCGTTTAGTATGTTTTTGGAATTATGTTATTTCTGATGCAGTTGTTCAATTCAAAAGGTGTACTATATTATTTCTATATTACTAGATTTCCTATGCTACAAGAGAACTTCTGTGTAAAACCACTCAGATCCACAACATATATTTCATTGTTCATTCGATCCTAAATCTGTATCTTTAACTCCATTATCTTATTTTGTACTTTTATGATACTGGATTGTAAACACTATAATTTGTCAATATAATAGCTAATAAAATTCTTAATTGATATTACTGAAACCGAACAATCACTACAAGTAATTCTATTGTTGTCACTCCTGTTTCAAGATTCGAGAAATTTGGCAATTAAATATTTTTTCAATGTTAGCTTTGGATGTAAAAGAGTCACCTGTAACATCAGTCTTTCTCAAAGTATCTGTTTCAATCTCTCAAATCGACGGGTTTTTGTTTTCAGCTGCACCCAATATAACCCGTTTTCCCACCACATTAGGATTACATAGAACTAAAATTCATCGCAATTTCATTAAAATAAGGAGCGAGCGCATGACGCATAAATAATTTAATTGGAAAATAACTTTAAGCTAACGGGAGACGCTTAAACCTGCGGGAAATAAAATTATTCACTGAGTTTTAGGAACAAAAACTTAATACCAAAAAAGCGACGACAAATGTTGCTGCCCCCACCGTAAAAGAGATGCGATATTGCCTGTATTCCGTAATTTATATTTAATTTTATATTTTTCCCCGCAAAAAATAGGTTTTGTATTTGGCTTTAGTCTCAGCTTCATATTTTCAGCGATTAATTTGAAAAGCACAAAAACGGTTTTGGCAGTGGCGCGAAATAGATACCTAGGGGGTTTTTCTTCTCTAATTTATTTAACTCAAGTTGTTTTCAAGATACTTTGAGTGAGAATAAAGTCTACAACAACAACAGTATTTCTTACATCCTGTTAGAAATGCGGAATGTTACCCACTCGACATTTGATTAAACAGGTCACTTTTGCCCTAGACTCTCTCTTTTAAAAACATTTAGTTTATTTCCACCCCTCGGAGCCTGTATTTGATGTTATTCCTTTTTCTTGGATTTAACAAAGCTCAACAACAAGCCTCAACTATCTGCCTGAACTGTAAGCGGTGCAGCAAATAATGAGAAAAGTTCACAAAGAGCGGTCCTGATTCAACATTAAATGTTTGAAAAGGTGTTGGCGTTTGTCGTCTGTAAATTGACCGTCTACAGAATGTTATTCAAAGTTCAAGGTAAACTTCATTAAAGTTAGTTATTAAAACAGCCAGCTCCTTTGAACTCAAGTTACCAACTAACTTGAGTGTAAACTTGACAATTTCAAGCTCGACAATGCCAAGAATGCGGTTTTCATCGCGACGCGTTCAGTAGAAAACAAATAATTAATACAAAGTGAGCACTTTTGGAAACTTCCATTCTTGATATTAACACGTTTTTGCGCAAACCGTAGGAATAAAAAAATGTCTGCAAAACCAAAATGAAGGAGAACATAAGAAATATTCTTCAAAGGGACGAGTTAAAACAACAAATTGCGGTAAATGCAATTAAAAGGACCAAGGACCAATTTAAACAAGGAAAAGTCGGGGGATTGAAGGCCTTTGAGACGTGGGCATATAGACGCTTACAAAGGATCTTCCTGAATGGATAGCGTTGCAAACGAGCAAGATTTGAGAAGAATGACCAAAGAAATACAAATTTGGTTTAACTTTTTAAAGAATCTTGAATTCGTGGAACTTATCCCCGACTCCAACTCCAACTCCAACTATAAAATTCTGCAGCCAATTATGCAGAAATAATAACAGGCCGTAGGAGTGTACGTCGACTAACGATCCGCCACTGATTTTTGAATGTCCAGATGAAACGCTGAGACCAAGAATAAGAATCAAGACGTAAATGATTTCGATAAGGCAATGTGGACCAGACACAGATCGAGTAATCGTGTCTTTCTGTAGAATACTGCTTCCTGGGAAAAAGCGCTTGATTACAGATGGTTTCTACTAGGAAAACATCAGAAAATCCCAAAATATAAACAGATAGATGTAGGAATCTTGTGCGTAAAATAGCGGTGGTTGCACCTCAAATTCTTCTACTCCTTCCAATGTTAATTTTAGCTAATTTTATTCTCTTTTTTAAGTAGCTTTCTTGTGAATTATCACAGTCTTATTTGCAATTAGTGAACGAATGAGAGAGGAGTTGGTCTTGGTCTTGGTCTTGCAAAAAAGACTCAAGTCCAAGACTTTACAAGGTTTTGGTTTACAAAGTCATACAATACAATACTTTGAAATAGAGATAAATTATCAGACTATGAAGGCTTTCACGGCCGGTCAAATCACATATAGAAATGTTTTTTCGGGCTTTGAAGCCGTGGTCCATGGGAATTTCTTCTGGATTAAGGACCATGACTTCCTTCTTTCCTGTTAAAATTGTTGTCATGATTGAAGATCTCAATGGCCTCTCTGGTTAGTCTCGGATAATACCGTTGAGATTGGTGCAAAATGTCCACTTCATCGAAACGTATTTGGTGGCCGTCTAGAAGTGCGTGTTCCGCTACTGCTGATTTTTCTGTTTGTCCTAATCTGCAACTTCTTTTATGCTCAGTGATCCTCGTGTTTACACTACGTTTTGTGGTGCCGATATATGCTCTGCCACAACTGCATGGAACCCTGTAGACTCCTGGTGCCGATAAAGAATCCCGTTTGTCCTTGGCCGATCTCAAAGTCTGTTGGATTGTTCGAGTTGGTTTAAAGACTGTTTTCACTCTGTATTTCTCCAGTATCCTGCCGTGCGGTAGCCGAACACGCACTTCTAGACGGCAACCAAATACGTTTCGATGAAGTGGACATTTTACACCAATCTCAACGGTATTATCCGAGACTAACCAGAGAGGCCATTGAGATCTTCAAACATGACAACAATATTAACAGGAAAGAAGAAGTCACGGTCCTTAATCCAGATTGAAACCATTGAAGCGCCTCGCAGCCCTCACGCATGAGCTCACACGGCCGGACCGCATAAATACGACAAAGAATCCAGTAGTTGACCGCAGACAGCTCCCTGCGGACACAGTTTAAGAAGCAGACGAGGACCACACGCGATGACCAGTTCCAGCACCACAACGAGGACCATGGACTAGCATTAAGTTAGTTAGGAAACAAGAGATGATGTAAGATTAGGTTAAGTTAGGCTAAGCCAGTTCAAGAAGAAGACGAGGACCACACGCGATGTCCAGTTCCAGCACCACAACGAGGACCATGGACTAGCACTAAGTTAGATAGGAAGCAAGGGAAGTTGTAAGATTAGGTTAGTTAGGCTAAGTTAGGTTAAGGTAGGCTAAGGTAGAATAGTACAACCGATGTTAGATATTGCTAAATGCTAAATGATGTTAACATTAAGGAGCCGTAGAATAAGAGCAATTGAAAGATGAAAATGTCTTGATTGAAATAAATATGTTCAAATGCAAAGTAGTTGAACCAGTCTTAGTCGGAAAGCACGGGAGATTACTTCGCACACCTCATTACACCTCATCGCCTTTGATAATGTCCACCGCAGTTGTGGACGAAACGTCAGGAAGAAATTCCCATGGACCACGGCGTCAAAGCCCGAAAAACATTTCTATAAGAGATAAATTATATTTTTTTATATAAAAAAAAAACTTATTTACGCGCTATTTTTAACACGGGTCAAGGAACTGTAGGAAACCCGAGTTAAATTTCCTTGTAGTACATCACATTAATTGCAACAAACTAAGACAAGACATGATTATGTTTCAGAAATATTTTTTGGATGATAATTATAACTTCCCAAATTAATTTTTATCAAGGTCAGCCTATTCTGCTATAAATTTATGTTCCTGGTAGTTATAAATGAGTTCTAATTATTCATGCCGAAAGCATTGAGGTTGAATTATATTCTTCTTGAACCGCCATAAAAAGCAAGATTGCGATTATAAATGGGCATTTCACACAAGATAGGTTAAGTACCTAATAACATTAATGCCTGCCTTTGCAAAGGATTAATATTCCATTTGGCTTTTAATAAATGATAGCTGGAATGTTGAAGCGCCCTCCACAAAGACATAATTGTCCATGAAATGACGACAAACGTTTTCAGTCGCATTAAATTACGTTTTCCCTCAAAGACTGGCAGAATGTCCTGAGCCTTTCAGGATGTAATTGGTTGTGGTGGTTTCGATTCACATTACTCCTGGTTGAAAAATGAGCCCCCAAAAAAAACAAGAACAGCAACAAAGAAACAACAGTTATACTTATCGTTTTGGATAATAAACAACTTCCGGTTTTTCCGGGAAAATGCCATATTAGAAGATGGGGCTTTGAGTAAAATTAATTGGCAATGTTGATGATGGTGACGACATCGATTTAATAGGCTCCAAAAGTAATGTAGCACAAAGCAAAAAGGAGGCCAGAATTCGCAGATAAAATAAAATTATTTTTTTGTGCTTCTTTTGTGTGTTCTTTTGTGTTCATTCCTTTCCACTCCCTTAATTTTTGCTGTAACCGTCTAAAAATGTAAGTTTTTTAGTAAGATGTTTTGAATGACAACTGCGTTTTGAAAATGCACACTGGGTGACCTAATTTCAATAAAATCGAGAAAAACAAAAATTAGGGTGAGGAAGAAATCCGAAAATCTGTTACTGTAGATTCTGGATAAGTTATATGTACAGGATAAGCCTTGTCTAAGCTTGATATACGAAATAATTCGTTTTGTTAACAAACCCTTTCTAAGTGTCCTGAGAGTTTAATAAAATGCCTTGAGGTCTAAAACTCACAGAAATAATACTGCCGACTGTACACCTTTACGTGGTAGAAAGTAAAAACAATTTGTCGGCTAAATACAGCAGAGACCGAGTGTCCGCCGTTATAAGCAATCAACCTTAATCTATTTAAGGAAGGGCAATTTCTAGCCTTAAGGCTGAGAAATCGCTCATAAAGGGGGAGCTGCGACAGTGGTGAACGTCATGAGGATTAGGACAACGGGAAATCACCTGCTTATTTCTGCCCTAGTATTATATGAGTTCAGAAACTCAATACAACAGGATATGAAATTCAACGTTCAAAGAAATAATAATACCATCAAGTAAAATAAAAATAAATGGGAAAGAAATAAACTTTACGCTCAATCGACAACACAAGGAAAAGAAAGAAAGTAGAAAAAGTCAAGCTTAATTAGCTGATAGAATGAGGGATGTGACTGTAGAAAAACCGAAAGATATGCTCCGAATAGAAGGAGGTAGTAATGAATATTCAGGATAAAACACATGATGTCAAAAAGAATTTTCAATTACAAAGGATCGAGGATGGAAATTTACGAAGAAAAATGTAACACAGTATAAACTGCTGCATAGCAAATAAGACAGAGCATCTGAGAAACGAAATAAAATAGCATAAGCAATAATGCGAGACAACTGAAATATTTCAATAGTAGATAGAAAATATATTCTTCATCAGCAGCTCAAAGACTCCAAACACCAACAAACAACACAATGACATGGTTTTATAATGGAGACTAACACCAAACGCGTCAAAAAACCAACTTCTGCTCACAAACCACAGACTCAACGCTGACTCCCCTACGATAACTGCAGACGGCCAAACGACACAACCAAAAAACGACGTAAAATACCTTGGAGTCACAATTGACCACAAACTTAAATTCACTAAACACATACGAAACATCAGAACAGAAACAATAAAGAGAACAAAACACTTCCGATCACTAACCTACAAAGACAGAGGAATTAGCACAAACATCGCCATCAAAATATATAAAGCTATTCGTAGACCCTTGCTAGACTATGGACATATACTCATGACGAACGGAACCGAAAGGACAAAACGTTATATACAAACAACAGAACAAATTGCACTAAGACTAATAACACGAATAAGACACCCCCAAAACCCACTACACAACCCCTCCACCCAACTACTATACGAACGCACAAACATGACAAAGATTTCGCAAAGACTCATACAACTACAGACAAAATGGACAAACAACCCCTACAACTGGATCGTACTGAATCCCCTTTGTCTTACAAGACCAACCAGACAATCCCGCTTCCGTTTCCCTACATCAACGCTACTCGAACACTTACAAACGCAACTGACTACTGGACATTAAAATAATTTTTCTTGTCATTAGAATTGGAAAGTTTATTTAATAAGATTATTAACCTAGAATGGGAGAATTTTCATATTTGTTTTTTATTTAGATTAAGACTACATGTATTAAACAAGGGCAGAAAGACCGATAGGTCGATAGCCTTTTTTAGAAATAAAGATGTTTACTACTACTACTACTATATTCTTGAATATTAGCATGAAATTCGAATATGATGCATACAAGAGCAATAAGAGAAATAGCAACAAGATTTATGTGAATGGTTTACCGAAGACAAAGATCAGCTACAAACAATAAGCACTGTTGAAAATGGGATCCCAATAACATACAAAGAAACAAGTACAGCTCCATCCTTAGCCAAAGATAGACAGACGACATTATCAGATGAGTTTTGTGCGCAAAACTCACAATAATGAGTGATATTGCCAGCAACACCCTCACAAAACTATAATATTCGATATACAATATTGGAAAACTGCTATCAAACTGGCTACATTGACCTTTGATTACCATTCCGAAAAGAACTCAAAAGTGTAGTGATTTCTGCATTGATAAACTAATACGCCGCACTCTAAAATATATATTTTTTATAATTATCCTTAAATTTTATTTTTTTCATGTATTCTTTACACAGCTGAAGCCTGGACACCTGCAAACACCTCGCTGCGAAGCAAATAAGATGTAGGCGAATAGAAAATGCATTAAAACACTAGCTAAATGAATAAAGTTTTTTTACTATTAACGAATTAAGATTAATAATATCTTAATGTGATTTCAAGCACCCATAAAAATATAATTTATCAAATTTTTCTTGAACATTTTGCCTCAAAATTTTTGTATTTTAAAAAGACAGAACAGACAGAAAAGACAAAAAATTTGATGCAAAATGCCCAAAAAAAAGTTTTGAAAACATGAATCCGCCTCGACCATAGCCGGAGTTCTAATCACCGATCGTAATGGATTCATTATGGACACTTGATGAAGAAAGATCTCTAAGCGAGGATTTAACATTTTAAACTCATTTAAATTGCAAAAAGTGTTGGCTATTTCAGTTCCCCAAATAACAACTACAATAAACTACAAATAGTTCCAGAGCAGAGAATTGGATTTTGCAAATCCGAGTGAAAAATGCGAATAAAGCTTCAGAGCTTAATGTGTTAAAAATCCTAACAAAAAAAATTAAATTGTCTTATGTAGGACTGCGTGTAGAGCACGTGCCAAGAAAACCTGCATCTGGCAATGAACTATTTATTAATGTCCTCATATAACTCATCATAATCCATGTCTATTTCTACATTTGCTGGCAACAATAGTTACAAATCCCCGCATCTCCACAGAACTCATATCCGAGTCAAATTCAGCCAGATTTTCTAATTCACGTACTGTTGCCTTGAAACTGTTGATCCATTTCACTTTGGTAAAGTCGAGTCATAATCTGCCAACTCAGACTTTGGCTCATAAATTTCCCAGCAGATGACGATTCATATGGCCTTAGGTTTAACTCTAACACGGTCTTTTAGTTTACAACACAAGACCTACATAAATACATAAAATATAACGGATTTAGGTTGAGATTTTATGGTAGAGGGCATGATGAACTATTCAAGTAGAGTCTTACGAGCGCCATATAATGTTAGTGGCAAGGAAGATTTATTGTATCTTGTCCCATGTAGAGGAGTTGGAATCGTCACTTTTCAGTAGAAACCCATTACATCTGAATGAAATTTTTAAAATCCATTTCTAATCATGTTTTAGTATCTCGTTTGACTATTTAAGCAACTGACAATTTTAAACAACCATATTTGAAGAAGCTTTGGAAATTCGGGGAAAATCAATAGATTTTTACATAAGAGTAACCAAAAATCTATTACCAGGTATGTGGCAACCCCGTGCATGATTATCGATGTTTCCATTTCTGTTTGCAACTTTAAAAGCTAGTGAAGTCATAGAAAAAAGAAACTACCAAAAAAAATTGCTAAAAATTAAGAGATGGTAAATTATCAATGAAAGAAAACTATTCCTAACACACTGCGAATAGTTCATTTTACTGTTCGCAATTCATACGTATTCAATTATTGTTAAGCTGCATGCTATGCTCCAATAAACCCCATAACTAAATCAATCATCTTAACTGCTTGTCACCAAAGTTTCATTAGGCTATTTTTATCCTCTATAGGGCAATAAATATAGTTATGTTCCCAAAACCCATCAGTCATATAGAATTGTGTAAACACTTTTATAAGTTTTTGTTAATTGAATACGGTGTAAAAATATATTGTTATTTCAAAATTATATCCCAAATGGATGTAATATAGAATTTGTCAAACATTAATTACACATATACAGGGTGTCCGCGACATATGTGGGCATGCATCAACGTTAAAAAAAGCATAACAAGTTTCTATAAAAATAAAATTTCAGAGGGCCCCCTATGGAGATACAGGCCTCTAAAACGAACAGCCTGAGAATCGATTTTTTTTAAATAACTTTTAGATTACTTCATGCAATTTAATTATTTTTCTTACAATGAACAGTACCATCTTGCTCTTAAAAAGGACTCGTGAACAACATTTTTATCATTTCGGTTGTCCAGGGATAGACTAGGTACAGCACAATAATATTTAATTTTTTTAGCCTTTACAATGAAAAACACGAAATAATGTATTAGGTAGCTTTAACTTTAAACTAAGAAAAGGCACCCTTGATTCATATCGATAAACGGAACGGATTTCGAGGAAAAAAGATTTTAATTGAATACGGATTTTAATGTGGGCTTGTTGTTTTTGTATTTATTAGTTGGTTTTTTAACGTGCGAAAGTAAGGGTAAACATTATTTATCACTGTCTGCCTATAGTATGCGATAGAGTTTCCTACTTTTTGCAACTTATTAAAATTTATCTTATTCGTAAATTCCATTTTTTCCGTAATGGAATTACGTTTTCGGAATATGCTGACATGCACATAATTTTGGACCTTGCAGCATGTGATGCCGTAGAAGCCAAAAGGCTTTACGCGAACGATTTCCAGACCGAAGAGTACCCGATACAAAAACTTTTGAAAGATGGATCGTCGTTTAAGAGAGACGAGTAATAAAAAAATGTCTGTACTTGCATTATCGTACTTTTTGAGTAGGTGAAATAATACATTCCGTAAATAATTTTAGGAATGTTTGCCAAAGCCAAACCACAATTGTGGAAACCAAGTGAATCGCAATGCGGTTGCTGAAGAAGATATTTAAATGAGGTAGAACCAGATCCTTCAATAAGTGTCCGGAAATTAAAGTGCCCGGTTTCATTGGCCAAAATCTACAGTTTTTAGGATCGTTAAGGAACAGCAATTGCATCCTTATCACCTACAAAAGGTTGATGCACTTCTTCGTGAAGACCTTCCACTAAGGTTTGAATTTTCAAACTGGCGTTTACGTATGCACAGAAATAATGCAAACTTTGTCGGTTCAGTTATGTTTGCGGACGAAGCTGGATGTTCTAAGCATAATAAACTCCCATAATTTGGCATTATGGGCAGAAGAAATCCGCATGCTTTATTGTGACTCACCATCAACACCAGTTCGACGTATTAATGTATTGGGCTAGCTATTAATGTATGGCATTCGGACAACATTTAAGTAGGACCCTACGAATTGCCTAACAAGTTGACCGGGGCACTCTATTTGGAATTTCTCCAAAACAACTTTCCAGAACTTTTAGAAGACTACCTGTGGCAATACGACAGGCGATGTGGTTCATGGATGATGGGGGCACCACCCCATTTCAGCCTGGCAGTTCGAGAACACTTAAACTCGCAATCGGACAACATTTGGACAACAACCCGTGGCTTGGCCTCCTCGATCGCAGATTTCAACCCTTTAGATTTTTTTTTTGGGATATTTAAAAACTTTAGTGTATGCCAATCCTATCGACACTAAAGAAAACTTATTAGAAAGCATTAATTTGTCATTGCGGCCAATAAGAATACCAATGTTTCAAGCATTGTCGGAAACGCAACAATCTACAATTCGTCGAGCTAGGATGGTTCGATCCACTTCAGAGGGAGTACATTGGAAGGAGCTCATGTTGAACCTACATACAAAATTGTTCAGTAATCCGTATTCAATAAAAATCCTTTTCCTCGAAACCGTTCTGTTTATCGATATGAATCAAGAATGTCTTTTTTTTAGTTTGAAGGTTAAGCTACCTAAATTCATTATTTCTTGTCTTCATGTGTAAAGGGTAAAAAAATTTACTATTATTGTGATCCACCTAGTCCATCTCTGGCAAACCGAAATGCTAAAAATATTTTCATGGGCTCTTTTAAATAATAATGATGTACTTTCATTGAATGAAAAATAATTAAATTGCATGAAGTATTCGAAAAGTTATTTAAAAGAGTCAATCCCAGGTGGCTCCTTAAGAGGCCTCTCCTCTGGATTTTTTTTAATAGAAACTTGTTATGTTTTTTTAAACGTATCCCTGTACAAAATATGTTCGACTTTTTACGCACGATGTATTTTACAAAACGGTTTTAAACAAACCGTATCTCAAATCTCCAAAGCATTATTTTCAATAAGATTTATTGTATATTCTAGTTATGGGGGTGTGTTCTTTCAATGGTTATTTCCGAATTGATTTGCTATTGAATAATGAGAACTTTGTCGATCCACTTCTATTACTTCCACTATTGATGGTTATAATAACTTTACTTACTACTTAGACTTAATTATGGTTTATATTGCCAATAATTGGATGCCGTTTGTGAGAAAAAAGAAATGTGACTGATTAAACAAAAGAATACAAGAACCAACAAATGTAATTGAAAAAAAAATCGAAATAAAATATTTGAAAAATTTTGGACAAGCACTGCGAAAATCGTACTTTTTTGTAACAAGGTATCGCGAAATTTAAGTTTGCTTAAGATATCCGATTGTTAATATTCACAACTTGACTTTCCCAATAATAATTTCATTGGCATTGTTGTTAGATTATTAATGAATTTTAGTGAATAATTAATGAAATTACACTTAGGAGCTTACTGTCATGTTCCAGGCCATCTTCACACAAATTGTCGGAAAATTATTTCATTTAAATTCAAATTATGATTATTTGCATCTTATATCTGCTACCACGTCAATCTTTTTGTGTGGATTAAAACTCATACTTTTTCTCTCAACATTTCTGCACCTTTCAACTGTTGAAGCTTTTCCTGCTGCCTCATACTTTTAATTCTAATTGCATCCTGTATTGCTTGCACTTATGGAATCTTTGCTTTTGCATTTTCTTCTTGTGTCCATGATTGCCAAGATTTTCTTCGCCATCCATTTTTGTCTCATTTGCCTTTTGCCTTGTCGACTGTTCTGATTGGGTCTGCACACCAATGTGATGCAGTTGTGAGGACACATCAGGTATTGAATTGATGTTTACTTAGTAAGATATTTTTATTATTAAACTTACTATCATTTATTAAACAGATTCCCCATTAACAAAATTTCCTTATTAATTAAATGTAGTTTTGTGGGTGTTAACACGAGATAATCGAGTTAAAACTTTATAAAATCCTCGCTCACGTGTAGCCATCCATCATCGAATTTCCGGTTTGGAAACAAGTTCCAATATGAAATATACATATAGAGTATGTCTACTCTTCGTGTAAAATGTTGAATGTTAAACAGGCTAATTTATCATTTTTAGGAATGCTCTGCTTCCGATTTGCTCCAATTGTGTTTGATGGCGTATTGAAAATAGATTTGGACAATTTTATAATTTTCTTGACAAACCGACATGATTAGCTGCTTGATGAATTTAATCTAACAACATAACTCTTGATGGCTGTTTCTTTAAAGGAGGTTGAAAATTTTAAATATCCAATATCACTTCATTAATGTGGCGTTTTATCGAGCAGTCGCCGATAATACTGGAATAATGACTTCCTATTATGAGATTCCGAGGGCTTCTGGCTTGTAATTATCGAAAAAAATCAGCACTAGTTAACTTTATTAAATTGGAACATCAACAACTTTGTGTTTAATAACGCGTCAGTTTTCTCGCTGTTTTATCAGGTTGTAAAAAGTATTGTATTTATTGAAAGCAGCACGACTCGAAGGAAATTTATTTTTTAGTTACCTAAAAAAATATAAGAACAAATGTAATTAGCGGAAAGTAAAGAAAATGTGGCTTTTCTTCTATTCCTGCGGATGTTTACAATCACTTTTCTTAGCTTGTTGCATATAAAATTGCACACAGTATAAACATGTTTTTATTAAATAATCAATCAGACAGAGCTGTTAAATCATCCTAAGTTCTAACAATTTAACGCAATGAAAATTATAATTAATTACTGGTTCTATGCAATAAAAGAGTATTATTTATGGAAAGCACCGCTGAAACAAAAGTTTTAAAAGGACTTTTGTTTCCATTTAGAACGCAGCTATGGATAACATTCGTTGTATGGATTGAGCAGTAACGAGTTGAATAACACTTCCAAGCAAACAGGAATAATAATGTTCGGACTGAAAAGAGCATTATTTGAAGAAAAATAATGTATATTCGCCTTCTTCGTAAATATCCCGGGGATATAAATAGGCCGAAAACTATTAATAAAGCATTAACATCCAAACGATTAAAGATTACATGGAGTTTTATATAAATCAACGACTACTTAATGAGCATGTAGATTAATGCTGAACTGGAGATCTTTAACCCTGTTTATTGCCAGGTTATTAAAAATAGTAAAAGTCATTGTTTTTAAGGGCGAATACAAACCGCGAGTGGGCCGATTTCAGGGATATTTCATGTTTTTATCGAAATTTGCGGATTGAATCCGATGACGCATTTCCGCGACAGATACCGTGGTAACATCTAAAATCGCGTCGCTTGAATCAAAAAATATATTTTTAACTGCGACATTTTAGCCAATAATTTGTTAGACAGCACATAAAAATATATGTAGGTTTAATATATTGGCAAATTAACTCAGCTGCTTATTCATTTCGACGTATTTACTAGGGAAATGAGGTTTGCATTTAGAGTAAATAGATGAGATAAATAAAACGTATATCGTGGACTTAAAGCAGAAACTGACCAAGCCTAAAATGTAAATGTTGGGTAAATGCACTTTTAAAACGTACAGAAATTGGCAGTATATCGATAGGCATGGAAATACCATCAGTCATGCCGGGGGCGCGGTCGCAGCTCTGCTAAAACCAACATTTAAACTTGGAAGAGCAAATCCTCCTTCCCTCAACAACCCTTTGAACCGTCTACATTTTACCATACCCTACTTAAACGACCTGATATACATATTTCTGACATACATACACCCACACTCCAACCTAGAACAAAACATACTGACCAAGGCAAGCATCCATAAATATGCAATAATTATAGGCGACTTTAACTTGAACAGAAACAAAACGAAACAACTTAAAAGATTTTTACAAAATTCCGACTTTATAAAACAGCACACCCCACCAACTTTTCTGATGCCCGCAAACCCAGACTCAACACCAGACGTTCTACTGCACACAAGAAACTTGACAAACACCATCAACAACATAAACTTAACCAACGAACTTGGATCCGACCACCTGGCTATTACGTTTAACATAGACTTACAACATACGCAACCTACCTCCAATACACCTCCTATAGAGAAAAACTTAAACCTAACAAAGACTGACATAGACAAAGTGAAACAACATATACATGAATACATTCAATCACCAGCACAGCCCATTTCAATAGAAACCATACAACAACAACTTACACTAGCCATACGAAAATTCAGCCCGGAAATAAAAAATGCTTTCTACCGACATTCACTGCCCAAATACATACTGAGATTAATAAAACATAAGAGAGAACTGTACAGACTATATACAAACACTCAAAATAACGACCTAAAAAAGACACTGAACCAACTTAACAGAAACATTAAAACTTTGATCGGACAATTCCGACAAGACAAATGGCTAGAAACGTCTAAAGAAATCCAGAAGGACAAAGGCAAAACATACTGGCGAAAAATTAAGAAACTGGCGCAATACAGCAAGACTGGCACTACTGACACAATTGACGAAAACGGAATAGAACGTTACACAGACAAAGAGAAAGCGGACGCTATCAAAGGGCCTTCAGCATATCGACATACCCTAACTTCGACAATGACAACTGGAACTTGATCAACGACTGGTACTTGAACTATTTTAACAGCTCACCAAACTACACCTACAAACTGATCACAGACACAGAGTACGATGAAGCCCTAGCGCATGTCAAAGACACTGCACAGGGAGGGGATAAAATTAAGGCAAAACTCTTGAAAAGCCTAACTCAAGAAACAGACAAACTGATCCTAACTGAATTGAATAACTGCATCACAAATGGCAGAATCCCAGAAACATGGAAAAACGGCTTAATAATCCCTATACCCAAAAATGGACTGGACAATACACAACCGAGCAACTACAGACCAATTACACTGCTTCCAATACTGGGCAAGATTTTTGAATGCATAATGAAGCAGCGGCTTGAAAAAGTGATTGGAGGGTATATACCTACCTACCAATTTGGTTTCAAACAGCATCACTCGACTGTTCATCCGCTCTTTATTTTGGCCAACAATATACAAACTACCCCTAATTGACAACCCCTAACTGACAGAAAGACAGCTTGCCTGTTTATGGACATTAACAAGGCTTTTGATAGTGTCTGGCATAGAGGCTTACTATACAAACTATACAAACTACACACACCAACATATCTACTACACACCATAAAGAACTTACTAGAAAACAGACAACTACAAGTACGAATTGACAAAACACTGTCATTTTCTTTTTCCCCTGAACAAGGGCTCCCTCAAGGATCCCCGCTCTCACCGTTTCCTTACAATATATACTGCCATGACATATACAATTACAACTTACCAGACAAAAATCAAATCGACAGATCGGCATACATTATACTTACATATTACAATACGCAGACGACACGGCACTTATTGTACATGACAAAACTACTGAGAGAGCAGCGCAAAGACTCCAAACACTAACAAACAATACAATGACATGGTTTTTTAAATGGAGACTAACACCAAACGCGTCAAAAAACCAACTTCTGCTCACAAACCACAGACTCAACGCTGACTCCCCTACAATAACTGCAGACGGCCAAACGACACAACCAAAAAACGACGTAAAATACCTTGGAATCACAATTGACCACAAACTTAAATTCACTAAACACATACGAAACATCAGGGCAGAAACAATAAAGAGAACAAAACACTTCCGATCACTAACCTACAAAGACAGAGGAATTAGCACAAACACCGCCACCAAAATATATAAAGCTATGTGTAGACCCTTGCTAGACTTTGGACATATACTCATGACCAACGGAACAGAAAGGACAAAATGTTATATACAAACAACAGAACAAATTGCACTAAGACTAATAACACGAATAAGACACCCCCAAAACCCACTACACAACCTCTCCACCCAACTACTATACGAACGCACAAACATGACAAAGATTTCGGAAAGACTCATACATCTACAGACAAAATGGACAAACAACCCCTACAACTGGACCATACTGAATCCCCTTTGTCTCACAAGACCAACCAGACAATCCCGCTTCCGTTTCCCTACATCAACGCTACTCGAACACTTACAAACGCAACTGACTAGTGGACAATAAAATAATTTTTTCTTGTCATTAGAATTTTATTTAATAATATTGTTAATCTAGAATAAGAGAATTTTCATATTTGTTTTTTTTTTATTTAGATGAAGACTACATGTATTAAACAAGGGCAGAAAGACCGATAGGTCGATAGCCTTTTTTTTTAGAAATAAAGATGTTTACTACTACTGCACTTTTAAACCGAGCCGACAATTATATCAGAATCCTTTTGGAATATTTTAGTGTTATTTGTGTAGCCTTTGGGGACTTCGTCAGTTTTTTGAAGGCAAACTTTTATTTTTTTAAATTTTGTGTTGTTAATCAACCAACATTTACGGCAATTTTGGACTTGATAACTTTTAGTATTAGAAACGTAATTTTTCAGTTATTTCAATTGTTCAATAAATTGTTATGAAAACTCTGCACTTTGATAAATCATATTCACTTAATACTAAGTTAAATTAATAGTAGTAAATATGCAAATTAAGAATTCATAAATATCCATTTGGTACGTAACCCATAACTAAGACCTTCAGCATTAGAATATTAACTGAAATTCGGTCCTAAACCATTTTATTTCGGCACGTGATACATATTAATCATCAAATTAGCCCTCATAAAATGCGGGAACTAATGAAAGTTTGAATATATTTTACGCATTGTGCAAATTACTTTCTAGCCAAATTCAGCGCATACATAAAATAAACCAAATCAGCAAAAGATGTTATCTACGCAATAAACTACATGCTCAAAAAAACTAGTTAAAGTCCCATTCAACGCTGAGTTTCAGCAGTTTCATTATACAGTGTGTCGCACTTAAGATGGAAACATCCCTGTTTTAAAACTCGGTATTTACCGTTAAAATCACATTCTACCTCTGTACCTATACTAAAAACCCTGCTTCCAAAAATAAATAAAATACAGGGGTGTTTCCAGCCTAAGTGCAACACACTGTATGTATAATGATAACATCTGCCTCAAATACTAAACTTCCGAAGCACCTCAAAAGAAAACTATTTTTATAAAATAGACTGGCAATTTTACAAAAATCTTTTAACATTTGTCTGTTATATTAGGTGAGAAACGAGCTGCGAATTGCGTCAATAATCCATTGATTTCCTTTGGAGTAAGCACCACCACTACTGGTTTTATTGCACTTTAATGGGCATTTAAATTACGAGCCGCATATCATCAAGCAATTGCGGTAAAATTCATTTTTATTGATTTCCTGCTTACAAACAGGATTAATTGAATGGTTTACTTACGTGTTTCAATGTAACACTTTGTTAGATGGTTCTTTATAGAAGAGCTTTTAATATGGTGCTTATTTTTTTAAGTTCTTAGTAAGAAATTTCGAGAATGTATTCGAATTAATTATGTAAATTTGTTTACATTGCCGTTGTGTTAACAATATTTCGGTAATTGCAAAAACTTAAGCAAAATATTTTATTGGAATGCATAATAAAGCAGCGGCTTGACAAAGTGATTGGAAAGTATATACCTACCTACCAATTTGGTTTCAAACAGCATCACTCGACTGTTCATCCGCTCTTTATTTTGGCCAAACAATATACAAACTACCCACCACCTAACTGACAGAAAGACATCTTGCCTGTTTATGGACATTCACAAGGCTTTTGATAGTGTCTGGCATAGAGGCTTACCCATACAAACTATACAAACTACACACACCAACATATCTACTACACACCATAAGAACTTACTAGAAAACAGACAACTACAAGTACGAATTGACAAAACACTGTCATTTTCTTTTTCCCCTGAACAAGGGCTCCCTCAAGGATCCCCGCTCTCACCCGTTTCTCTACAATATATACTGCCATGACATATACAATTACAACTTACCAGACAAAATCAAATCGACATGCTCACAAACCACGACGCAACGCCTGACTCCCCTACAATAACTGCAGACTGCAAACGGAACAACCAAAAAACGACGCAAAATACCCTTGGGAACCACAATTGACCACCAAACTTAAATTGACTAAACACATACGAAACATCAGGGCAGAAACAATAAAGAGAACAAAACACTTCCGACACTAACCTACAAAGACAGAAGAATTAGCACAAACACCGCCACCAAAATATATAAAGCTATTTGTAGACCTTTGCTAGACTTTGGACATATACTCATGACCAACGGAACAGAAAGGACAAAACGTTATACACAAACAACAGAACAATTGCACTAAGACTAATAACACGAATAAGACACCCCCAAAACCCACTACACAACCCCCCCACCCAACTACTATACGAACGCACAAACATGACAAAGATCTCGGAAAGACTCATACAGCTACAGACAAAATGGACAAACAACCGCTACTACTGGACCATACTGAATCCCCTTTGTCTTACAAGACCAACCAGACAATCCCGCTTCCGTTTCCCTACATTAAACGCTACTCGAACACTTACAAACGCTACGGACTAGTGGACAATAGAATAATTTCTTCTTGCCACTGAAACCTTATTTATTTAATAGTATTATTAACCTAGAGTAAGAGAATTTTCATATTTGTTTTTCATTTAGATTAAGACTGCATGTATTAAACAAGGGCAGAAAGACCGATAGGTCGATAGCCTTTTTTAGAAATAAAGATGTTTACTACTACTACTATTTTATTTGGTTCATTAAGCGAGTGATCTGAACTCAGAGAAAATATTCCGCAAAATTATAATCGAAGAAACTTAATAGACAAATTAAAAATTAAAAATCCTTGTAAATAATTCGATTAAAAATTTGTACTTCATAATAAAAAACTCGGTATCCCATTGATTTCGGTCTAAATACAACTGATTAAAGCAATTGTTCTTAATCCACCATTTGTTGCTAATAGTTCATTCTCCAGATTCATAAAAATATTAAATAATTCAATATTTCTGAAAGAAATGTGAAAAATTAAAATAGGACCAAGCGTTGAACACTTGTCTCAGATCAGTCCATCATTTATGACCAATAACCGAAAACGTGCAAGGTTCAATTCAACATGACTATTGCCCTTTTTAAAATAAATTACCGAAAATGCTCACCATTTAAGTCTTTCTATGCCCGACAGCCTTTAAATAACTTTTGCAAAATTCTTGGCATAGTTCTTAAAGTTTGGAATTGGAGAGTGGAAAATTAGCGTCTCAAGCTACTGGAATAATCTATGCACAATTCATTAGAATAATCCTGCTAAAAGCAATATTTAAAGTTCTGCAGGAATCATCTCCAACAAGTTGTGCAATTTGTTTGTCAAAGAATTTACGAAAAGTGCAAAGCTGAAAGCAACTGTTCAGGGTATTGTTGTCTCTTAAAATGGTTTTTTCGAATTTGCAATAGTTTTTAAATAAATAATAAGAATACCGTCAAATACTCATGCAACTTTGCATCTTGAACCTTATTAAACCGCAAATCCATTTCATATAAGATTATTCATTTACGTATTTCTCACCAACGATGTTTGCTTTATGTATTTTATAAAGTGACCTTCTGGATCAATTGAAGTTTGGCGTTATTTTTGGAATAAATAGTATAATGAAATGATGCTCACTTGAAAATACATATTTTCATATTTACTTCGCGGAGATATTAACAGTTGAAGAATCCAATTGCTACTTAGTTAATACGCTTTATTTTCAATAGTGAAACGAAATTTGCAATATTTTTTCAAACTTCCTTAAGAATTTTCTACTTGAAAATTGCTTTCTGTACATTTTTATGGAAAAAAATATAAAAGACCCATTCAAGTAGATATTTTTCGACAAATATAATACAAATACCAATTCGGATTTAAACCTAAACACTCAACTGTTCACCCACTTTTTATACTAACCAACAACATACAAACAACTCACCTCACGAACAAGAAAACTAGCTGTTGTCTCTTACGTTGACAACAATAAGGCCTTTGACAATGTCTGGCACAAAGGACTTTTATATAATCTTTAGCAGCTTAAAACCCCCCAAGTACATAATTCACGCAATCAGAAACCTACTCACAAACAGACACCTAGAAGTACGCATAGACAACACCCTCTCCTTTGCTTTCTCCCCTTAACAAGGACTCCCGCAAGGATCCCCGCTATCACCACTTCTTTACAATATATACTGCCACGACATATACAATCACAGTCTCCACGACAAAAGACACATTGACAAATCTGCTTACATACTACAATACGCCGACGACACTGCATTGATCGTGCACGACAAAACTACAGTAAAAGCAGTACAAAAACTTCAAACACTAACAGACAATACAATTGCTTGGTTCTACAAATGGAGACTTACAACAAACGCCACGAAAAACCAACTACTTTTACCAAACCACCAAATTAAAGACGACTCTCCATCAATAACAACAGACGGAAACAGAATTAGACCAAAACAAGAGGCAAAATATCTAGGAATGACACTGGACCAAAAACTAAAATTTACAAAACACGCACAGAACGTAAGAACAAAAATCATTCAACGGACAAAACACTTCCGATCACTGACATACAAAGACAAAGGAATTAGTACAAAGACCGCCACAAAAATTTACCAACCAATATGTAGACCTCTGCTTGACTACGGACATATACTGACAGCGAATGCATCTGGGAAAAACTAAACAACACATTCAAACAACAGAACAGATTGCCCTGAGATCAATAACGAAAATAAGTCATCCTCAAAACCAACTACACAACCCCTCAAACCAACTACTCTTCGAACGAACAAAAATAACGCGAATACCAGAAACACAACTCCAATTGCAAACGAAATGGAAAAACAATCCCTACAACTGGACCCTACTGAATCCCCTTTGCCTCACGAGACAAACGAGACAATCCCGCTTCCGCTTCCCAACAACAGCACTACTTGAACACTTCCAACACGACTGAACCAACCTGCTAGACGATGAAAAGACATGACATAGAAGAGAGATTTTTTATTTTTTTGCTTTGCAATAATTTTAAGTTTTACAGTTAAGATAGTTTAAGTTATAAAATTAATCCAATCCATGTATATATGCAAGGGCAGAAAGGCCGAGGGCCGATAGCCTATTGGGAAATAAAGATTATGGTATTATTAAAGTGGGGAATTATGGAAATACTCGAACATTAAATGCGGACAATGTAATACAAGATAGTACGAAGCTTACATCTAAATATGCCTCTAAAATCGAATAAATACAAAATAAAACATTAAAACAATTGATCACCTTCTTCAACAAAATTATATTGAACATTAGATGGATGGATGCTTTTGCGCAATATTGAAGTGTCCTTATCGCCTAATTTACCACTTGGGTTTTTGCAAATATATCCGGTTTAAAACAGAATTTTTTTCTCTACTCCCCAAAGAGCCCTCTAGAGCCCTGACTGACGCCAATTTTGAAACAGTTCTATTGTTCTTGAAAAATCTGCAATTTGCTGGAAATTCCGTATCAAGTTGTTATGAAATTGGGTCTCAATATGATGTTTTGTTCAATGAGATATGTATATTTACTTAAATATATCAAAAGGAGACGTAAAACGGGAGTCAGAAAAGAAGACGTTAAGCCGATCAGTGAAATAGTAAAAGTAAACTTTTATTGTTTTAGAAAGTTGTTGAAGCAATGGAAGTTGTTAGTAGTTTTATAATGCTACCCGATTTCGAGTAAAATTAAACATTTTAAAGAGTACAGAAGAATTTCTGGTAAATTATCACCGACTAATTATCATTGGACTTCAGTCGCAAGTTTATGAGCCCCGATATTTTCTGTCTCACAAGAACAATTCCTTATTCTTATTTAGACTACCAACAATAAACTGATAAAACATTTTTCACCTCTCCGTACGCCTCCACTCAGCACCGATTTTTAAAAATAAATGTAAAAAATTTTATTTTTGAAATATAAAAGATAATTTTTCGGCTTTCCATGACAATTGCTAAACTTAATACCGCCTTTTTGAATACAACTACTGCTTAATTATTCCAAAAGTGTGAAGATAATTTAACCTTTCCTGTGTTTATATACTTTAATGTTATGTTATGTTAATGTTATAATGTGTATAATATTTCTATGTTTATACACTTTATACATTTTCTACGTTGATATACTTTATAAATTGATCCTTCAATTTAAGGTCGATCTTTAAACGTTAACTGTTAATGTGCATTGCTTTTTCGCAGACTGGTTTAGTCGTTTTATCTTAAATTGGATCTAAATAGTCACTTCCACTTCTTAAAGATACCGAGCAAGCAATGAAATCAAACATGCCCGAAAACCCATTCCAAACTGGCATTTCTTTCGGTCGGTGAATGTTCAGTGTGATTTTTATTGCTTGAAAAGAAATTATTGAATTCTATGAACGTTTTTCGTATTTGCTCTTTCAATAAACACACATGCGAGATATTTCCGAATAATGTTTAATCTAATAGATATCTCAATTTGAACTGGACACATTAACTAATTGGTAATTCTGTTATGAAAATATCAATGTTCATATTTCTGGAAAAAAAATATTATTTGTTTCTTTAGCCACACAATTCACTCAAATAACCATTTATGCTCGTACTAATAAACAAAGGACTAAGAAGTAATTGCTACTTCTGCTAATGGCTCTTCAAAGTCGGTGGAACTCAACCTACAAACTTGGTGAGTAACAAAAATAGCAGCTTTTTAATTCAAGTTTCAAATTTCCTTTCTTGTACTTTAAATTTATTCGTGTGGTTTGGTTTTTGGTTGAAAAATCACCATTCACAACCATTTTTCATCTTAGTAAACTCCATTAAGCTTTTGTGCAATTAAATTGAATAACAAATGAAATTTAAAACATAAAAAAAAAGTCAGTGTTGTAGTGATAAAAGTAAGAAAAAAATAATGTCTCGATAAACCATCGATAATATTCTCTAAACGGTCAGCATTTCCGAGTGTTTTTAAGCTGGACCATTTTCAGTTTTCGAAATGATACAAAATGAAAGAGTAATTTGTAACAAAATATAAATAAATAACTAAAATCCGTAAAATATTTAGAGATAAGAACGCAGAAATTGCTGCACAATAACATTTTGTGATTTTGCAACTTATTTTAAACTTCATTCATCCACTATGTTGCACTAAAAACATTTCAAAAGCAAAAACTCTTAAACATCACTTGCAGTAATTACACTTGACTCCAATAGTTGAATAATGGCCCTTGTAGAAGATAAGAGCTTTCGTCACTATCGCGCTTTTTCGCCAACAAGCCCTCGGGGGGCTTTGGCCCTTTAAGCACATACGGAGAACAAAAGGTCAACTCTTTGAGGCGCTGATACGAAGAAGATATCCCTTTCAACCAACACATGTATAGGAAATGACTATACGATATCTAGTTTCATATCAAACGGAAAGTGATGTACTTCCTTGCGGAAGGAACTGAGCTGATAGTTATATAGCCAGTTTTATGTCTAACATAGAAAATATTGAACTAGGAAATGAAAAATTAATTTCTGCTTGTCTCTGCTTCTCTAGAACCAATTCCAAGAAGTACATCTTAAGGAAATGATGCAAGGAAATGTAATTGTTACTCACTTAACTCAATCTCAACTAAAGGCGTTTTGTTTTCCAATCTTCATTTTCATTATAAAATAAAGAATTTACAAAAGACGTGCTAAAAGTGTTTTTCATCAATTATAAAAAAATATTCAACTTTCGTCCCAAATTGTTCTAAATTCAAAAATATGATGAAATTTAATCAAAAACCCCAATAATACAATGTATTGAAAACACAGAGCCTCTCAAAACTTTTAAAGTCGCAAAAAGCCATAGCAAGTCGAGAAATGGATAATTGAAAACTGTTTGGAAGTAAAACTCGTCGATAAGTGCTGAAGCAGAACATATTGAAAACTCCGGGCAAAGCCATTAAGTTTGAAAAAAAAAATCCGATTAAAGAGTTTCAGGTGCAGCCACATTACGCAAGTTATTGTCCCAAAAGAGAGTAAAACGGGAGTTACACACTACTCAATATCAATCAATGCGCCGAAAGTAGTTACCTGGGAAATAAAACAGGGAAAACAATTCTTTTTCATCGGGTTTGTCGTCAGAACAATCCAGCAGAAGACAAGTATACAGATAAAAAAAGATATTCAGGTGGACAAAGAACAATGTGGTTGAAACAACCTACAACCAATTGAAATTTAGCGAATGAAACTAAAAAACGCAAAAGATGAAAATGAATCACGTGGAACTATCGTTGTTGAAATGAAACAAAACTGAGAAAGTCATAGACATAAAATTTAATTAATTTTGAAATATGAAACACCCTGGACGATAGCAAATGTTAAAATTAGGAATAATTCCAATATCAACACGGAAACAGTCACAATCTTTCATATCCATAGAAATTTCCCACATTCCCATCTTCCCAAGCAAAAATACTATGAGAAAAATGTTCGCTTTTAGTTTGGGCTATTAATTAATTTGATATCTATTTGCTATTAATTAATTTGATTGCTTTGATATTTCCTTTCCTAATGCGATTGTTGCTAATTAATGTTGCTTTTATAAAAGTAAAATAGATCGTTGTATACATTTCAGCAAAGAACTAAAACAATATTTATTTATGGAGAAAAGAAAGAAAGGCAGAAGGAGAATAAAGTTAGTTATGCGAGTTGAATCTTGTTAATTAAATGAGATATTTTTAGAATGATAAACACTGTTCTGAGATGAACTGTAGGGCTGTTTAATTATAGAACTAGTGGTCCAGGAAAAACGAAAGAGTTGATAAACATTGAAACTCTCATCCTAGTGCAAACCTTTCCAAAATTTAATAGTAAATTTTTATTAAATGGGCAAATGGGCAAGATTATGAACAAACTGATGCAATTAAAGGTTCATAAATTTATATTAAAATCTCACTCAAAAACTGAGCAAAATGTAAATGTCCGAAATTTGAAAAACCTTTTTAATTGTAGAATCAAATATTGCAAAATTGGTCCATCGCTACCGTATAAGACAAGTTTTCCTTAATAGTTCAGTCAATATCATAACTTCCAATAAATGTTTGGTATAATATTATGTTTGTTATTATACATGTTCTTTTAAAGCTCTTTAGACCATCACAGTTTTTTACATTCTCAGGCAGTTCATATACAGGGTGTTTGGTAAGTAGATGCATTCCTTGCAGGAGGTGATAGTGCTAGTAATTTTGGATATATTTCGTTAATAGGCCATATTCCGAAAGCTCTTAGTTTCCGATCTACAGGGTGTTAAATATTCAATTACAAAAATTATATTTTTTAAATTTATTTAATAAATGCCAAAACTGTAAGTAGCAACAACTACACATACAAACTGATGAGGGTGGAGAAAAACACCGAAACGTTTTTAAAATGAAATAATAAATAAATAATTGACTGATACCCAGGAATTTTATTTTTAATTGAAATAAAATACAGTCAGGAAAGTATACACAATTATGCATTATGTTATTTGTAATATATATTATTTTTATTGAGTGAAACAACTTGAAAAAAATCCAAGCTTCCAGGATAGCCAGACTTAACTGTAAGAAGGCAATTTTTAGTCAAATAACCTACGTAGATTGTCTGAAGATTTTAAAACATTGACTCTCAAAAGATTATAAGAACGCTTTAGATTAGGTAGCTTTAGAGTAGATGAGCTTTTTTAAAATTCCATAAAGAACTGTCCAATTGTTAAACGTACTTATTCAATTTAGTTTAGAGTAAAAAAATGTATAAAATTTTTGTTATTTTTAACCGAAACAATATCTCATAAGCAAAATTACTTCGTTAGCACACAAAATTGTAATTAATACAATTAATCACATCAAACAACTGCACATTCTGTAAGTAAATTCATAAGCAATTTATCTGTGATATCTGGTGTTTAGGGGATCGAACAGGCAAGCAATATTTTAACAAAAACACCAGCAGATTGAAACGGGGCCCATCCAATTATTTCGGAGTTTTTCATTTTCCTAAAAAGGGTTAACGATAATATGTTATCGATTTAAAACAAATGCTCAAATTTTGATTAAGCAAACACATTTCCTAATGGAGTTAAGCATGTTTTCAATAAAAAAAAACACTAATACATGTGGAACGTACGTTTTCAAGTGTGCGAAAATAGTTCCTTTGAATGTTCTTCTACTGCAACTGAGAAAAAAATATATAAAGTATTAAAACCGAAAAGAGGATACAATATTCTACGAAACATTTAGAATTTTTATAAATTGGCCTTAGGAATTTCACCTTAGCTTTATTTTGCAAAATATTGCCCATTTCTCTATTCGACAACCACTAACAGTTGGTTCAATGCGATTATTCTCAACATTGCTAAGGTAACAAATAAAGTAATTGGAAACTCAAATGCACGGTGGCACAAAAGGAAGAACCAATTAAATGCCCTAACATTGGAACACACGTATTTAAATAATGGTGTTTTCTAGAAAACGGTTTACTATCTTAAACCGAGCTTCGTGGTGATAAGACGTTTTAGCATATTTAAAGCAAGGTCGTTTACACATCGCGCAAAGAATTTGAAGAATCCAACCGCATTTATCGTTCAACGAGAATATACGAGTGGAATTCAAACGAAAGGATGAACCCTGGGAGTTCGCAAGAATCCGAATCGGATTATGCCTCCCAGAATGGTGGGTTCAAAAAGCCACAATCGAAAAAACGGGGCAGAAAACCGAAGACGACCCAGCCAACCCAGCCAACCCAGCCAACCCCCACAACGCCAACACCTGAGGCCAAACGAATAGCTTTGGACTATCAGTCTACAACCAATAAAAACCAAACAACAAACAGCAAGACAACATCAACAAGATTTCCCACGTATTCGCACACATTCACAGCGAACGCATTGTCGACCATCACCAGAGTCCAACTTGCAATCAGGTGGGAGGGACTCAACCCCAACAACAAAGATGTGATTATCAGACAAGATAATCACTTTCTAATTAAAACCAACAATGAAGACAAAGCAACACAAATCTTACAAAAACTGAAACAGGAAAACCTGATAACAGCATTCAAACTGCAAAGGAATAGGAACCTCCCACTAATCCGACAACAAAAGTCAGGTCCCCATATTACACCATCATATTCAGTCGTCGCCACTGGGGTCGACCTGGACATTGAAGACAGCATGTTTCTGGAACGGCTGGAGCAGCAGGGCTTCAGAATAAGGTTCTGCAGGAGAATTATCTCGCGAGAGTGCAACGCACACACACTAATGATGAGGTTAATAACCGGCGACATATCCACATACGAAAGGTTGATGAACGACCGTGCGGTTCATTTTTTGGGCCGCATTTTCAAGATCACAGAGAGCAAACCACCAGCACCCGTGCCTGCGCCGTGCGCCAAGTGCAACATGTTCAACCACAAAACGGAAGACTGCAAACAATCGCCGAAATGCAACAAGTGCCAGGGTCCCCATCCAACTTCCAAATGCGAGTCACCACTGCCAACCAAGTGCGCAGCGTGCAACTCAGAGGACCACGCAGCATGGAGCATGAAGTGCCCAAAACGACCGACAGCCCCAATCGTCGGAATCCCAAACGTAAAAATAAAATGTGTAAACAAACGTACATCCGGGATTGCGGAGACAACGACAGTGGCAAGTAGAATACACACACCCATTACAACACATGACCACATCGTAAACAAATCCAAACATCAACTTAACAAGACAAACAATACCAACAGAGACGAACTACTAAAAAAACTACGAAAACAATTTATAGAAGACTTCGACATTGACACCTCCGTTGTTTTCTTCGGGAACCATGTCTACATCCTAATGTTTGACATGCTTCTGCCCGAGGGAAGCTCTCCAACTGAACCCTGCGAACAAGTGAGACAGACAGTAACGAGCATACAAGATTCAATTTGAAAGTACTTTACGCGAACATCAACGGACTTAACAGCAAAAAAACACTTATTTACAATTACATAGAACAAAACGACACAGACTGCTGCATATTTGTAAAGACTAAAACCAAACTAGGACAAACACCAACGTACAGAAATTGGCAGTATATCTATAGGCATGGAAATACCATCAATCATGCCAGGGGCCGGGTCGCAGCTCTCCTAAAACCAAACGTTAAACTTGGAAGAGCAAATCCTCCTTCCCTCAACAACCCTTTGAACGACTGTCTACATTTTACCATACCCTACTTAAACGACCTGATACACATATTTCTGACATACATACACCAACCTAGAACCAACACACACACACTCCAACCTAGAACAAAACATACTGACTAAGGCGAGCATCTATAAATATGCAATAATTATAGGCGACTTTAACGTGAATAGAAACAAAACGAAACAACTTAAAAGATTTTTGCAAAATTCCGACTTTATAAAACAGCACACCCCACCAACTTTTCTGATGCCCGCAAACCCAGACTCAACACCAGACGTTCTACTGCACACAAGAAACTTGACAAACACCATCAACAACATAAACTTAACCAACGAACTTGGATCCGACCACCTGGCTATTACGTTTAACATAGACTTACAACATACGCAACCTACCTCCAATACACCTCCTATAGAGAAAAACTTAAACTTAACAAATACTGACATAGACAAAGTGAAACAACATATACATGACTACATTCAATCACAAGCACAGCACATTTCAATAGAAACCATACAACAACAACTTTCACAAACAAAAAACAAAAATGCTTTCTACCGACATACACTACCCAAATACATACTGAGACTAATAAAACATAAGAGAGAACTGTACAGACTATATACAAACACTCAAAATAACGACCTAAAAAAGACAATGAACCAACTTAACAGAAACATTAAAACTCTGATTGGACAATACCGACAAGACAAATGGCTAGAAACATGTAAAGAAATACAGAAGGACAAAGGCAAAACATACTGGCGAAAAATTAAGAAACTGGCGCAATACAGGAAGACTGGCACTACTGACACAATTGACGAAAACGGAATAGAACGCTACACAGACAAAGAGAAAGCGGACGCATTCGCCAGACACTATCAAAGGGCCTTCAGCATATCGACAAACCTTAACTTCGACAATGACAACTGGAACTTGATCAACGACTGGTACTTGAACTATTTTAACAACTCACCAAACTATGCCTGCACACTGATCACAGACACAGAGTACGATGAAGCCCTAGCGCACATCAAGAACACTGCACCGGGGAAAGATAAAATTAAGGCAAAAGCCTAACTCAAGAAACACACAAACTGATCCTAACTGAATTGAACAACTGCATCACAAATGGCAGAATCCCAGAAACATGGAAAAACGGCTTAATAATCCCTATACCCAAAAATGGACTGGACAATACACAACCGAGCAACTACAGACCAATTACACTGCTTCCAGTACTGGGCAAGATTTTTGAATGCATAATGAAGCAGCGGCTTGAAAAAGTGATTGGAAAGTATATACCTACCTACCAATTTGGTTTCAAACAGCATCACTCGACTGTTCATCCGCTCTTTATTTTGGCCAACAATGTACAAACTACCCACCTAACTGACAGAAAGACAGCTTGCCTGTTTATGGACATTAACAAGGCTTTTGACAGTGTCTGGCATAGAGGCTTACTATACGAACTATACAAACTACACACACCAACATATCTACTACACACCATAAAGAACTTACTAGAAAACAGACAACTACAAGTACGAATTGACAAAACACTGTCATTTTCTTTTTCCCCTGAACAAGGGCTCCCTCAAGGATCCCCGCTCTCACCGTTTCTCTACAATATATACTGCCATGACATATACAATTACAACTTACCAGACAAAATCAAATCGACAGATCGGCATACATATTACAATACGCAGACGACACGGCACTTATTGTACATGACAAAACTACTGAGAGAGCAGCTCAAAGACTCCAAACACTAACAAAGAACACAATGACATGGTTTTATAAATGGAGACTAACACCAAACGCGTCAAAAAACCAACTTCTGCTCACAAACCAGAGACTCAACGCTGACTCCCCTACAATAACTGCAGACGGCCAAACGACACAACCAAAAAACGACGTAAAATACCTTGGAATCACAATTGACCACAAACTTAAATTCACTAAACACATACGAAACATCAGGGCAGAAACAATAAAGAGAACAAAACACTTCCGATCACTAACTTACAAAGACAGAGGAATTAGCACAAACACCGCCACCAAAATATATAAAGCTATTTGTAGACCCTTGCTAGACTTTGGACATATACTCAGGACCAACGGAACAGAAAGGACAAAACGTTATACGCAAACAGCAGAACAAATAGCACTAAGACTAATAACATGAATAAGTCACCCCCAAAACCCACTACACAACCCCCCCACCCAACTACTATACGAACGCACAAACATGACAAAGATCTCGGAAAGACTCATACAGCTACAGACAAAATGGACAAACAACCCCTACAACTGGACCATACTGAATCCCCTTTGTCTTACAAGACCAACCAGACAATCCCGCTTCCGTTTCCCTACATCAACGCTACTCGAACACTTACAGACGCAACTGACTACTGGACAATAAAATGATTTTTTCTTGTCATTAGAATTGGAAAGTTTATTTAATAAGATTATTAACCTAGAATAAGAGAATTTTCATCTTTGTTTTTTATTTAGACTAAGACTACATGTATTAAACAAGGGCAGAAAGACCGATAGGTCGATAGCCTTTTTTAGAAATAAAGATGTTTACTACTACTACTACTGCTATTTAATCATTTAAAATTAAAATAATAGTAATAAGTAAATTTTCTAGTTTTCCTTCTCTAATAACCAGAGTTGAGACTCAGAAAATCATTTTTATTCTGTATTTTTTGCAAGGGTATTGTAAAGTTAATAATTTCGAAAGTTTAAAGTAATTTTTAAGTTTATATAAGTGAGCCAATCGGTTGTTATCGATTTCAGAGAAGCATATTTATTTTAAAGAGAAACTGTTGAGTTTTGGTCTAAGTAATTTTATTAAATTCTTAAAAACTTGACATTGTTATGTTCCTGGAAATTAAATCCCTCAATTTAACAATTCAACGTGGAACATAACATTTTTGAGGATTCCTAATTTAAAGAACTAAATAAAAAATCGATTTTTGCCAAATAATTGCCTCATCTCTCCGAGGAACTCGAAAATATGCATAACAATAATTTGCTCGCGTTCACATTTCTGAATAGCTCACTTATCAAAACGTCTTAACGTAATCTAGTTTCAGCATCTATACTAAGATTGCAATTTAGAACAAACGGCAAAAGTTTCTTTGGAACTCATTAATTTTCGGGTACAAGTGAGGTTCGAGTTTGTCGGTATGATTCACTGAGACTGTTAAATTTAGTATGAAATGAGTTGAGCTTTCAGCGAGATTTCCAAACATGATTGCTTAATCATAATTCATCCACTGAAAATGGGCTTTTCACTACAGTATTTCCCACCTTAACCACTGTCTGAAACAAAAGCCGCAACAAAGCCAAGGAAATATATTTTGTATGAGTGGAATAAAATGGGTATTTTCCACCCTATTATGACAGGCATACGTTAGCATGTAAACCCTTAAAGCTTTACGAGTCGAAATACTGAAAGTAAAAGGCTCCAGATTTAAACAGAGCTCATGTTATATGAAATAGAGCCGATTAGAATGCTTTAGTCGCTTAGTAAAATTTGTAGAAATCAGTTACTTTTGTCATGTGTAATTTAAAATAGCGAAACAGTATTCAAAACAAATAATACTGATGCATCAGCTTTGGAAAAAATAAACATTGCTCATCTCATGCAATAATTGTCCGAGCTCCTGGCACAAAGTTATATTTGTAAGGTGGTTATCTACCTTGCACGTTTTCTAGACGAACATATAATACAACGCTCAAAATAAACAGCGAAAATTACAAATAGCCCATCATACTATTTTTATCTCTTTATCAAATCCATTAATCTTTCCTTTGGGACATATTAAGTATTTTACGCTAAGACGAAAATAAATGTTTTCTTACAAATTTTAATTTATGTTTTTTTTTGTTTCGGTTTACTGTTACAGATTTATTAATTATGCACTTAACTTCTGATGAAGTATGTTTAAACTTAGAGTGTTGAGGTGATGAGGATTTGCTTATTATGATAATACTGACTTAAATGAAAAGAACAAATCGGAGATTCAGACTTAAAATATGAGAAATCAGAATGTATTTTATACTAGTTGGATTATGGAAAATATCCAGGAAGAAACTCAGTTGGAAATTTCAGAATTTCATTTAATGGGTGACAAATCGGTATTTTCTGTATTTAATCATATTATTCGCTATTTTAACGTTAAATCGAATTTTTTCCATTGTAGCTCCAGCCATGTATCAAACATGATTATTTCATGCAAACCTCAATAAAATTATTCTTCCTACCCATTATATAAAATTATACCTCAAATATAAGGAAAAATTTTGTAGCTTTCATGTAAATTATTCTTTGGTTAGTCTAGAATGTAAATTTACAAAACATCATCATCCGTGCTTCTGTAAATAATTGAAATAACTGGCCAAAAATAAATATGATTTTTCATCCTTCTATAATTCGGACATGGTCTTTCGAAAGCTCTCATTAACCATTTTTATGATCATTTAATGTAAATAATCCTAATCCATTTAAACGGTTTTCTAATTTTATTACGATCGCCCAGATTAATTTTATTTATTTTGCGCGTCTAGTTTTATTAATTGATTTCTATTTATATCGTTTCAGTTTTTCAATTGTTTGTAATGTAATGCAAACTAGCAATATATTCTACCAATCAATGTGTCTACGTCGTAGAATGTTACATGTAAACTTAAATTGAATGAGATCCACTTGCTTAAATCTGCACTTAATAATTTAATATATAACGTCGAAAAGCTTTTACTATGCTAGAAATTTATTGAAGTCAGTCAAATAGAGCATCATGGAAAAATCTTTGACCATAATTTATTTGAAATATAAGGTTCACAGGCTATTAATGACAAACTAACAAAAAGAAAAGGCAATCTCAAAATTCACAAAAAACTTTGTAAGCGGATGATTTTTCGGCACACACTGTATATAATTGTGCTTAATAAGAAATTAATAATTAATACACTAAAAAGCAATTGAAAAACACCAGGGAGCATTTGGACAAGTCGATATTAAAAATTAGTGTTAAATTCAATTGATTAAATTTATTTAAAATACAGATAAAATGCAATCTAATATCTGAATCTGAATATCCATGGACACAGAGTATCTATAATAGCGGCGTATGGCCCCAATGAAGATGCGCTTCAACCAGAGAAAGATGAGTTTTATGACCAGCTGGACGGAGATAACTACTACTTTCTAACCTAAGAGACCAACGCGAATATATTGTGCTCGGAGATCTGAACGCACGAGTCGGGAGCAGAACAGACAGTAACATCATTGGGAAGTTTGGTGAAGAAGTCCTAAATAACAATGGCCGAAGATTAATTGAAATATGCGAACAACACAATTTAAAAATACTAAATGGGTTCTATGAACACAAGAATATCCACAAATACACTTGGCACCAACACCCCAAAGGACTAAAATCAATCATTGATTATGTGATAGTGAAACAAAATACGAAATGGCAAGTACTAGACACAAGGGCGTATAGAGGAATAGAATGTGGATATGTTAAACGGGACATGAAGTCTGTACCATGTCCCGTTTAACATATCCAATAACACACAAAACCAGCAAAGTGTGAATCGGGGTAAACTGGTTGAGGTTAAATTCAACATCAAACGCCTCCACGAACATAGTATTAGACACCTATATCAAAGCCGCTTGGATCAAAAGCTGGATAATGAATATCTAACACGTCAGGCCGACGACCTATATACACATGTTATAGAAGCCTTAAAATCAGCAGCCAACGAAGCACTAGGCATAACCTCACCTGGAATAAAGAGCTACAGCAACAGAGAGACACAAAACAGCAGGTATATCATAAATGGCTTAATACACAAAATACAGATGATAAAATCACTTACAAACGAGAACAGGCAAAGCAAGACACAAAAACATGATAAATCAGAATAAAAACGACAAATGGGAAAGGAAATGTAAAGAGATCGACAAGTTCGTAAGGGGAACTAGATCGTCTGAAGCTTGGAAACTATTCAGAACATTAAATACTGACACCGTAAATAGAATAAACTTCCAGCCTATACAGATAAATAAATGGCACCAACACTACTCACAAGAACTTAAAGAAGATAGAGCACCATATTTGGTAGCATCTCCAAAGACATACCGAGTAGATGGCGCACGAGTAGAAATTAACGAGGAAAGGATGTGGAAGTCAATGAAGAATAAGAAGGCCAGCGGACCAGACCAAATACCCGCAGAACTGATTAAATGAGGGACGCAAAAGCTCATCAAACACATTAAAGAACTCTTTACTAGATACATGAATTGGAGAGAGAGTACCTCTGGTGTGGAAAGAAGCCTGGATTACTCCCATCCACAAGAAGAGAAGGAGAGATGAATATTCCAACTACAGGTGTGTCTCCGTTACCAGCATCATGAGCCGTCTCAATGGAAAAGTCATCCAAAGTTTAATAGAAGAAGAATACGAACATCAAGAAGTTGAAGAACAGGCACGTTTTCGAGCGGGTCGCTCATGCATAGATCATATCGTCAGTCTGACCCAACTAACCGAGAAGAAAGTAGCACGAAACGGAGAGGTGTACCTTATGTTATACATTAATAACAGCTGTAAAACAACTTTATGATCAAACAATATCAAAGGTCAAACAAAATGGTGAATTATCAGAAAGTTTTCCAGTTACAAATGGTTTGAGGCAAGGCTGCTGTCTGTCCCCCACATTGTTCAAGATATACCTCAATGAAGAACGAAGGAAGTGGAGAAGAGCATGCAGCGGAATGGGAATAACCATTTATGAAGATACAACGCTGTATTCTTTACATTTTGCAGATGACCAGGTTCTTATAGCGCAGGACAAGGAGGACCTGGAATTCATAACAAGAAGATTACCTATTTAAAGAGTACGAAGAATGGGGACTGTGGGTGAATCGATCGAAAACAAAAGATTTGTGCATGGGAAACGATAGAGGTGACCTACACCCAGAAGGAGACGAAACCATAGGAGCATGCACCTAATACGTATATCTTGGAACAAAAATTGAGTCTGGAGGCCGTACAGAGAAAGAAATAGAAAAACGCATCATAAAAGGGAAGAAAGTGATCGGATGCATAAACTCCATCTTATGGTCAACATGTATATCCCGAGAAAGGAAACACCTCCTATACAACTCCCTAGTTAAGAGTATAGTGCTGTATGGATGCGAAACTTGGCAACTTACTACCCACCTAGAGCGGGGGTTGCGTTATCTGGAGATGGACCTCTGGCATAGAGCAGCAGGGAAATCAAGGTTGGAGAGGATAACTAATGAGGAAATCAGAGTTATCATGAACGTCAAGACAGACATAATAGAAGAAACCCAACGCAGACAGTTGATATGGTACGGGCATGTTGAGCGGATGGAGGACACAAGAATTCCCAAAAAAATCCTCAGATGGATACCAACAGAGAGAAGGAAAAGAGGTAAATCCAAGACGACATGGATGGATGGAATTAAAAAAGCCATGTCGGAGCGAAACCTACAACCAGGGCAATGGAAAGACAGAAGAGGATCCAGTTACTTAGTAACACTAAAATGTGAAGCATCAAATTATACAAAAACTCGAGGACTTTAAGTGCAACTATTCAAATTATCTGAGCGAATAGTAATAACTTTTCAATAACAAAATATGCAATTTAACGAAAAAAGTATTAAGAAGAGTTAAGTAGCGAAATAAGTTTGGGGTGACCCAAATTACTTCATCAACTAGTTTTTTAACAAAATACTGATGTACTATACAAAAAACAAAAAGGTGATTCAGTAAGAAATGGAAATATTTTAAGAATAAGTCAAGATAAGCAAAATAAACTCATACGTTCAACTTTTTTCATCAAATTCATCATTGTTGATCAAATTTTTAATGATCTCATTGTAATAAAACTCGGATCTTGGGTGGTTCCATCTAAACTAGCTACCTTCTGTATAAGCGTGTGTAAATCTATAAACAATTAACGATAATTACAACAATGAATGTGTGTTAATTAACCATAAAAACGGCATGTACCTATTTGAAAGACAGCTATCTTGTTATCTAATCTTTTTCATTAAAAAACAATTACTTTTAGGTGTTGTGCGAAGCTCACATAATTTCATTTTAGCAATGTTAATATTCCTATCTGTATGCTACGCATGTGACTGTACCGATAAGTAGTTAACTTAATGGACTGGATATTAAGGCAATCAATGCAATGAATAATTGAATTATTATTTACATAAACATGCACAGGCAAAGTAATCAGTGAAAATATGTAAAATTTATATAAAAATATGTGTTTTTTTCGTTGATCGAAAGTGAATTAATGCAAGAGACTCTACTACTTACATAAACAGAGTGTTTCAAGTATAAAGTTGGTCACAAATATTCTATAATAAAAATATTATAAAAGATGTTATTATTACACGATAAACCTGATATTTCACGAACGTAAACCATTAAAAAATGTCAAATATTTTTGATGTTTCACCAAAAATAAATTTTATTTTATCTTATAAACATTTTTGATAAACTATTTAAGTCTTATACTTTATACGTATTTTTTATATAAACTGTAGGGTTTTTCAACATTTCCCAACACATGCAAGACTTGAAATTAAATAGTTATTCATATAAACAAACACACTGTTAATAAGTTATACTTTTGCATACGGGGGTCGGACCTGGACCAAATGAGCGCTAATTGTGAAAATATTTCCTGAATATGCTTTTCCACAATATTGAATAAGCCAATACTAAAATGAGCTCAATGGTTTTTAATTTAAATATGAACAAATGTAATTTGTTTGTAACAATAGTTTGAAACAACAATATTTCTGCAATTTTTACACTTGACCCAAAAGAGTCCAGACCTTTTCGCCTGTAAATAGAACAGGAAATTGAGAAATCATTTTTACTTTCAGCTAAATCAATAGTGTATTGATTGGTTAATTAAAACTGTCCGGTGTCGTGTCTCTGCCCACGCGACTTAAAAATCTGCATGCTAAATTTAACTATTCTGATGTCGTTTGTGAAAATATTAACACCCTGTAGATCGAAAACTAATTGTTGCGTTGTTTCCTTTTGTAATCTGAACAGTACTTTACTGTAAAGTCCTTTGAAATTAGACGCACCCGTAAAAGTTAGTCCGGTTTTTCTGTGTTTGAATATAAAAAATTTGCAACTCTTTGACCCACAGTCACTCAGGCCACTTAAAAAATTAAGGGCGCACCAGCAGTCTATGAATTCTTTATGAAAACACGATTTTTCCTGAATTAATGCCACGCTTCAAAAAGATACATTTTTAAAGAAGCACCTCAAATTGCCGGTTGCCTCGAATTGAAAGGGCATACCGAAAACCGTGGAATAACTTCAAATTAGTTACTTAAAGTAATCCAGTTAAACTTATTTAAAGAAACCTTCAACGCATATCGGAATTGAAAATGCTTAGATAAACCGCTTAGTTCTTAATTCAATTTTATATTTCTTAAGGGTCCTGTGTCTAATATCTTGTATTTCTCAACGGGATTACAAGCGATATGTTTTTAAAATTTGCTTTTGAAGGTCTGATTTCGCCATATATCCAAAATTACTACATGTTCTGCGAGTTTATGTTCTCCTATCAGAACGTCTGTAAAGGTCCTGGCGTCGAATAGTAAACATAATGTGTGACAAAAATAGATTTTCAAATTTTAAATGATTGTCCATTGACATGAATTTATTCAGGCAACAAAATATGGATATTTTTTAAGTAGTACTAGAAATTCAACTCAATAGATGGATAAACCATCTTTATTTCTTATCAAAAACATATCAACTCAATCGGTTTTTTCGTCTTTGTGGGTACACATGTTGCAGTTATATAAATATTTTAAATCTGATCGTATGGGCGAGTGCAATGTCGATTGTACTCGGATTATTAATGCTTGTTTATGTATAATTGATAAAAGTCGTGTTTTCCGATCATGTTTACGTATGAACTAAAAAGATTAATTGAGAACATCTGAAAATTGTCATAACCGCGCTTGGCAGTATAGAACCAAATTGAATCCGATATTTTTGGAAAAGTGTTTACTATTTCCAAGATTTATTAATTTCAAGCTTAATTTTTATGAAAACTTATAATATGATAATTTATACATATACATATAACCCAATTAGTGTGATTTAATTTGCTATCATCACATCTGGTCGTCATTTCTTCACGGAATTGTGATCTTCTATCGTAATCATCTCCAAGAAGTTCCTGAACAACATGCACTTTATACTCCTATGAACAGCCTTAACTTTTTCACAATTTCTGAAACGAACTCTGAATATACAGGGTGATTCACAACCTTATAAACACAAAGCAGGGTCTTGTGGAAGACCTCAAGACAAGTCGAGTTCCCATTTAAGTTTTTTTCAGGCCCATGTTTAACGATAAACAGGGTGTTAAAGTTTTAAAAAAATATTGGTATTTTCTCTTTAACTCCTACAGTTTATGAGATATTTTGCTTAAATTTTTAACGTAGGCTACTGTTTAGACCTTCTACCAGTTTCCTTGTGTACCGAAAGTTTTTTTTTCGTAACTCAAAGCTGTTTTTAATAAAAATAGCTGGAAAATTTGCTATTAGTATTGGGGTTCTGTGAGAGTAACTGCCGAAAATGTGTGATGGAGTACCGAAGAAGATTTCCAAACCGATTTCAAATCCACAAACCTTTGACAATATTGAACGGAAAGCTCGGGAGACGGGCTCTCTTTGCCAACGCAATAACGGAGGTCGCATTTACGCGTTGAACGCAAGAAATGAGGAGCAAATTTTACGCCACATTGGAAATGAACCCCAAACTAGTACCCAAAGAATATCCAGGCAATTTAACATACCACAGTCCACGGTCCATCGAGTTATACGACGTAATATGCTGCACCCACATCATTTTCATAAAGTTCAAGAACTGTAACCATAAGGCTTAGAGCTAAGGATGATTTTTATAATATCAATTTATAATATACAAATATTACAATAACACATCATTAGCAAAGAGAATTTAAAGTCAATGTGTGGGTCGGAATTCTTGGGCGATTTTGGTTGCGTCAGTTATTTACCTAATCGTTTGAACGGTGCAAGTTATTTGCTTTCCTACAAAACACTCTTCCAGAGCTTCTTGAAGATTTGCCTTTACAATTGCTACTTTACATGTGGTATAGACGATGGTGCGCCTCTGCATCTCTCTAAGAACGTTCGTGAATTTTTGAACCTACAGTTTCTTCGAAATCGATGGATGATAGGTTGCGGAAATAATTGATCGCAGTGTGGACTCCACCACGATCGCCAGATTTGAATATGTGTGATTTTTTTCTGTGGGGGACTTTAAAAGAATTTGTATATTCAACGCCTGTTGAAACTACAGAAGGTTTCTGGAATCGTATCAGTAATAAATGTACCATTATGAAAAATTACATTCAATTATTATTCAATTCAATTTTAATCTTTGTTTTTTTATTTAGATTAAGACTACATGTATTAAACAAGGGCAGAAAGACCGATAGGTCGATAGCCTTTTTTAGAAATAAAGATGTTTACTACTACTACATTCAATTATTGGATAAACTTGACTTTAATTTTCTGCGAAGGGTCCATTTATGCTTAAGAGAAAACGGAGGCCATTTTGAATATCACCTTTAATTTATTAAATTAAAATTAAATAATTTAAACTTATTTAATTTTATGAAATTAATTTCATACTAAATTGAAATATTCGTTACATTTTTGTGAATTTTTACTTGGATTAGTTTAAAGCCGATAAACCTCAATTATTGTAAATTAAATAAAACTAAAAAAAATAAACGTTAAAGTTAACTCGTCAGGCATCCCTATTTTAAATTCAACTTGCAATTCAAGCTTTCACAAAAAAATGTGAACAAAAGGACACAAAAAATGTATAAGAAAATTCATAGAAAATCACCCAGAAACCCTACATGGACTTATGGTTGTGCAAATAACTCGAAAACGAAGGCAGATACGAAAAAACTGAAAGAGATATAAAAATTATCAAATTGAACAAAAAATGCAAAAATTTGTTCGGTCGAAGTCAGTGGCGCACCACAAAAAAAATTCGGGGGGGTAAAAGGGGGTTATGCCTCTAGCAAAGAAAGCACCCTATAGATTTTCGCAACCAGTTTGGCTTACCTACGGGTAAGGGGTCTAAACAGTAGCCTATGTTCAAAATTTGAACAAAATATCTCATAAACTGTAGGAGTTAAAGAGAAAATACCAAAACTTGAACACCCTGTATCTCATTTTTCATGGGCCTGAAAAAAACTTAAATTGAAACTCGACTTGTTTTGAGGTCCTCTACACACCCCTGCTCTGTGTCCATAAGGTGAATCACCCTGTATATATTCTACAGAACTGATGTTGATTGCACAATAGAATTATCAGGATACTATTCATTAAAAAACCCACAAACTTCTTTTTGACTCCGTACTTTATCTCCGCAAATCAACGATTAAATTTTCAATTCGTTACCTTTGTGAGAGAAGAAAGATTCTTAATCTTTCTTCTCTTTTAACACTTTTATGAAGATACGCAGAAATGTTTCCTTCGTTAATTAATTTAATTTAATCGTTAATTAACTCCCAATCGATGCAAAAATAATATATTTTTTTAGGCAGTAAAACTCGTTTTAACTTCGACTGTGGTAAATTATTGTAAATGGCTTAGATTTTTGCTAAATCTTTGCAAGGATCTAGGAAAAATGTAACTATTGAACTTTTATCGAAACGGAATAAGCAGGATTGACAAGTTTTTTTTTTATAAAACCGAATACCATTTGAATAAAAGGGAGAATAAAGAACTTGTTTTTGTTATTTAATTAGAGATGAATATTACCACCAAAAGTTACACAGTGATTTCAACGAAGTTGCGTGTTTAAGCGTTTTTAGATAACATCGTTCTTAAATTAGATGTAATTTTTATGCGGAGCATCTGAATAATGCCACATGTTATGCCCGTACCAAAGCAAGATTAATATAAAATTCAAGTTTTTGAACACCTAAAGACCTACAGTTTTGCAGAACATTTTTTGGAAAAAATTAAGTCAATAAATGTTAATTTTCCGTGGTTATCTGTTAATGCCGAATAATACCGCATTTTACTGAATGTTTTTAAGCTGCGTGCAGTTAAACATTGAAATTAAGAGCGAATTGTTTGCGTGCTTCTATTTCTTATCATTATCCTCATTATACCAGTTTATTACATTAATGATTCACTTGTTATAACTTTTAAATTACTTTTATTACTATACATATGCACTCCCTAAAGTAAATATCACTTCGCGTAAAACCCCCAATTTTTTTAAAGAACGGTTGCGAATTTCTGGATATCAAAAATACGGTTGATCTTATTTACTTATATTTTCCAGTGTGATGCGGAACTTGGGTTTTGCGGTTTGGAGGCGTATGCATTTAAAGGGCGTCTCTATATCAATAGCTATTTAATATTGAATTGAAATCGCCCACGAAAAACGATTCCATTCAGTACGATAACAATTAGAAGCGCGAATGTTTCACTGTAATAAAACGTGGCTAATAAATCAGTTTAACCAGCGTCGTAATACAGATTATTTGTAAGGCATTATGGCTTTGACCACCATACTTGAAAACGACAAAAAAAAAGGCAATTTCACGTGGAATCGTTTCGAGTTCCAAAACAAACATCAAACTTGGATTAATTGAAATAATCAACGGTTGATTCGTAGAAAATTAAAAGAGCTTGCGAACGTAAATTCCTCTTTTATGGTAAAAGCACTATCGGTTATATTGAAATAATGAGCTCGAACTGTTATTGTACGTTATTTCAATGCGAGTATCTAAGTTTCCAGCAAAATGATTATTTACGATAAGTGTCGCAACGTTTCCGGTTAGAAGAATAAATGTGAAAAGTGTGTAAAGCACGACAATAATTCATCAGGAATCCAGTCAGGACTATTGAAGGGTGTTTCGATGTATGCAGAAGAACCTATTGTTCATACAATTTTTTGTTTTAAAAATCCCTCCTGACTGGTTGTTATCGTATATCCAAGAATTAAACACAACAAGCTCAATAATTCATTAATGTCACCGTGTGAACGAGCTTTAAGTGCTAAGCTAAATCAAAAAACAATGAAAAAAAATTTTTTTAAGCAAAAATATTGGCTATAATTTTTTTGAAAATTATCGAATTACCATTTATTAATACCTTTTTTGCCCTATAGTATTAGTATGGATGAGTGAAATAATCAATTAAATAAAACATAATAAGGGTATCATTTTGGCATCGTAGAATAATTACACAGCTCTCACTAAAATTAGCACAAGAAAAATGTGTTTTGTTTCCTTTAACTAATTATTCCAAGAATTTATAGCAGATTAGAATAAAACTAATTCGTAATTATTAACTACTTTTAAATATTTTTCTTGTTTTTTTTAAATGCTAAGACATTTTTTCATTACTTGTGTGCTAATATTATTTAACAGAATTGTAAACAGGCTGTGCAATAAACATATTTTAATATGTAATTTAATTTAATATAATGACTTGTAAAAAGGAATAGCTTTATTATGAATTATTAAGCGAAACGTGAGTAATAAAGCAACCGACGTAGAATAATCGTTGCATTGACTGGAATCCTACGCATTACAAAAAGTGTATTTTTTATCTCTGTACTACTGCTACAATTGACATAATATTGTTATTATTAATATGAAGTTTTTACTGAGAAGTTATAATAATGCTTTCAAAAGTCTAGCTTTTTTGAATTTCATGCCAAAACTGAAGGTAGCAACAACTTTGCATACAAACTGATGATGGTGGAAAAAGACACCGAAACGTCTTTAAAATAAAGTAATAAACACATATTTGACTGAATTGAAACCAAGGACTTTCATTTTGAGTTTATAAATAAACTTAAGTCAGATTCAAAAGTAATATAATTTAATTTGAAATAACTCCATAAGAAAGAAAATATGTTATGCTCTTTTGTGGGAGGTGCATCTGATCTTTCTCGCAAAGTCGCACTTTTGTTACAGTTAAGTAGGTATATACTCTCTAATTCATTCCAATGTATTCCTGGGTTTTCAGTCAATTTTATTGTCACTAATTATGGTGTTATGTGATGAGCCCTGCGTTTCGTCCCGGGTCTACCTATTGGACTCGTCAGTAAGGCTTAGGTAGACCCTGCCTTATACGCCAGACATCGGTTCTACGTGTTCGGACGTAAATGAACCGAGCCGGTGTAGATCTTCTGCGGTGAGATGTTGAAAAAAAACAAAAAAACAAAAAAAAAACAAAAAAAAACAAAAAAAAAACAAAAAAAAAGATGCTCTCTAATATTTCCTTTACCCAATCCTCGATAACAAAAGAAATAGAAAAAGTCTCAGAAAAAGCCTCAAGTAAATTGAAATTGCCTCCGTTTCCGGATTTCAATAATAGTTTTTGTGCGACTTAAAAAATTTCTTCTGTTGGAATTACCTGCTTGCTTGCTGGATAATTTATATTTTTATTTGTTTCTCTTAGAAAATAAACAGTCCAAAGTGTAGTTTAACCTAAATTAACAAGTAATATCAAATAGCTATGAAAATGATTAGGTTGGTCCAGAAATTATTTTAAATTATTTTTTGTAATGATATTGGATAAATGTATAAATAAAGAATTTGGATTAATCAGTATAAGATTAATTCATATTAGAGATAACGTGTTTTCGCCATCGATTATCAAATTTTCGATAGATTTTCTGCAAGAATGTCTTAGGATATATCGTTTTTGTATTCCTTTCGGTTTTATAATGTTTGCCTATTTGTTTTTTATTTTAATTCAAAAGAAATTCCTGGGTTCCAGTCAATATTATTGTTTATTAGTCAAAACATTTTACAAATACGTTTCGGTGTCTTTCTCCACCATCATCAGTTTGCTACCTTCACACTAACGCCTAACACTATTCTAACGCCAAATAGTTGGCCAAATGTGAAGGTAGAAACAGTCATACATATATTTGTAAAATGTTTTGACTAATAAACAATAATTGACAATAAACAATAAACAATAAATTATAATGACAATAAATAATAATGACAATAAATTAATAAACAGGAATTTCTTTTGAATTAAATTGAAATTCAGTCAGGAAAGTATACACAATAATTTGTTTTTTATATTATTCTGATTTCGGAATATCGAATGCCAATATTATGAACAAAATACTTGAAGATTGTGATAATGACCGTGAAATAGTTGCAATATAAATTCTGTTGCTCATTAACACTTAGTGAAAGATGAAAGTTCAGTGATTGCTCCAATCCAGCTTGAAGCTTGAGTAGTAGTAGTAAACATCTTTATTTCTAAAAAAGGCTATCGACCTATCGGTCTTTCTGCCCTTGTTTAATACATGTAGTCTTAATCTAAATAAAAAACAATTATGAAAATTATCTTATTCTAGGTTAACAATATTATTAAATGAAATTCCAATGACAAGAAAAAATTATTTTATTGTCCACTAGTCAGTTGCGTTTGTAAGTGTTCGAGTAGCGTTGATGTTGGGAAACGGAAGCGGGATTGTCTGGTTGGCCTTGTAAGACAAAGGGGATTCAGTATGGTCCAGTTGTAGGGGTTGTTTGTCCATTTTGTCTGCAGATGTATGAGTCTTTCCGAAATCTTTGTCATGTTTGTGCGTTCGTATAGTAGTTGGGTGGAGGGGTTGTGTAGTGGGTTTTGGGGGTGTCTTATTCGTGTTATTAGTCTTAGTGCAATTTGTTCTGTTGTTTGTATATAACGTTTTGTCCTTTCTGTTCCGTTGGTCATGAGTATATGTCCATAGTCCAGCAAGGGTCTACAAATTTCTTTATATATTTTGGTGACGGTGTTTGTGCTAATTCCTCTGTCTTTGTAGGTTAGTGATCGGAAGTGTTTTGTTCTCTTTATTGTTTCTGCCCTGATGTTTTGTATGTGTTTAGTGAATTTAAGTTTGTGGTCAATTGTGATTCCAAGGTATTTTACGTCGTTTTTTGGTTGTGTCGTTTGGCCGTCTGTAGTTATTGTTTGTGAGCAGAAGTTGGTTTTTTGACGCGTTTGGTGTTAGTCTCCATTTATAAAACCATGTCATTGTGTTGTTTGTTAGTGTTTGGAGTCTTTGAGCTGCTCTCTCAGTAGTTTTGTCATGTACAATAAGTGCCGTGTCCTCTGCGTATTGTAATATGTATGTCGATCTGTCGATTTGATTTTTGTCTGGTAAGTTGTAATTGTATATGTCTTGGCAGTATATATTGTAGAGAAACGGTGAGAGCGGGCATCCTTGAGGGAGCCCTTGTTCAGGGGAAAAAGAAAATGACAGTGTTTTGTCAATTCGTACTTGTAGTTGTCTGTTTTCTAGTAAGTTCTTTATGGTGTGTAGTAGATATGTTGGTGTGTGTAGTTTGTATAGTTTGTATAGTAAGCCTCTATGCCAGACACTATCAAAAGCCTTGTTAATGTCCATAAACAGGCAAGCTGTCTTTCTGTCAGTTAGGTGGGTAGTTTGTATATTGTTGGCCAAAATAAAGAGCGGATGAACAGTCGAGTGATGCTGTTTGAAACCAAATTGGTAGGTAGGTATATATTTTCCAATCACTTTTTCAAGCCGCTGCTTCATTATGTATTCAAAAATTTTGCTTAGTACTGGAAATAGTGTAATTGGTCTGTAGTTGCTCGGTTGTGTATTGTCGAGTCCGTTTTTGGGTATAGGTATTATTAAGCCGTTTTTCCATGTTTCTGGGATTCTGCCATTTGTGATGCAGTTGTTCAATTCAGTTAGGATCAGTTTGTGTGTTTCTTGAGTTAGGCTTTTCAAGAGTTTTGCCTTAATTGAAGCTTGATTTTATCAAAAATTGAAGAACTTATGTTACCTCTATCTCTATTACCTAACATTAAAAAAGCGGTGGTCATCATGTATTCATACAAGAAGTTAGAGAATTAAAATCACCAAAACTTTCGGTTTGAACTTGATTCAAATCATGTACGATGCAGAAAGTTCTGTATAGCTGTATCATCGATTTTCCTGCGTATTTATATTCACACGCCAATTCCACCACATCCATATTGAGATTCAGTTTAATGTCGGGTTAAACACCATTATACACCTATTGAGCCGCCCTGTAATGGCTACAAGATAGCGCCAGAAATGATATATTGTTCCAACGCCACATACATCCACACGAACGATGAATTATGTACCTTTGTGAGATCAATTTCGGTATACAAATTCAACACGTTCAGTGCATGGAACGCTTTACTGAATTCGTGTACAGCATTCAGAATAACACGATGGACATTTGATTCATGTTGCAGCCATTGAGGCAAGAAACCAAAATGAACCCAAATACACATAGTGAGCTCCAATCGAACATCTTAAATACGTGAAAGTTTAAAGGAAAACCAACGCAGACCGATGTAGTACTTACAACGCTTTTCTACATTATGTTAGCTTCTACCCCACTTACATAGCTAATATATTTCGTATATATAGGGTGATTGATTTACCGATGCAACGTTAATTAGATTAATAGGATCTACCCATTTCTGTGTCTGTATATGTGGTGAATTAAATCTGTTCAATCTCGATTAATTATCAATATTTAAATAATTATAATTAATTAAGCGTAAGTCGAATTTCGGAAGACTGAGCTCTCAAAATTCTCTGGTAAATAATTTTCCATATTACATTCAGAGTCCACTAGCTCAGAAAAGTTACTTTTATTTTAGCAAATTACTGATAATTGCTATAATTATTTTCTGGAAATCCGCCAAAAACACCAAAAATATAAACAATTACAGCAACAACAAAACAGTCAAAAACTAGCAAAGGAAATTTAATTATTAAGTGAAACAATAAAAACTGATAACTAAGAAAAACAAACGGTCTTTCCAAATAACCGATTTACAATTTTGTAATCAAATCTCGTAGCAGATTTGCGACAAAAAACACAGAAGAGACATACATAAATCTAATTTGAACATAAAATATATCGGGTTACCCCGCTCTCACCGTTTCTCTACAATATATACTGCCATGACATATACAATTACAACTTACCAGACAAAAATCAAATCGACAGATCGGCATACATATTACAATACGCAGACGACACGGCACTTATTGTACATGACCAAACTACTGAGAGAGCAGCTCAAAGACTCCAAACACTAACAAACAACACAATGACATGGTTTTATAAATGGAGACTAACACCAAACGCGTCAAAAAACCAACTTCTGCTCACAAACCACAGACTCAACGCTGACTCCCCTAGAATAACTGCAGACGGCCAAACGACACAACCGAAAAACGACGTAAAATACCTTGGAATCACAATTGACCACAAACTTAAATTCACTAAACACATACGAAACATCAGGGCAGAAACAATAAAGAGAACAAAACACTTCCGATCACTAACCTACAAAGACAGAGGAATTAGCACAAACACCGCCACCAAAATATATAAAGCTATTTATAGACCCTTGCTTGACTATGGACATATACTCATGACCAACGGAACAGAAAGGACAAAACGTTATATACAAACAACAGAACAAATTGCACTAAGACTAATAACACGAATAAGACACCTCGAAAAACCCACTACAGAACCCCTCCACCCAACTACTATACGAACGCACAAACATGACAAAGATTTTGGAAAGACTCATACATCTACAGACAAAATGGACAAACAACCCTTACAACTGGGCCATACTGAATCCCCTTTGTCTTACAAGACCAACCAGACAATCCCGCTTCCGTTTCCCTACATCAACGCTACTCGAACACTTACAAACGCAACTGACTACAGGACAATAAAATAATTTTTTCTTGTCATTAGAATTGGAAAGTTTATTTAATAAGATTATTAACCTAGAATAAGAGAATTTTCATCTTTGTTTTTTTTTTTAGACTAAGACTACATGTATTAAACAAGGGCAGAAAGACCGATAGGTCGATAGCCTTTTTTTAGAAATAAAGATGTTTACTACTACTACTATATCGGGTTAGGTTTCAACACTAACGAGCTGGCGAAAAACAATATGTGAAGAAATATTTCTTACTACAGGAAAACATTGTTTAATTACACCACTAATAAACGGACTATACTATGTTTATTAGTATTTAAAAATTTCGAGAATGTCTAAGAAACTGCAAACTTGATTTGGGTAATGAAGTGTTGTTGAACATATACGTATATATTTTTTTTCATAAAATCATACGCAGTGAAATAAGACTCGCTTCTTATGTTATACATATGTGATAAGAGAATTATGAGAAACTTTGTATTCAAATAAGACTTTTTTGCCAATGACACTTAAAAAGTAAATATGTAACAGACCGATATAAAAGTCGTATTTTAATGTGTGATAAAAATAGAGGTATGTTACTCAAGTACATGTGTTTCTATAAAATTCCAGTGACTTGCTTTAAAAGGCGACATAAACGCAATGAGCAAACATATTAATCGTTAAAAAATGTGCAAATTTTCTTTAATAATAACAAATAACGTAGATGTAGGCCTAATGGTGCAATCGAATATTTATTAAAATAGAATACATTATCACAAAAAAACTTTTTATGGTGTAAAATTGAGGATTTTTCTCTTCAACCAATCTAATCAAATAAAAAAATGTAGGTCAATAACGCGTATCTTTGAGCCACTAGTTAGCTAATATTATGTCATAACCTGATCAGTAGCTATTTAAATTTTCGCGTAGTAAACGTCTCAACCGAAATCGTCAATCAAACTTAAGCAACACATGAAAGTCACTTATAAATAAACTGCTTTAACATCAATGAATCAATTCGAATTTTAAATTGAACTGTACATTATTATAACAATGCCTACTCTTTAAATGTTCATGTTTCATCATAAATATTTACATTTCGCACAAGCCAAATGCCAGATGTTTTCAAGCACCACATAATATTCCGTAAAAACCGAGTTATTTTGCATAAAAATTGAACTGAATAGTTCAAGTATTGTCAAGGTGGAAACCAAAGTATAACATTGTTATGCAATTCTTGCAAAGATATTCCGAAACTGCACAAAAATGTTGTTCTGGGTTGAACAGATGCAGCGATAGCGTGAGTGTTTTGCTTTTTTGAAATAAATTTTAATGAACAGAATCATCATAATCAGTTCAATTAGTTTGACCTTCTCAGTATCCAGTCAGAAGTCAACATTGAGGTAAAACCCGAACTGGAATGTATCTCCATAATTATAATAACTTTCTTAAAGAGTCACGCGTTTCTATTTTTATGAGACAAAAGCATGAAAAATTGCATTGTCTTTCAGGAGTAAAAATGCATTTTTATTTTGGCAGCTATTCAGTATAGTAGAGATCGTAGAAGGTTTACTTTTCTTCAACTTCACAGTTTAAACATCTGCTTGTTATGACAAAGTAACTTTTATCATCCGATATATGCCAGGGCGACACATTCAGTAAAAAAAATCTTATAATTTGCATTTACAACAATAATTACGATTTTATTTGGGACAACAAACAAAACAGTTTATTATACGTATACCGTTGCGTATATTTTCCTGACTGTACTTTAATTCACTTCAAAATATTCCTGGGTTTCAGTCAATTTTATTGTTTATTATTCAAAATGTTACAAATACGTTTCGGTGCCTTTCTCCAGAATGTCCAGTCAAATGTGAAGGTAGAAACATCTAAACACACAAACTGATGATGGTGGAGAAAGACACCGAAACGTATTTGTAACATTTTGAATAATAAACAATAAAATTGACTGAAACCCAGGAATATTTTGAAATACGTATACCCCCAGAATGTTTCAAAAAACACAAACAAACTCACTCATCTCCAATGAAAAGGTTCTGTAAATATATGCCCGTAAATGTTTCGCTCCCAAGGTATTGGAAGTTGCAAGAAAGTTTATCTTTCTTTATCTTTCTTTAGTGTGTTTACAATGCGTCATGGAAAGATCTTAAAATCCAATTGAATTGCTTGTTCAATTTATAAACCATTTCGTATTTTTTGTGTTTAAGATTTTAAAAGCACAATTACTTTGGCTGTCGTATAGTGGAATCGATTCACGATAAGAAGTGTGAAGAGAAAATAGTACAACTCTTTTTATTAACGGAAAAAATGCTGAAAGCACCTACTTAAAATACGAAAATACAGCTCTTTGGCTTTAAAAACTATTCTCTAAATTAGAGTACAGACATCCATTTTATAATTATTTGCTGGAAAACGCGCATAAATACAAAAAATTCGCAATATCAAAATATTTAAGCCTAGCTAGAAGCTCAATTGATTTTCAAAACATGTTTAGTGGCACCCAAAACTGTTGAGCAACACTAGAAATCAATAATTTGAAAAAAAAATCACTTATAGAAATGTTCATTATTGGTTTGGATTTTAGAACATCTGTGGGTTTTCTTCTTAATGTTAAAATTCACCTTTTATAATCCGAGAGTTTTTTGTTATGAAACGGGGAAGTTTTTTCGGTTTTTTGGCCGTTGTGATTTATTCCACCAAGGAATGGCCGCGAAAGCCTATCTCTTTTGATAAAACACCCTTAATAATGTTTCTGATAATTTATATGTCCGCTTATTCTAAAAATAAAGGAGCAAGGAAATATATTCAGCAATTAGTTAAAAGTACAATTAAAAAGTTATTATATTTGTTTTGATTATGTTTTTTACATAAACAGAATGGTCTCGATTTAATTTGCGAAACTTTAAAGGCATATTTTACAAGCAAAAAAATTACAGAAATGTAGCTCCTCAGGTCACTCATGAAAATGCACTCATTTAACAAGCATTCATTTTTCAATTTTTTATCAACAATTTTGATAGCAGCAATACCAGACATTCAGAAACATTAACATGTAGAATGTTTTTAAAAAGTTAATTTGGGATATTCTTAGGTACTTTGCCGGAAAATACATAGTTTTACGTAAAAAAAGTGCGTCTTTGGACTTTTTACAGAGGGTAACAGACCGAGTGGTTTTCAATTTTCAATACATATGCATGCAAACTAAAGCATTTCAAAGCGGTAATGTTGAAGAAAGCGGAATATTAATACAGGTTTGGAACTTGAATTCGTATGTCGAAATAACGGCCAAATTTTGTAAATAGCAAACACCTTACAATGTTACTAAAAACAACTACTCTATTACCTGCGGACTTGGATTTACGAATTTTTGTTTATGTTTTAAGTTTTGATTATGTTTTTTACATACACAGAATGGTCTCGATTTAATTTGCGAAACTTTAAAGGCATATTTTACATGCAAAAAAATTACAGAAATGTAGCTCCTCAGGTCACTCATGAAAATGCACTTATTTAACAAGCATTCATTTTTCAATTTTTTATTAACAATTTTGATAGCAGCAATACCAGACATTCAGAAACATTAACATGTAGAATGTTTTTAAAAAGTTAATTTGGGATATTCTTAGGTACTTTGCCGGAAACTACATAGTTTTTACGTAAAAAAAGTGCGTCTTTGGACTTTTTACAGAAGGTAACAGACCGAGTGGTTTTCAATTTTCAATACATATGCATGCAAACTAAAGCATTTCAAAGCGGTAATGTTGAAGAAAGCGGAACATTAATACAGGTTTGGAACTTGAATTCGTATGTCCAAATAACGGCCAAATTTTGTAAATAGCAAACACTTTACAATGTTACTAATAACAACTACTCTATTACCTGCGGACTTGGATTTACGAATTTTTGTTTATGTTTTAAGTTTTGATTATGTTTTTTACATACACAGAATGGTCTCGATTTAATTTGCGAAACTTTAAAGGCATTATTTTACATGCAAAAAAATTACAGAAATGTAGCTCCTCAGGTCACTCATGAAAATGCACTCATTTAACAAGCATTCATTTTTCAATTTTTTATCAACAATTTTGATAGCAGCAATACCAGACATTCAGAAACATTAACATGTAGAATGTTTTTAAAAAGTTAATTTGGGATATTCTTAGGTACTTTGCCAGAAAATACATAGTTTTACAGTAAAAAAAGTGCGTCTTTGGACTTTTTACAGAAGGTAACAGACCGAGTGGTTTTCAATTTTCAATACATATGCATGCAAACTAAAGCATTTCAAAGCGGTAATGTTGAAGAAAGCGGAACATTAATACAGGTTTGGAACTTGAATTCGTATGTCCAAATAACGGCCAAATTTTGTAAATAGCAAACACTTTACAATGTTACTAAAAACAACTACTCTATTACCTGCGGACTTGGATTTACGAATTTTTGTTTATGTTTTAAGTTTTGATTATGTTTTTTACATACACAGAATGGTCTCGATTTAATTTGCGAAACTTTAAAGGCTTATTTTACATGCAAAAACATTACAGAAATGTAGCTACTCAGGTCACTCATGAAAATGCACTCATTTAACAAGCATTCATTTTTCAATTTTTTATCAACAATTTTGATAGCAGCAATACCAGACATTCAGAAACATTAACATGTAGAATGTTTTTAAAAAGTTAATTTGGGATATTCTTAGGTACTTTGCCAGAAACTACATAGTTTTTACGTAAAAAAAGTGCGTCTTTGGACTTTTTACAGAAGGTAACAGACCGAGTGGTTTTCAATTTTCAATACATATGCATGCAAACTAAAGCATTTCAAAGCGGTAATGTTGAAGAAAGCGGAACATTAATACAGGTTTGGAACTTGAATTCGTATGTCCAAATAACGGCCAAATTTTGTAAATAGCAAACACTTTACAATGTTACTAAAAACAACTACTCTATTACCTGCGGACTTGGATTTACGAATTTTTGTTTATGTTTTAAGTTTTGATTATGTTTTTTACATACACAGAATGGTCTCGATTTAATTTGCGAAACTTTAAAGGCTTATTTTACATGCAAAAACATTACAGAAATGTAGCTACTCAAGTCTCTCATGAAAATGCACTCATTTAACAAGCATTCATTTTTCAATTTTTTATCAACAATTTTGATAGCAGCAATACCAAAAAAATTCAGAAACATTAACATGTAGAATATTTTAAAAAAGTTTTTTGGGATAGTCTTAGTTACTTTGCCAGAAACTACATAGTTTTACAGTAAAAAAAGTGCGTCTTTGGACTTTTTACAGAAGGTAACAGACCGAGTGGTTTTCAATTTTCAATACATATGCATGCAAACTAAAGCATTTCAAAGCGGTAATGTTGAAGAAAGCGGAACATTAATACAGGTTTGGAACTTGAATTCGTATGTCCAAATAACGGCCAAATTTTGTAAATAGCAAACACTTTACAATGTTACTAAAAACAACTACTCTATTACCTGCGGACTTGGATTTACGAATTTTTGTTTATGTTTTAAGTTTTGATTATGTTTTTTACATACACAGAATGGTCTCGATTTAATTTGCGAAACTTTAAAGGCTTATTTTACATGCAAAAACATTACAGAAATGTAGCTACTCAAGTCACTCATGAAAATGCACTCATTTAACAAGCATTCATTTTTCAATTTTTTATCAACAATTTTGATAGCAGCAATACCAGACATTCAGAAACATTAACATGTAGAATGTTTTTAAAAAGTTAATTTGGGATATTCTTAGGTACTTTGCCAGAAACTACATAGTTTTTACATAAAAAAGTGCGTCTTTGGACTTTTTACAGAGGGTAACAGACCGAGTGGTTTTCAATTTTCAATACATATGCATGCAAACTAAAGCATTTCAAAGCGGTAATGTTGAAGAAAGCGGAACATTAATACAAGTTTGGAACTTGAATTTGTATGTCCAAATAACGGCCAAATTTTGTAAATAGCAAACACTTTACAATGTTACTAAAAACAACTACTCTATTACCTGCGGACTTGGATTTACGAATTTTTGTTTATGTTTTAAGTTTTGATTATGTTTTTTACATACACAGAATGGTCTCGATTTAATTTGCGAAACTTTAAAGGCTTATTTTACATGCAAAAACATTACAGAAATGTAGCTACTCAAGTCACTCATAAAAATGCACTCATTTAAAAAGCATTCATTTTTCAATTTTTATCAACAATTTTGATAGCAGCAATACCAGACATTCAGAAACATTAACATGTAGAATGTTTTTAAAAAGTTAATTTGGGATATTCTTAGTTATTTTGCCAGAAACTACATAGTTTTTACATAAAAAAGTGCGTCTTTGGACTTTTTACAGAAGGTAACAGACCGAGTGGTTTTCAATTTTCCATACATATGCATGCAAATTAAAGCATTTCAAAGCGGTAATGTTGACGAAAGCGGAACATTAATACAAGTTTGGAACTTGAATTCGTATGTCCAAATAACGGCCAAATTTTGTCACTTTACAATGTTACTAAAAACTACTCTATTACCTGCGGACTTGAGTTTACGAGTTTTTTTTATACGAAAGGGAGAGTTTAGGCTAGAAAAGGCAACTGAAAATTATTGAAATCCCATAACAGACCACAAAAAACCACTACCAAAAGTTAATGAAAACACACTTCCTCGTTTACAGAGTAATAAATCAAATGAGAATATAGCTTGATGACGCATGAACAATGAAATAACTATTTAAAGCGCGATTTCAAGTGCTATTCTTTGACCTATAATTGGTCACAAAAGAATGGTACGTACGTATACAGGATGAGTTGCTTTGATGAACAAACGTTTACCATACGATCTACACCAAAAAATACTGTTAGTAGGCTAAATGAAGCACAATCCGAAGAAGCTTTGTTAAGCTTTATTAAGAGAACAGATATTTTTGCGTGATTATCGAGACATTTCCAGTTTTGCCATGAAAACAAGAAATCGTATTAATCTTGCATTTTCGATCGATATGCATAGAAAAACCACCCAACTACCCTAAATGTTCTTCTTGTGCAAGACTTGCCCATTGACCAAAAAAATATAACAAGCAGAACCTCGAAGAAATAAATACCTATAACTTGTTATACTATACAATGTTCTAGTCTTAAAATTTTAGATGTGGGCACCGATAAACAACAAAACCAATTCAAATCAAGCTCGCAAAATTAATTGGATCAATTGCCTTTCATTCGGCGGCATTAGTCATTCTATTCAATTTTCACACGTTTTATCTTGCTACATGCTACGATTATATATAATATATTGTCTATAAGACTTCCTTGGGAGAGTCTGTGAAGCTGCTAGCCCTGAATTTATTTCGCTTCTTCTACTAGCAAGTTTGTGTATATTCAAATATATGGAATCTTATATTATCTGAGTGAAAACGACATTGTTGGAGATGGAAAACGTGGACCCTTTTACGAAGGAAGCCGTTTAAACTGCTCCAGTGTAAAGCGCTATAAACAGTGCCATCAATTATCCAGAAGGTGTAGCAAATGCGCCCAGATATATCTGCTCATTCCATTGTTAGAGCGGAAAATTCGGAAATTGGTTACAGTAACGTTTCAACTATTTCGCTTGAAAAGATTAAAGGAAATAGAGAAATCTATAATGGAATTTTCTGAAAATGTTCAAATGCTATTCCTCAAAGAACCAGTCTGCTGGTTCGGGCTTCCAGAAGTGTTTCACTACTTGGTGAAATTTAATTTCGATGGCTCAATTCACATAAATGTTTCAGGCTAATTAATCAATTTTTCAAATTCAAATTTATTATTTCTGATGCATTATAGACGGATCGCGTGATTTATTATTTTTCACATCTGCATTATATGCGGAAACCAAAACCCTAATTAGCAGTGTTTCCCCTCTTAATTACTTGGATATAATGTGAGCAAGTTAATAAAGTGTAGCTATTTTCGGTCGACCTATTTATGTTTGTTATTTGGCATTATTACCTTTTAATAAGCTATTCAGGAAAGTTATGGAACGATATTTTCGCAGAGCAGCGCTATTTCTATAGAATTATTGTCAGGGAATTGTGCAGGAATTAAATAGGACAAGCTGTTGAGAAATATACAGTCGTAAACCAGAGACAGGAAAGGATTAATCTTGAGTACACTTTCCACTCCCCAACTTTCATTTGGAAGAAGATTAAAGCTTTTCATTTTATGAGGAAATGAATAATTAACTATTTATTGTGGCAATTATTGCGTCATTAATCAGTATTGAAGCTCCAGCTTCCTTGAATAAAAACCTACGAATTCTTTAAAATTTTTATTTTTTTATAATTCAACAGTTTTTTCAACTTTTCCTTACCTGCTTTTTTGAATTGGAAGTCAAGATATTAAAATACCTCTACAAAATGCAGTGACTATCCAAAAAGTCAGCAAAAGTTAATTATTTTCACCTTTTCACTAAAACTTTGCAATTTTCAAACAAAAAAAATCACTTTTCAATTTTTTTTTGTTAGTTGCACGATTCACATAAAAAAAACTGCACAATTTTTTTAAAATCCGGACGCACGTCTGAAAGCGCACGGGAAAGTTGCGTTCGGAAAATCGCGCGCGAATGAAAGCTTTCAAATGGCCAGTTGTGGCGCTAAAAGCTGCCGAAGTGCGACTGAAACGCTAAAGATTGGACGCTAAAAATTTCAGCTTTCGCGTTGGCGAAATGCGGGCGACATGTTGGCGATTGTCGTCATTTTTTTTGCTTCTTTTTTGTCGCATTTAATTCCCAAACGATCGCAAACCAAGTCCCGTTTAATTAATTTAAGATGCCAAAATCGTTTAAGTCAACTGAACTTTCCAAATAATGTAAATATATTCCTCTTCGATTGCTCTCGAGTTCAATTTCTACCACTGCCAAGGAGTGTTTAGTAAACAAGAAGCAGTTAAGACTGTATTCATTATTTAAAAAATATTTTTATCAGGGATTAACAAACATAATTAAATTAAAAAATGTAAAATTATTAAATTGAAAAACTTTTGAAGCAAATTGCAAGTTTTCGTATCATCCTTTATTCGACATATTTAAATACACTTTAGAATAAGATCAAATATTTCTGTAGTGTGAGCGCTTATAGAACTTGTAATCGCTTGTATGCTACATAAACCTTAAGTAATATTTATTCATAATTATATGATAATTTTGCTATGTGAATTCTGAAATAAGTAGAAAGGAAATTTAATTTAAATTTGATACAGGTTTTGTTTTCGAAAGACAAAAAAATAAAAATATTATTAAATTGCAAACATTTCCACATGTAAATTATGGAACGCATTGAAATTTTGTACATTCCTTATTGTACATTTATTTTATGATTTCAGACATTTGCATATAATATATAATAAAGACACAACCAAAAAACGACCTAAAATACCTTGGAATCACAATTGACCACAAACTTAAATTCACTAAACACATACGAAACATCAGGGCAGAAACAATAAAGAGAACAAAACACTTCCGATCACTAACCTACAAAGACAGAGGAATTAGCACAAACACCGCCACCAAAATATATAAAGCTATTTGTAGACCCTTGCTAGACTTTGGACATATACTCATGACCAACGGAACAGAAAGGACAAAACGTTATACACAAACAACAGAACAAATTGCACTAAGACTAATAACACGAATAAGACACCCCCAAAACCCACTACACAACCCCCCCCCCCCCCCCACCCAACTACTATACGAACGCACAAACATGACAAAGATCTCGGAAAGACTCATACAGCTACAGACAAAATGGACAAACAACCCCTACAACTGGACCATACTGAATCCCCTTTGTCTTACAAGACCAACCAGACAATCCCGCTTCCGTTTCCCTACATCAACGCTACTCGAACACTTACAAACGCAACTGACTAGTGGCCAATAAAATATTTTTTCTTGTCATTGGAATTTTATTTAATAATATTGTTAACCTAGAATAAGAGAATTTTCATATTTGTTTTTTATTTAGATTAAGACTACATGTATTAAACAAGGGCAGAAAGACCGATAGGTCGATAGCCTTTTTTTAGAAATAAAGATGTTTACTACTACTACTACTATATAATAAAGCAAGAAACAGTCAACATATAGTAAACGCTAATTATGAATCGCACAACTCTTAAAAGAGAAACTACTTAATTTTTGGAAAACTTTGGCTTTTTGTATCAATAAGCATCTATAAACGGTTGGAAAAACGGACAAATAATTTAAATTGAAAAAAAGTTTCAACGGATAATTATGGAAATTTACCATGAAAAACTGCAGCACACATTTTAAAAAGGCAAAATTATATTGCAACTAAAATGCCTCAAAGTCTTATCTGATCTTTTAAATGGGCCGCGTTAATTCTGTAATGTTGTTTGTTGTGATCAAAATAAATAATTCCTTTAAATAAAGTACAAGTTTGGCTTGTTGCATCAATATGCGCCCATAAAAAAATATAAACAATTTAAATTAAAAAATTGCCCAACGCTCGATCATAAATGCATGATTATGGATGATATTCTTAGAATATTTCACTCTATATATTTTTGAACTTCTATGGCAAAATTAAACAAATACTTAAATTTAATGCAAATGTCGTTTTCGATACCGATAGTCATAAACAGCAAAAAAAATATAGAACAATTTACTGACAATTGGATAACGAGCTAAAAGCCATTCGCTCCTTCTCAGGCAGTTATCCATAAATTTATACTCGATTCACTTGAGCTGCATACTGTTTATTAGCAAATTATGCTTAAAGTGTCGGCTTCCTGCAACACAAATCTTGCCATAAGTATGGCCATATATTATGTGTTTAAAAAGTATTATTATTTAATTGTATTTCCAATTGTTTTTAGCTGTAGAATGATGAAAAAATGTGAACAGAACATCAAGTGTAACAATTACACACGGAAAAAGGATTACACAAAAAGCATCAGCAGCGAGAATAAAAATTTTAATAATCTTCAGCTAATTTATCATTCAATTTATCAGCTCAAAAACTTAATTTGCTGTAACAAACCATAAAAAAACATGTTTAAAGAAAAAAATAATACAAGGAACCCTGTATTAAAAGAGTTTGTGCGATGGCGGCTTTCGCGGCCATCGCTCGATACATTTTAGAAGTTGCAAACCACACGTACTACACGTAGAAATTATTTTCCACGACGGCCAAAAAACCGGAAAAACTCAGCAGTTTCACAATGACTTGATACATGATAATGGTAGATCTTGGCATTAAAAAACGAACTTTGTCTTCATACAAATGTCAAAAATACAGGGTGTCCCAATGCAAAAATTGAACGGTCACTCTGAGTCGGTGTGCGAAAAATATTATAGACTAAATGTTGATCACAGATGAATAATATAAATTCTATATATGTATTCTAAAGGAATATGAATATACAGGGTGTTTTGTAAACAGATGCATTCCTTGCAGGATGTGATAATAAACATGGTGATTCAATTCCTGTTCAATTTGGAAGAGGAAAGGTCTCTTGACTTTTTTTCCTACTACGTCCCGTTTTCGAGTAAACAAATTAAAATCGATTTATTGCATAGCGTTTCCGCAATATTAATAAATAACTTTTTTTAAGTTAAAACTTTAACACCCTGTAGACTGAAAACCAAACGTTTTCGGAACATGGTCTATTAACGAAATATATCTATGCATCTACTAACCAAACACCCTGTATATAGAACATGATTAGTTTGGTGCTCTTGGGGGTGGAAATTCAGTAACTTATTGCTTCCTTGTTGTTTTAAGCCGCACTGATGATGACGAAATTGTTGAAAACGTTTGTCGATCATTTTCATTCAAGGGTATATTTGCAGCCCTTGAGACAATACATGGTAATTTCATTGAAAAAACTAATTCATTTCGCCGACGAAGGAAAAAGTTCTCGAATGCGGATGAGCGCGGTAGCTTCTTCACGTGCTTATGGGACATCCTGTATATTGAAGATAGAATAAAATATGTTTATGACTATTATGTATATTGAGTTGATAATCGCATTTACATACCTGCAATATATTCCTATAAAAACCACGTAAAGTCATTTAAGTAAACGTTCAGTCACTGTGCGGTTTTCAGGTAACACTAAACACTTTAAACGGTATAACGCACACTATAAAGTTAGCTAATTGAAACAAAACAGTAAATTGAAAAAAAAAAACTAATAAAACTCCGAATAGAAACCGTCTAATCAAAGTGGCAGTTTGTAAGTGAAATAAAGATCAAAGGTGGAAGGAAAAATGTTGTCAGTTTATTTGCAAATTGTTAGTGACTTTTTTTTAACAAAAATATGCGCATATTTAATGTTGCACATTTGAATACGTTACTAGCTGTCTGCGCATCAGTTTAAAGATATTTCAATATAGAACGGTATGGAATAGCAAAAATATAATATATAAATATACACTGAGCCGCAAATTTAACTTTTTTTACTGTGAAAAAAATCTCAGTCAGTGATCTGATTTGAATAATTTTTATATGGAATTATTGCTCTATTCTTGGACAAAATTTAAGTAATAAGATAAGCATAAAAAACGAAATAAACGTATTGGAAAGGGTTTTTAAATAATGTCTTGTTTTCTTGGTCAAAGTTTAAATCTTTCTGTGGGCAATTAGGAGTAGCCCAGAGAGAAAAAAAATACGATGTTATAGCCTCCTGTCTTCTGAGTAATTCGGATCTTTACGCATCTGTTTCGATCACGTTTTCCGCGCGAAATTTATTTAAACTTTTTTTTATTTGCGCAGAAAATCTCTGGCAAAAATGCTGTGTGAACAACATTTCAGTACAAGTTGAAAGGTTTTGTTTTCCTAAGGAAAGATATTCTTGTTTTCACATCTAAGAATATTGTTTTTTGTTTTGCTTCTTAATGGTAATTAATTACTTAATTCTACATACGTAACAAAATGAACATAGTTTCACAGCTAAAAGCTTGTAATAAAATTTTGTTTGCACAGCTTATTAAAAAATATATTTAAAAAATTCCTGGGAGAAATGACTGGCGATAAAAAAAATAATATCTCTCAAACGGGTCAAGATAAACAGACGATTAAAAATCCAAATTGCTCCTAAGACATGAGGCCATAACACCGTATACTTTTTTCTGTCTGAGCTACTTAACATTACCCGCAGGTGGATTTAAACTTTAACCAAGAAAATATCACACTTTTCAAGTTCAGAATATACGATACAAAAAAAATGTTCAAATAGGATTACTGATTAAGAAAATTTTGACGGTCAAACTTAGGGAATATCTCAGCTACGTGTTAAATTTGCCGTGCAGTGTGTATCAATTTTTTAATCCCATAGAATGATAGGAAGAAGCAAGATTTTATTTAGTCGATTGTTATTAGTTTACCAGCCACTACCGATATCTGGCAAATTACTTAGAGCGCTATGGTAAAAACTATAAGCGTTTAGCCAGTAATTTCTTACTTTACATACAATCACTTCAAATTATTCCTGGGTTTCAGTCAATTTTATTGTTTATCATTCAAAATGTTACAAATACGTTTCGGTGTCTTTCTCCACCATCATCAGTTTGTGTGTCTAGATGTTTCTACCTTCACATTTGACTGGACATTGACTGGACAAGAATGTCCAGTCAAATGTGAAGGTAGGAACATCTAGACACACAAATTGATGATGGTGAAGAAAGACACCGAAACGTATTTGTAACAGTTTGAATGATAAACAATAAAATTGACTGAAACCCAGGAATAATTTGAAGTGATTAAAGTACAGTCAGGAAAATATACCCAACTATTTACATACAATAATTTAAAGAATTATTTCGCTTTTTTTCAGCTGAAGTGTCGTCATACGTGTTAAAAAACTCTGTATGAGGATGTGAAACAAACACAAAAACTAGGATGATGTAAATGAAACAAAGTGTTTCTTTTACAAAATTATATTTTAGAAAACACTCACATAAACTTATGTACAAGTTAATATGTAGTAACTTTTCGGAGATGTTTAGTGCATCACCTTAAGAATGACAATTATCCAGAATACGTCTCAGCTAACTACACTCATAACTACCATAGTATTTAAAATAATAAAATGCCTACTCACAAAACGTAAGTAGTGCCTTTTCTGGCAAATGGTAGTCAATTGTTTTTTTTACCACCAATTAAGAAAAAGTTCAATTAACAACACCTGAACATTTTCGACCAGAGTCCTCGAAAATGAATACATGTCTGTAAAATAAATCAACCAAACAGCTTAATGTTTCACTTAGATATAATCATTTAGTGACAAATTATCTCCAGAGAGACAGCTTTCTGCCACTTGGCATTTTCCCTTCGCTGTCTATTAATCCAGCTTGAATGTATTCTAAAGAGGGCATCTTTCTCAAATCACCTCTTGCAGCGACACTTGGCTGCGACATGAGCAGTCTTTTTGCTACTTGAACTATATCGTTCTTTGTTATTTTTTCTACAAGTATAAATTAAAATACCAATTACATTCGCATATTCCAATATGTTATCTATCTGTGATCTTTCGTTTTATCATTGCAATTCCAAAGATGTATTCTCAATGGATATTAAATAAACATCATAGTAGAATAGCCCCTATTTATAAGGCAAATGCCACCTTTATGAATGCCCTTTTCAAGTAAATCTGATTGTCGTTAGCGGGGCACGGTGAAATATTGCAAAAACTTCATAAATTAACTTCCGTTTTCGATTGAATGTGAGAAGATACATATAGGAAAGCCTAGGAGCTAATGCTTTTTTTAGTTATGTTACTTTTCAAAAAGCCTGGAAAATGTATGATCGTTTATCAGCAGAGTTAAATAGTTTTTGAAAGCTTACGTATCAATGAACTATCATAATAAAACCATTAAGTTGATAACGTGCACTCTCAGAGTGTAATGTGTTACAAAAACATTAAAACTAAGTAAATTAATGGCCGGTCTATAGACAACAATCAGCACACAATGGTTTAATTTAGATAGAACAATAATTCTCTTTTTTTGTTATATACGATATTTTCATTGCAATTTATTGATTGGTGTATGATTAGAATAAACACTTGCACTTCTTCAAATATAAACTGTTTGATCAATAAGGTGTTTTGGACCCCTTTCATCATGTAAAGTAAAAAAACGTAATATATAGATGATTTAAATAAACATCTTCATGTTACGCGCCCATTATTACGTAAATTTAAAATATTTTCCTTGTCATTTATTGAATTAAAAATGTGCTTACCAATTTCCGTAATGAAATATTCGGGCCGCTTTCTGTGTGCGGTTGCCAATACTTGTCTGCCAATGTCCTCAAACATCACCGGTCTGCTCTCAAGATTCATCAATAGCATAGATTGCAGTTGAGTTTTTGCTCTCTGTAAAGAAATAATAAACATCGACTGTAAATAAATATCGGTCCAAACATTCTAGATGCATGGACGCTTTAAATGTTGCTTAAAAGTTATGCCAAAAGCCAAAGTTGGTGTTTTAATATACAAAGTATTATAAAGAGTCGGAACGTCGAGACATTGTCTACATACGGAAGGGGATAATTCTTTGACTCTTTCAGTAAACTCTTTTAAATATAAGCTCGAGTGCGGAATATAAAACTACTGCTGTTTTTTAATATTTAGCTCTAATTTGCGAAATAAGTTAAGTTCTGGATGATGAAAAGCAGCAGGGTTCTATATATTCTGTATTCTTTTGAAGCTCCGAATTTTGTGCAACATGCCGCTGATGGAGTACAAAACACAATATCAATTTTCCGCTTATGCTTAGCAAAATGTTTCGAATACTTCGAGTTTTGTAGTGAAAAAAAATGAATGCAATTTTCTGTGGTACATTAAGTGGAAGTAGTTTTTTATAAGAAATGTTTTATTATTTGGAATGCTAGAAACCAAAGAGGAGGCACTTTCAACAACCGCCGTAACTCTGTAATATAACTGTGAGTGTCTTTTGTTCCAAACAAATATATATTTTCTCATAATGCGAAATTTTGAGCTTAGTATTTTGTTGAACAGAATACTGAAAATATTTTTCTTTCATGTTTTGGCTTCTTTCTTAAGGTGGTAAAATCAAAATTTGAAATATTTCACTCGCCAAGAGATCAGGGCAAAATCAACAAATTAGTTAATTAAAAGGAATACTCTGCCGTTTTCAGAATAAGTATACGGAGTCAGATGAAAAGTTATCGGACCGGGACTCGTTTCTTTAAATGAAACACCCTGTATATTTTATTCTAAAAATTTGGCCTTTAAATTCTCGTTTCAAAAATATAACACACCATTTAATACAAGGCTATTTGCTTTTGCTTCATGATCTACTGTGGGTTGAAGTAATAAAATTTAAATAAATAGTCTTGTAATATATTATTGAAAAAATAATTTTAAATGCTATATTTGGAGATTAAAATTTACAGGGTGTTTAATTAAACAAAATGAGACTGTGTCCGATAACTTTTTTATCTGACCCCGTTAAGTTATTCTAAAAACGACAGATTATTCAACAATTATAAAGAAACTTTTTGCATAAAAAATGTATGTGTATCCCTTTCAACTATAAAAATATAAGGCATTGTAATTTTGACAATTTCCTGTTGTCATGTTTTCATTTTTCCCGTAGTTCTTAGGCGAGCAAAAATTTTACCGTGCACAAACGTGTGGAAAACGGTACATCCTGTACATGATATTTAGGAAGACTCTTGATACTATTTAAAAGAATTACAATCAGAAGATTACGCTTTTTCATTCAAACGTATCAAAAATTGTTTCGATAGAGCAGATAATAATGCAGACATAAAAATGAATAGTTACGTACCCTTAATTCTTGGTCTCCGATAGAACTTGCCATGTTAACCAACTCTTTGACAATAACTTCCACCATGTCTCTAACATAGTTTGGAGGTGCACTAGCGTGAATGCAAAACAATCCGGTATCATTATAGGCATGATTATAAGCTGTCGCACTGTACATCCAATGGTACCTAAACATACGTGTTATTAGTATAGAAATGGCTTTAAATTATCAATGTGTTCCAAATTAGAATCCCGACATGCTTAAGAAATAAAAGCCATTTCAGATGAATCAGATTAGATTTTCTCTCGTTTGTGTATAAAATTCGCCACGGGAACTATTCGATGGAGTGTTTGTTGCTGTTTTCAATATTATACCTAGTTAAACATTGTAGTTTAAAGAGTTCCTTTTGTTCACCCAATATATGTATTTTTCAGAATTTCCTTGGACTTTTTGGTCTTTTCTTAAATGTTTTTTACATTTACTTCAGAATTATACTTTATACTATTGAATAATACAGTCGTGTCTGGATATAACGAACTTGAAAAATGAACTAAAACTGGTTCGTTATATCCAGAGTTCGCTACAACCGAGTAACAATACAAAAACACAAAAAAAAATTAAAGGAAAAATGTTAGTTTTAACCGAAAGTTCACTATAACCGGGTTCATTATAAGCGGACTTTACTGTACTTTGCTTTTGAAATAAACAAATGTCCTGTTGATTGCTTCGGTTTCAAAAATCTGTGATAAATTAATTAAAATTAATATTTTTGGCGATTGCTTTATAAATATTTCGAATATGGAAAATTCAGTGACCAGTCAAATGTGAAGTTGGAAGCAACTATATACGTAAGTTAAATTTAGATCTCTAAACAATAGATTCTAGTCTTTACCCAGACAAATTTGTCCTGACTCATCACCTGAAAACCAATGTTCTGGATGTACTTTTTAATATGTGTGTGATTTGTATTTTAATATGTGAATTTTGGTGAAAGTTTTCTATTTAAATTGATGATAACTGTAAATATATATTTTAGACAAACTGATGATGGTGGATAAAGACACCGAAACGTATTTGTAACATTTTAAATAATAAACAATAAAATTGACTGAAACCCAGGAATACATTGGAATGAACTAAAGTACAGTCAGGAAAATATACGAAACGATAATTTATAATATAATGTATTAACAAAACATTTTTCAATTTAAGATCCAAATCCCCAATCCTCCAAACAGTCAATAAATTAACCAATTTACAATAAAACTCTGTTAATCTTTTGGTTTTAGATTACTAGATTTTCTTCTTAAAACAAGCAAACACTAACAAAACGTTCGAATATATTTTAGCATACCCATAAAAAAATTGAAACGGGAATTCAGCGCACTTACCTATTTAAAACATTGGTATAAAGCCTCGTATACATGCCCTTTCCAGGACCACCAGCTGAGAATGATCCACCGCCGCCCATCATCATATTCAGCACACACATTGCAATAAAATCACTGTCCTGATGCGAGCAGCCTTCCAAGCCGATCATTATGTGTGATAATACTGGCAAGCCAGCTGAAGCGAATTGGGGAATATCGCATTCTTCCTATTGCAAGAATGAACACAAATGTAAATAAATGATGATCAAGAGTATATAAATGTACAGTTTACCTGCTCTATCCCTCCTGTATATTGAGCAACGCTCTTGTCTACTCCAGAAATGTTCTTTTTTCCGAAAAGCTGTTCCATTTCCCACAGCGGTTTGCTGTCGACGAAATATTTCTGGACTGCTTCAACTAGTCGTTCATGCTCCACACCTGATAGAAGAAAATTAATTCCATGTGCAACAATCACACCAGTAGAGAAACATACCAACACCAGCAACCACCATTCTTTGCGGAGTATAATGTTGACTCAAGTACAAAAACAGCATTTCTCTGTCAATTTTGTCCAGGTTTTTGGAAGGACAGAGCTTGGGAAGTCCTAAAGTATTGTCCCTGTATGCTGCCTAAAAACCACTTAGCATTATTCAACAGGCACTACTTTGACTATTTTTTTAAACTAACCGCATGTATCATGTCCATGAGAATCGTTTCCTGCTCAGGTCTCATGTGCAAAGTTTCTAGTTCAAAATGTATAGCCTGTTTCGCTCCATCAACTTCTTCAGGGGTTATTTGGGGCCTTAATGTGGCTTCAGCTAGTAGCTGGATAACATCATTTAAGCCTAAATTCAAAACAATTAAACCATAAAGCTATTGAATTCAGTATTCTTTTATGAATAAATATACATATATAAAGGGTGGTGCAACCAAGACGGTGTGGAAGATTACACGGCTAACTGGAGTGTAAAAAATTTATTACATTCTTATGATAGCGCGTTTTCTGAAAACCCTTCAAGACGGCATAATAATACACTTGCGTGCATAGAAATCGGCCCAGAGTAAACTTTTGACTAACTTTTTTTTAAAACTATTCATCAGATCAAAAAAAGAAATATGCTGTTTGAAAGACTAGTTAATATGCTTTAATGTGAGTATAAATTATTGTGAGTATCCTATGTTTAACATAGTGAAATTAATGCATTAAGCAAATTAAGCTTTTTCATTATTAACATTAATAGGGTTATTGACAATTTAAAACTTAACACTTAATTTTTTAATAATGGGTATGTCCTCCTCTTTCCCTAATAACTTCTCTCATACGATTAGGCATAGATCTAATCAAGTTTGCTATTGTTTCTTGAGGGATGTTAAACCACTCTTTTTCTACTGCAACAATAAGCTCTGGGATCGAGTTTGGGGTATGAAGTCTAGTTCGAATTCTTCGCTTTAGCTCATCCCATAAGTGTTCGATCGGATTTAGGTCAGGACTGTATGCTGGCCACTCCATAACCCGAAAACCGACTTCTGCAATGTAATCTTGCACGATTCTTGCGGTGTGCGGCCTGGTATTGTCATGCATAAAGGTAAATTCGTCTCCAATGTAGTCGACGTAAAGTACCACATGAATTGCTAAAATATCCTCGATATATCTAACGGCCGTTAAACCTCTTCGGTAAGTGTTCAGAAAAAGGGCTTTTTCTCGGTGCCTTCGCGCAGTCGTGGCTTACGCGCTGCCGAAAATTGAGGCTGCTCAGCCGCATTGCCAAATTGGCACCAAAATACATCTCAATCAAACCAAAAATGTAACAAATTCAAAATTAACAACTTTCCAGAAGTACGTCCTTAGAGGAAATAATAGCGCAGTGTCAGTGAAGGAAAGTAATATCCCAAAACACGGAAGAAACTATTACATTATTATAGGAACGTGTTTTCTAAAATTTATGGGTATATTTCGGTTGAGCTGAACCATTTTTCCCACCTTCGATTTCTCTAGCAACATAAATTAGTTCAGCGTGAAATTTGTTAACACAATGAAGAGAGAGAAGAGTTAACCCAAACAAAACTTGAAACTTTAAAAATCGATTATTTCAGTTTGATTGTCTCTGGAAAACAGAGCGCCTGGGTGACGACCCCGTGCTTAAGGTAGTGGTAGTGATAGTACTGGCAACTGCGCGAAAAATTTCGCCTGGTACGCCGTCGCAAAGAGCGGGCCATAATGGCGACCTTTGTTTTGTTTTGGAAATTGGTGTATTTCTGAGGGTGAAAAGTGGTGGAAAACGGCATTTTCTCGATAAATCTATAGGAAAAATGTTGTCTGTTATGAGATTTTCTATAAGGTCAGCATATTTTTAATCGGCAAAGCTGTAGTCTTAAAACAAGCCCTTGTTCTGAACAATTACCACCTCTTCTTCCGTGAACACGGTCGCCCCTACGAATGATCTCAGGGTCGGTTCGTGCTCCTATAGAAATTGCACCCCAGATCATACAGGAACCACCTCCATAGCCATCCGCTCTTCAAAGCAGCAATCTGCAAATCGCACTCTTGGTCTTCGGTACACTTTCCTTCTTCGGTCGCTACCATGGAGGCATATTCTGGTCTCATCTGAGAACAGAACAGATCCCCATTGTTCCAACGTCCAATTCGGATGATCCCGTGCAAAACGCAGGCGTGCTTGACGATGAGCTGGAGTAAGTTTTGGACCAATCGCAGGTGTTTTAGGGGTCAGGTTATTTTCCTGCAGTCTTCGTCTTACTGTCCACTGACTAATAGCCACTCCTCGCACCTCACGGAGCTGTCGTTGCACTTACGGTGACAATTTGTTAATGTTGTTAACGCAATAAAGCGGTCATCCCGAGCGGTTGTAGATCGACTTCTGCCTGTTCCAGGTCGCCTATGAAAGGATACAGTCTCCTCATAACGTTTGCACACTCTTCGAACCGCTGGGCGTGTCATATCCAATTGTCTAGCGACAGCTCGCTGACTAAGTCCATTTTCGATTAAAGCAATAACTTGGCCGGCTTTTTGTGGTGTAGTATGCATTAAACTAACACACTTAAACACTATTGAGATTATGAAAAACGAATTAATATGCAAATTTCAGTTGCAATCGCAATAATTTTAATATTTGACATTTTTTTTATTTTCGTTACAATCACCACATAAACACGTTTCATTGGTTTACCGGTTGCTACGCATATAAACGACAAGCCTTCTTGATAAATTTCTACTCACATTAAAGCATATTAAATTGTCTTTCAAACAGCATATTTCTTTTTTTGATCTAATGAATGGTTTTTAACAAAAATATAGATAAAGTCAAAAGTTTACTGTGGGCCGATTTCTATGCACGCAAGTTTATGTCTGTTCCATTTAAAAAAATTAAGTTAAGCTTGTATGTTAGTGTTATATTTGAAAGGAGAAAGGCTATGTTATTATGTGTATTATAGCCAATATCTGTGTAATTATATTGTAGCATTGTAGGTAATTGTAGTATTTTTTTAATAACTAAATAAATGAATACCTGTGGTGTATGCTGATGCAGCATAAATGAAAGTATCACGTGACGCTTGACTATCACATATACCCCCATGTTTTTCCAGTTTGTTAATCATCTCATCACGATCTGGATAGTGCTTTGTTGACTAAAAATGATCAGAAATTTGAGAAATGGCATCCAGTTCCAGCCGAAGTGAAATGGCTTACGTTGAAAGCTAGTTTCTCTAAAAAGTGGGAGATTCCACTTGGATAAGCTACTTCATATCTGGATCCAGAGTCAATGACAACACCCACAGTACAAAACTCGCCAAATCTGCTCTCTGAAGCAACTCGTAATCCATTAGGCATAGTGGTTACCTATGAGTTAAAACAGGTGATTAGTTTTCCATCATTCTTCTGTAAAGATTGATCAGAAAATCCAAAATAAAGTTCCAGTCTAGTACTTTAGTATGCTGATTTTCTTCTCTGAAATTCGCATAGATTGCCTTTGGAAGACCTCGAACAGGTTCCGACATCGGTGGCATATCTGTGACTTTCTTCTTGGGCCTTTCGGTTAAATTTGCCCATTCCGTTGAGGTGCAACGTCTTAGTAAATGATTGGACCCTTTCCAAATTCTAAGAAAATTGATATGGATGGGTAAAGAATAGTTTGCTGTAAATTGCCGAAAACTGTTTGCCATTACTATTAACAACAGCGACAATTTTTTTTGAAAAATAAAATTACGCAAATGGTTGAGGTTAGATGGGGACTTACGTATTTTTGGACTGAAATATACTGCCGGTGAGGTTCTTGGATGCCTGCAAAGCCATGATAGCACCTATTTTAAATCGTTTTTGATAAAATGCGGTTACCAATCTGGGAATTTTGACTTGAAGTTTCTAAAGTTTCTTAAAATGATCGATTTGTTTATGAAATCTGGTTAAAGTACTATTTGGAGATTGAAGCGCCTTCAAAAGTGACACTTGTCCAAGAATATTAATTAGTACTTGGATACAATTATAAATAATTAATTATAATTGGAGTCTATATTAAATTTAACATCAATTTAGTTCAATAATATGTATTAAATACATTTTGTACAGTTATATTTGGCAAAGAGCGAGATGGCTGTTTTGTTTGCCAAATAATTGGCGCAATTGCTTATAAAATACTCTTTCCTTTACTCAATATGTTTCACAAATGTTTCCATCCTGCTCCATGTATTATTCCATATATTGCTTTTTTCTGTATGCGCTCTAAAAAAATAGTATATGTTCGTTTCATATGTGATAGACAAAGATAGCAAGCCCTCGTCGAAGGGACGAAGTAATTCATGCATTAATTGAGAAATTAAGAAGCAATACGTTTGCATATGTGCTAAGATCTTGGACTTAATGAATGTATACTCCAGCCTGTACATTGCCCAATATATTACCGTTTTTCAATAAAATAAATATATTAATTCGTTTAAAATATTCTGTATTCGCCGTTAAGACCGTTAAATTATCTATATCGGTTATTTGTATTATTCTCGTAAACTTGTCTTTGTAGGATTTTATATCTATTAATTTTAATTTTACTTTCTTTTTTCTTTGATTGCAATTTAAAAACGTAACAATCCTGCATGCGGTCAAAGTTAATAACTTCAGGTCAATAAAGTCACAGATCACAGAGTGTCATGTAGCTCTGTGATCTGTGATTGTGATACAGTCCATGTCAAAACTGACAATTTGATTGTTATTGAAATAATTTTAATTTGTTTAAAAGTTGATTTGATTAATATTAATTGCCCTATATCTCAGTAGATAAATGTAACAGAATTTTAAAAAAATGTCGAAACGACCTTTTGATACTAATCAAAATAAGATGTCGAGGAACGATAGATTTGTGCAAATGTCCCAACAGGAAATGTTAATAGAGCAGAAAAAACGTGAAATACAGGCCAAATTAGAGGCAAAGCGCCGACAAATTAATCAAGACGTTAAAGACAAAACTGCCAAACCCACAGAAGTTCCAGTGTAAGTGAAATAACACTTTCAACCCAATTGGTTAATATAGTGGACATTGTCCAGTTCTATTCTTACTTGTGCTTAAGCATAGTTCATTGCTGTAAATAACCATGCCGCTGATAGATTGAATGGAAATATTCCAAATCCATCATCGTCCTCATTACCTGGAGGAGTTATTTAAATTGTGCCTCCAGAGCAGTAGACCTGAACACAAATCCATAACTAAAAAGTTGTATCAATTGCTTCGGGCTTAGTAGATTTATCAACGTTGAGTAGCGCCTATTACTCGAAAAATTACAATGGGGGCAAAAGTATTTTAACCCACAAAAGCAAATACCTACAATGAAACGCTTTTAAGAGGAGAACAACATCGTAAAACCCTGCTCATTGGTCCCTTTTTAACAAACTTTTTCTAGTTTGAAGCGAGAGAAAAACGCTTCGTTAGGACAAACTATTACATTTTTATTTCAAAAATTGTGGCCTACTTATTTGATGATTTTTAAAGAACAAAAATTTTTAAAACCGGATCGGCAAAGAACAAAAAGTCTGAACTTTTCACTTGATTCGTTTTCTAAAATGCATAGAAATTTGAAACTAATCGTAACGTAAATCTATGGATTAAATTGAAAGACAAAGTCTCATAAATAATTATTAAATAAAATCTCATTGACACGAAACGAGTACAAACACTGATAAAGTAGAAACAAAAGAGGAATCCAGTAGAAACCAAACAGTTTTTGCGGTTTTTGAAATTTCTGGTATTTATGTAAAGATATCGTCTTAAATGTTTAGCTTGTAAAAATGTTACGGGTCATAGTTAAACACATCGTTAACGCAGGCGAGACTAGGATTTTCTTTTCATTCATGAATTTTGAACTTTTCCAGTAAGTCCCGTTTTTTCCTTTTCAACAATCATGATCAAATCAACCATTTTTTCAGTTTCTAGAAACTTAACTTACTGGAAAAGTTAGTAATTCATAAAGCAAAACAAAATCTGCGAGATACTTGCATTAATGATTTGTTTAACTATGAGCCCTACCTAATATGTATTCTACATCCTAAATATTTAAGACGCCGTTTGAACATAAATTTCAAATTTACTTGCTTATCACAAAGATCGTAACCGCTTAAAAACGTGTAGAGTGTTTTTCAAAAAAACTAATGGCATTCGCTTCCTAGCGATGAAATTTGTATATAATTTAAGGCATTTTGGACGGCTTGAGTTTTTGCGAAAAAATATTGAAAAAATTTGAGCTCAGTGTACAGCGTGGGTGCTTAAGAAAGTCTTCTGTAGGCATATATAAAGGTTTGAGACCATAATAAAGAAGATATCGTCAGTTAAAGAACGTTGCCGGTCAAAGCGCTCAAAAGGATTTTCGTTTATTTTACGCCTGAAAATTCTATCGTCTTTTTCAATCAGCTCGTTACAGTCCTCGTTTTTTTTCTCCGAGAATGGCAAAGAAAATAAAAATTAAATTTGATTTTTTTGGTCCCAAAAATTAACTTTTGGGATCAATGCAAGGTTTCGGATTTCTATTTCGAGTATATGATGAAGATAATGTCGGTTAAAGATCGGAGAGTTGAAAAACGTATTAAAATACCTTGCATTTCGTTTCATTGCTTCAAAAATTGAATAGAATTTGATTGTATGTTTAGACCAGAACAAACTGCGAAAAAGTACAAGTGCACTGAAATAAACGACGGTTTAGTGGAAGCAAAATAAGTAAGCCTTCAAAAATGTGATACTTTGTTCTAAAGTACACATTTTTCTCTCCTGAACAATTCAAAATTAAATTTGTGAAAATATCAGAATATTTTATGAGGCTATTTTATATGAGTAGTAGTCTATTAGGTACAAATTTAGGTATTTTGTGATTTTGTGTATATGTCTTTTTTTCAGAGCCGAACCCAAGGAATGTCCAAAAAATTGGGTGAATCAGTTTTCAAATGATGGATCTTTTCTAAACCAATTCAAGCAACTGAACGACAAGAAAAAGGATTCAAGATTTAAAACCTTTAATAAATATAGAGACAAAGAAAGGGAGCGGGAAAAAGTGAAAGAAAAAGAGAAAGAGCACACTTTTGAAATGACAACCGAAAATAATTCAGAACTGAATAAGTAAGATAACTTTAGTTAAGATGAAGACTTTAGTTCATTTTATTTGTACCGTTTCATTTTCAGTGATAGAACTGATGTTTCGGACCATATGGCTTCTCGACAAACCCGTTTCTCTACCGAACCAATAATGAGTATTGAACCCCAAAAAATAACTGTAAATGTCCCGTTTACCACCAACCCTCCACCTCTGACAAATAACTTTAATCAGGCGCCGCCGATGCTACCCAATCAACAAGGAGTTGAAACTCAAGGAAATTCTTTGTTGGGACAACTTCCTTCTACTACTCAGGTTCCTCCACAAATCCCCGATTTCTCTGTTCCCCCACAGTTAGCTTTCCCCAATGCTGGAAATGCGAATTTTACAACTCAAACGCTATTAAGCTCCGTTGGGGTTCACTTAAACACCAGTGTAGCTCCACCTACTACACAAATAATATCTTCTACTGTGACTCAACAGTTAAATCAGCCAACATCAATGTCGCCTCTTATTCAACAAACAATGGGCCTAGTTGGGCAGCCTGTGCAAGATTTGTTAACAGCAGGACAGATTGGACCCGCAAATAGTAAGTAGTAAGAAGGATTTAATCAAGTGAAATCATGTGTTTTATTTATTTAAATTACCGCGTATAGTATTCCTGTTGGTAGATTTTTTATAATTACACCAGTTAAATATGTGTCTATTTTTCTATAAAGTGGTTGAATAAAAAGGTGTTTAATAAAAGAAAAAATAATGTTTTCTCATAATGCCCACCAAAATGAAAAATTATATCTACTTGTAATCATTTGTGTTTATAGTTTTATAAATAAAAATACTTTGACCGGTCTTTTTCGGCCCAATGTTCAATAGAACCTTGTAAACCCATAAGGATGAAGAAAAGAAATTGGATAACTTTTTTCGATTAGAAGATTTTAGTGAAGAAAAAAATGTATAAACATTTGTCTGGAAAGGCTTCTTTTACGATGCAACAGGCGATAAAAGTTCATTTTAAAAAATATATATTTTTTTATATTTGAAAATCAATTTCTGGTACCAATTTTTGATACCAAAATAACACTCAGTTACAAATGATTTAATTATAACCCAAAACTTCGCTCCTCACACTGTGCTACCGACTAAAGTGATAATAAATTTACTGAAACTAGAAGAGAAATTTTCAGAAATTTCCCTATATTGAATTTTTTAGTTTCTACATCGGAACAAACACAAACGGTCATGACTCAGACCGCGCACTTGTTTGGTGCAACCACCACAACAGAACAGCTTGTATCAGGTCCGCCTCCAGTGCTCTTGAATGTTCCGCCCCCTCAAATTGTGCCTCAAACTCAACTGGTGATTACTCCACAGGTATTAATTAAAAACTAGTAATTGAATTATGGACTAATCGAGCGGATGTGTAGAATCAAAACGTGCTCGTGTCCGCACCCACCAGCATTCTAACTACAGTAACAATACCTCCGCCAGTGATGGCTCCGCAAAACTTAAATATAGGCGCCCAGAATATTTTGAATGTACGACCTCCAGGGCTGCCAGCAATTGAGTTAACTTCAATTCCGCCTCCCAATCCTATTCAGGTACAATAACTAGGCCAGTAAAAGGAAGCAAAGTGACAATATTTTTTCCAGCTGCAAAATATACCTCAACCAGAGCCATTAAATACTTTAAATATACCTCCACCTGCACCCTTGCAAGTTTCTAGTATTCCAACTCCGTCATCTCTGCAGTTAAATGAAATCCCCAACCCAAAACCAATCGACTTGATGGCGATACCGACACCAAATGAACATGAAGACAATTTCACCGACAGCAGCTTTTTAAAGAATATTCCACCTCCAAACAAGAACTTACCACCCCCAAATGTCTCCGATTTAAACTTCTTGGCAAACATTCAACAGGTTGGTTTAATAGGTGGCATTTTATACCATTTCGGGTTATTTCGTTGATTTTTAAGATTTCTGGATCACCATCGCTTACTTCCAGTCTTCTTCCGAATTCACAGACACCCGGTGGTCCCGTTACTCGAATTCCATCTTTAATGTCTCAGCGTGTTCTGCCTCCTCCTGGAATGGGAGTAAACATTCCACCACCTATGTTGCATACGCGCGATATCACCCAACCACCACCAAATTTCAACTTGCAAATACCGCCCCCAATTCCGAATATCAACGTGCCACCTCCAATGATTGGCCCACCGGGAGGAATGCCCCATAGGAATGCTTTTAAGGAAGAAATAATAGGTAAAAAAGATTAACTCCTTTTATACAGTTTTTTTTTATCATATCTGGCAATGCCTAATATGGTTTATAGAATGATCGCAGTTTAGTATGTATACTTTTTATCCCTGTTTGTATTTTGTGCATATTTCTACAGGGGTGACTTATCGTTTAAAGGACTTCTAGTGACAATCGCGTGAACGCTCAGGCATTTTTTTCAATTTAAGATTCAATATTTCCTTGATAGCGTGATTTGCATGTGATTTTGCAAAGATTTTAAAGGAAATTAGTTCAATATTAAGCTCGAAAAGATATGGAATTGTGATTTTTTCAAGAGTGATTAGATTTTTAACCTAGCCGATGTTGGGCCAATTTTGCCTGAAATGACTCAATTTGACTCAAACATAAAAATCATACATATTATATATGGGAAAGTAACTTAATATAAGACAATCTTTTAAAGTACTCTACGGTGACAAGTACATCATTTTTTTCTGCACCTGAGACTACTTTTACGCTTCCACCACCCTGTCCAATATGCAGGGACAGGGCTACAATTCCTATTCTTTTTAAGGTATTGGACGTTTGAAACTCGAGGGTCGAATTTTTGCTCGTATCTCTTTTACAGTTAAGCATTTGAGATAAAATTTAATTAATAAAATTGAACTCTGAATGTGGGTTATTAAAAATTGTGAGTAATTGGATATTTCCAACCCTTTCTGATATAATGTTTTACCGTTCAAGGGATCCAAAAATCCGAATATTTTTAGTTCTATTTCTTTATGAGTCGAAATTTTGGTAAAACGTAAATACGAAACTGTAATTTGCAAAACGGGCGCTCGAAGAGGCTTTTCAGTTTTTTTTTCAACTTAATTTCTATCTTTAGAGGTTACAAATTTCTAATCAACCCTAATTAGTGAAATATAGTTCTTGCTATTGGTTATCAAAAGGACAAATTACGACTGATTCGGAAATACGATGTTTCCTTCTAAGAGCCCAGCCAGCCTTCAACATTTTTCGCTCTAAAATGTAGCTAATTAAACGATTTTTCGAAATGCTTCTCATCTCATAGAAGCGATATTTTCAGCCGTTGATAATCCGAATCGGGCCAGAAAATGTAAAGCTTTGGAGCACCTCTAAATGTTCTTAAATAATCTGGGCGATACTTGTTTACCGAACTTGAAACCTTTTTCCCGTACTGTCGAAGTAAGTCTCAGTAACCCCTCAAAAGGAAAGGCACCCACTTCGAGTCACCTTGTATATGTAGTAATAAAATCATGAGTCAAATTGATTCACTCCGGCAAATAGTGTTAATTATTGACCTTCGACTAAATACTATACTTTGGCTTAGTGGAAAATGTTTTAAAATTGTTTAATAGAAAACATGTGGCCCATAGAAAGAATATTAAAAAGGATTGTCAATTGTGTTAAGTCATCCCTGTCTTAGTTGGGACCGCTAGTGACGTGTTCCTGAGTTTCTCCTTAGGTGGTGCAGAATTTGAGGCAATGGCAAACCTGGCCCGAATGGTAGCCGAATGTGGGCCTTCCGTGGAAGACGTCGTTAGACAGAAAAAAAACCGAGACCCCGAATTGTGGTATGGCAATCCATATACTCAATTGAATTGTTCGGTCTCGCTCTTTGGAGAGGGACGATTGAACCGAGCAGTCCGTCTTCTAATGAGAAGGATGGACTGCCCTCTTCTCAATTGTAGCATAAGTATTTATAATAGTATACATTTGATGTATTAGGTGTAGAACCAAACGTGACATCTCTCGACTTTTTTATGGTTTGGTTATGGATGGGCTGAACAAGCTTGCTCATTAAAGATTAACTACATAAGAACAAACAATTCGTTAATTGCTGTTGCTACCGTCAACTAAGTTTCTTTCACTGTTGTTAATCACGTAATTTCAAACTCAGTTCACACCGCTTCCACTATTCCAAACCAGCCACCACCAAAGATACAAATGTACCCAAATTGAAAATCATTGCACATTTAAAGAGAAAACAGTACTTCTTTATTGATCCATCTTAAACAGATCCTTATAATACGGCAGGCATCTTTTAACATTTCTTCAGGTTTCTATTTCACAAAGAATTGCCCGCCTATCGTCAGTACGCCGGTTTAGTAGAGCAATACAAGAGGGAACGCGAAGACAAAGAAAGGACCCAAGTGAAACCGGATCCAAGCGAAATTTACGAACCGGAAATGGCGTTGGAAGACGACGACTTCGAAGATTCAAAAGATAATTTCGACTTCAAACAAGAGATGAAACAGGTATTTACATTTAAGATAATTCAATATAAAACGCTTACAGGGTGGCCCAGTTCCCAGAGCAGAAACTTCAGGGAACGATAGAGTATTGAAAAACAAAATGAATTTGGTCAATTCGAGGAACGCTTCGTTAAGAAAATACAGGGCTTTTAAATTTGGCTTAAAAAATCAAATTGATTAATTGTTGCCAAACGGCAGTAGAAGTTTAAACGAATTTTGCAAGCGATAACTGTTAATAAGAATGAAGAAATGTAAATAAATAATAAAAAAATTTGTTTTGACTGGCGTCCGGTCGTGGATTAAAAAAACAACTACTTTTTTATAAAATAAAAATTATATTTGGATTCCTCATTCAGTTTTACAGAAAAAGTTTTCTATCAATTTCTATCTACCACTCAGCGTTTTCAAGTAAAACATAAAAAGTAGCTGATAATCATTTAATGAAATTGTAACATAATAAAATCAACCTAGCGCATATCAAAAACACAGCACCGGGAAAAGATAAAATAAAGGCAAAACTCCTGAAAAGCCTAACTCAAGAAACACACAAACTGATCCTAACTGAATTGAACAACTGCATCACAAATGGCAGAATCCCAGAAACATGGAAAAACGGCTTAATAATCCCTATACCCAAAAATGGACTGGACAATACACAACCGAGCAACTACAGACCAATTACACTACTTCCAGTATTATCAAAATTTTTGAATACATAATAAAGCAGCGGCTTGAAAAAGTGATTGGAAAATATATACCTACCTACCAATTTGGTTTCAAACATCACTCGACTGTTCATCCGCTCTTTATTTTGGCCAACAATATACAAACTACCCACCTAACTGACAGAAAGACAGCTTGCCTGTTTATGGACATTAGCAGGGCTTTTGATACTGTCTGGCATAGAGGCTTACTATACAAACTATACACACCAACATATCTACTACACACCATAAAGAACTTACTAGAAAACAGACAACTACAAGTACGAATTGACAAAACACTGTCATTTTCTTTTTCCCCTGAACAAGGGCTCCCTCAAGGATCCCCGCTCTCACCGTTTCTCTACAATATATACTGCCATGACATATACAATTACAACTTACCAGACAAAAATCAAATCGACAGATCGGCATACATATTACAATACGCAGACGACACGGCACTTATTGTACATGACAAAACTACTGAGAGAGTAGCTCAAAGATTCTGAACACTAACAAACAACACAATGACATGGTTTTATAAATGGAGACTAACACCAAACGCGTCAAAAAACCAACTTCTGCTCACAAACCACAGACTCAACACTGACTCCCCTACAATAACTGCAGACGGCCAAACGACACAACCAAAAAACGACGTAAAATACCTTGGAATCACAATTGACCACAAACTTAAATTCACTAAACACATACGAAACATCAGGGCAGAAACAATAAAGAGAACAAAACACTTCCGATCACTAACCTACAAAGACAGAGGAATTAGCACAAACACCGCCACCAAAATATATAAAGCTATTTGTAGACCCTTGCTAGACTATGGACATATACTCATGACCAACGGAATAGAAAGGACAAAACGTTATATACAAACAACAGAACAAATTGCACTAAGACTAATAACACGAATAAGACACCCCCAAAACCCACTACACAACCACCCCACCCAACTACTATACGAACGCACAAAGATGACAAAGATTTCGGAAAGACTCATACATCTACAGACAAAATGGACAAACAACCCCTACAACTGGACCATACTGAATCCCCTTTGTCTTACAAGACCAACCAGACAATCCCGCTTCCGTATCCCTACATCAACGCTACTCGAACACTTACAAACGCAACTGACTACTGGACAATAAAATAATTTTTTCTTGTCATTAGAATTGGAAAGTTTATTTAATGAGATTATTAACCTAGAATAAGAGAATTTTCATCTTTGTTTTATAATTTAGATTAAGACTACATGTATTAAACAAGGGCAGAAAGACCTATAGGTCGATAGCCTTTTTTAGAAATAAAGATGTTTACTACTACTAAAATCACAAAAACAATAAGTAAACAAATTGTTCCAAATGTAGTCCACCGACTTCAGTACATTTTCGACATCGTCTAACTAATGAATTTATTGCAGCTGATACTTGATTGGCAATTTGCCGCATATCAATGGAGGCTTGCTGAAACTTAGTCTTTTGCAAGTCCCCAAACACAAAAGTCGACTGGATTAAGATCCGGTGATCAACCAGGCCCACTGGTCCAATTCCATTGACCACATTATGATTTATTTCATTTATCCCTAGCCGGCTAGTCCAACGTCGCGGATAATTAATATTTAGCCGAATTACAAAAGAAAGGAAAATATTATGAGATAGTTGTACTACATTTCGAGCAATTCCTATAGTTTTCGACAATGAGAAACATCACAAATTGATGTGATTTTCTACTGTTTTATTAATTGATTACCAGCTACTTTATTTTTTACTTGGAAACGCAAAGTTGTAGAGAAATTGAAAAAAAAGCAGTGGCGTTTAATTTTTTCCTTTAAAAACATCCATTAACATGTTAGTATGGACGCCACCGACAAAACAAAAAAATTAGCTTTTCTTGCAGTGTTCCTTAGTTGGCAGTTTTTGCCTAAAAAAAACTTTATGTCAATACAACTTGAAAATAAAGGTAATATGTTCTAAGTCGGCCAATAGTAACACCATTTATCCTCTAAGTGCGATTAGTGTTTCTTTTTTCTATGAAATGTGGCTTTCTGTGGGAAATATGTTGCCCGAAATGTAGTAAAGCCTTTTTTGATTACATTTACTGTTTTCTACGCTTCCAACTCATTTAATGTGTTACGAATTTAAACTCTTAGTATATTGTTTTTCGATTTTGATCCATTAAGCTTTACTTATGTTTAACTTCAATGCAGAGAAGTAATCATCGATCACTTGTTCAATGGAATCATCCATTTGCACATCTTCTTTCGCTTCTCTATTTGAGCAAAGTTACAGTCGCAGATAAGAAAAGAATGTCGAGAATAGTTTTAACTCTTAGACCGTTCATTTAAATTCTTAAATTAATTAATATGTCCTCTCTTTACCGTTTTTTGGGAAGAGATTTATATGCAAAATATTGCCTTAAAGTTCACTCTCCGCTATTAGTAAGTTTCATCACATATATTTTTCACTCACCTGAAACATTTTGCTTCCAAAAAATACGCGTTGTTCCATTTCTTTTACCGTTTGGAGTTTCCACTATCGTCAGCTTCATTTTCTTGCAGATGTAACTTATCGTCCAAAAATATTGGTTAATTTAGGGCAAAGCTTTTGAGCATACGATCCATATCTCCACTAATACTAAACTATCAAAAGCCTGTAATATTCACAATAACACACACGCATTCAAATAAAAAAGTGGCGCATATGATAAAAAGACACCTATCAGCATTGTTAATAAACGATCAGTATTCTGTTATTGAATGTTCCCGATACTGGACTGAACTAATTTCATAATCTCCTACGATGGTTTCAGGAAGAGAATATGAGTGTCTCTGAAAGAAATAAACGCGAAAGAAAACGAAAAAGCAGATGGGGCGAAAAGGATAATGATGTGAAACCGCCCATTTCGCTGCCGGTTTTATTGCCGCAAATGAATCCAACCATTATACCTCCAGGTAATTCAAAATATGTTTAAATATTATTGAAGAACCGTTTTCATTTATCTGATATTAACTAACTGGAGCTGATTCAGTTCCGGGAGGATTAGGAATGCTCAGCAAAGTGACTCGAACGGATCCTGGGTTGTTGCAATACACTATGCAGACATATGGATCAAACAATCTGTCTGATGAAGACTGGAAAAAAGCTGAGGATAATTACAAAATCCATTTATTGTATCAGGATATGGTCAAAAAAAGAGAAGAGTTGGAAAAGTACGTTCATCATTTTCGCTCAAATAGACAAAGCAATTTGTAACACTCACTTTCATTACCTTCAGACTGCAGAGGCAAGGGAAAAACAAATACGAATATGACTCGGACGAAGAAACAGAAGGTGGAACATGGGAACATAAGTTGAGAGAAAAGGTAATCATGTCAGAAAGTTTTGAATCAAAGCTAATATCTTTTGGTACAGGAAATGGTTGCCACTGAAAAATGGGCAGTAGAACTGAATCGTCAGGCTGAAGGCAAACATCACATAGGCGATTTTTTGCCCCCCGAAGAACTCAAGCGGTTCATGGAAAAATCCAGCGCAGTTAAGGAGGGCCGTCAACCAAACTTCTCTGATTATAAGGAATTCAAAATAAAAGAAGATAATATTGGATTCAAAATGCTGCAAAAACTCGGTTGGACAGAAGGACAGGGTTTAGGACAGAATAATGCCGGTATTGTTGATCCAGTTAACAAGTAAGGAATATTCTCACTTTAGCTTAGAGTAAATACATTGCGATTTTTTAGCGGGATGATAACATGCACGTGCTTTAATGTTTTTCAGGGGTGCACCGAGGGAAAATACACAAGGTCTAGGTCTAAATGTTGGAGAAGCCACTGAAGACGAAGATGAATACGAGTCATACCGGAAACGAATGATGTTGGCTTACAGATTTCGGCCTAATCCCTTGGTAAGTGATGGCAATTACATTAATTAAATAAATATCTCTTCTATTACTGAGATTGTATGTATTTTTTAGAATAATCCACGAAGACCTTATTATTAATTGATAGCAATGTATTATTATTTTGTGGCGTGAACATGAGTGACATTGAATTTATTGTGAATGAAATACATTGTGAATTACTGAATTAAATCGTGAAATAAAGTAGTCAATGGTATTTGTTCTTAGTACTGTAATCTGTAATTACATTGCACCATTCGTACAATACAAAAACTGAAGTTTAAATGAACTTAACAACGAAATAAGACTATTATCACACATTCCAGATATTGCCCTCGGAAAATGCAGTGCAGTTTGCCCTCGGAAAATATCCCGAATTAGCCAGGAATAAACATAAATCTCCCTATATATATTTTCAACCGCTAACCTACACGATAAATCCACGAACGAATAATAAACTTATCATTTCATGATCCTTTTATTGCCACAAGCCGGCATAGTTTCCTGTGAGGGTGGCAGGAAGGGGACCTCCAGCGGTAAAAAGGCGCATTCCGCTTGCATCGTAACAGTGAGTGTAGATGGTTGGTACGTATTTGACGTGCTGCACAATATCCATATATTCTTCATCCGGAAACTAAAAAAGGATTTTTTTAGAAAGAACTTGTAAACTCTGGGTGTAATTAATGACTGCGAATGGCCACTAATTTTGTAAAATGTAGGATTTGAATCCCCACATAAAATATTTATGATTAATCGAAGACATAACGTTTCGAAACTTTCAGGCGCCTCAAAGAGGGAGAAGTCCTGCTGCGATTTTTTTTAAATATGCTCGATTGAAAAGGTCCGTACGACGTAGGCGAACATTCCCGACGCTTAATTTTGAATCGATCAAAAAAAATCGCCAAAACTTTTCGGGATTCAATGGTTTTCCTTGCTGGACGAGCTTTAGATATGGGCCAAGTGTTAACTCGATAACTGCGTTTTTTTATTAATACGTTGACCCCGATTATCCGTGCGCGGGTTATCTGGGCTGCGCATTATCCGTGCCGTAATTTCGCATTACATATTAAAACAAGCGAAGATTTTTGACGAGCGCCTGAAAATCAAAGAACCTTTCAATGCATCCAGTGGTTGGTTGCATCGATTTAAAAAAAGGCGAGGGATTCGTGAGATTAAAATTGAGGGCGAAAAGCTCAGTGCCGACGGAGAAGTGATGGTGGAATTTTGCTGTGAGCTGGAGACCATAATTACAGAAAATAAGCTACAACCGTCTCAGTACCTTAGTACATATGCAATACTTAGTAAGATATGAATGTCTGAATTATCCGTGCCTCGCCTGCTCCCGTGGAGTACGGATAATCGGGGTTCTACTGTACTAAGAAAATTAAAATTTATGATATAAATAGCAGCAGACCTTCCAGACAAGTTTAATACTCACCACATATCCTTTACTGACTTTCAATATAACAGTTCTGGACGAATTGATGCTGCTTTCTAAATACTTTCCGGCTGTTAAATCGTAAAACATTACCAACCCTAAACCGGTACCCACTGTTAGAATGTCCCCTTGAAACGAGGCTGAGCGAATTCCGCAACCAGAATAACGAGAGGAAATTTTCTTAACTGACTGAAATATATTTCTAGGTAAGAAATTTACTTTATCAGCGGTTCATCGTTAAATTTACCTGCAGAGTTCTAGTATCTAACAGTAGTGTGTAAGACTTACACCCGATTGCGTAAACACTTCTTGAACATTGCACTGCCATGCACACATTCTCTTGTGAACTAGGTAACTTGCGAGACATTTCCTGTTTAAAAGTTTGAGCGTCGAATACATGAATATATCCATTTGAACTAAGTGCTGCAAATTCCTGATTGGTTTGGTTGAATGAAATTGCTCTTATCTGGAAAATCAAAATAAGTTTAAATTAAGTATCAACCACTGGTTCCTTTATGGCAAGCGATTTGCAAGAAAATGTGTAAATTTTGAATTTTAACGTACGCAATTACGGCTCTCAGTTGCTCCACTTGCCTGAATATGTGTCTGAAATTGAGAATTCCAATTAGCTTTGTTTAGAATAAATATTAATAACAGATTCATAGACAACTACGGTTTTTAAAAACGCTCTAATTCCGATAATAAATGTTCAGTAGAAAGGCACGGTCAGATAATCTGATAATTGACAATTTTTCATTTGTTACAATCATCATTATTAATACGGGTTTCGAGATAAACATATAACGATGTTTCTTTCTAACTATTATAAAATCCAAAAAAACCAATTGAATCCAGACCGACAAGTGTGGATGAAGAGAACTAAAACTATTTCCTCTTATATTTCGGAGTGTTTCGCAAAATTGAATGCACTAATCAAGCTGCAAGCTAATTTCATTAAATCTTCAGAGGTATTTAAGTGTAAAAGTATCTTACTTCATATACCTTTTGTGCATTTCGACAATCCTTTAACTCCAGTGGCAGAATGGTTTTAGGAATGGTTAAGTCACTTTTTGTTTCTAAAACATCTTCAGTAATTCTCCATAAAGCTAGTTTAGTATCTCGTGATCCAGAAACTAAAAATTCGTCGTCGAGCCAACATGCATCAAAAACCTGTAAAAAATAATTATACAAATTTAAAAACTAGTTGCAAGTTGCACTAATGATATTTTAACAGTCTAGTACTAAAAAACAATTATAAAATAAATATCTATAATTCATTAATTACTTACACTTAAACGTAAGTGTTTTACGCCCACAGTGAAGTAAAGAAGTTGCAAGAATAATCGAGTATATTTGAAAGAAAATACGATACTTTTGTTACCTGAAAATTTTAAACTGGTATCGTCGTTAAACTTACCCAGTCTTTATGGCCATTCTCCCCCACACAAACTGGATCTAAAGTGGGCAATCTGTAAACAGCAATATCACACGTATTTTTGGCCCCAGTCGCTAACAGTGTTTTAGATGGATTCAGCTGTACTGAGTGAATACCACTTGACTGCTCGTTACTATTGGGAAGTTGACTTCTACTAATAAGAGAAGGTATTTGGACTAGATCGCACTTTTGCACATCATACACCATTAGCTAAAAGGAGAATTTGTGGCAGCATGAATTCAAAATGAAGCTGATTGCTTCAGTTTAAATGAGGAAATTTTTTAAAATCCAAGAGTGTACAATATAGCAAAGCTAATTTTCAGCATTTCAATAACTCATATATGTATGTAATAAATATTGATATAATTATTACCTTGTTGCATTTAGTTCCGAACACAACTTGTTTATCACTTAACCACTGAGAGCAGAACACCTTATTCACGTGTCCTAAATTAGCTGGATATTCTTTGAACAGTTCATGTGTTAAAATATGCCTATTTGCATAGTATGTTGATACAGTATTTTGCCTTGAAGTTTTGTATTCTCTTTGTCTCACAAAATCGACAAAATTATAAGATATTGTATTGCCTTTTTTCAATAACTCTGCCTCCTCATCTGAATCGCTGAAATAAACGTAGAATTTAGAATATTTGGAATTTTTCGGAGTCTAGGAAACCAGCGGTATCCTCTTGCAAATAAGGATCATTGTGATATAAGGTTTATTGGTTCTACGGTTAATAGTTTACCCGATATAGGCAAGATTCCAAATTATTATCTGTACTATGAAGTACTCTCCCCTGTAATATTAGTTCTATGTTGGCGAGCCCAACAAAAGAGCGCGTTATCAATATAATTCATCTTCTTTCATACAATGAAATCAAATTATAGAAATCTTATCACCACATACCCAAGTGTCTGTGAATCATACCATTTCCAGGTAGTTAGACAATGCTCTATTGCGATGTTTCAGACTCACCTAACTTAAATGTAAAGTAACTAGAGCTGCATCTCATAATACACGGAAGAGCAAGAAAAAGCTTAGCCGCAAATAAGCTTTTTTTGCTCTGCTCTGAATGTAGAGAAGGGAGTGCGGATATGTTTTAGAGTGAGACCACGCTGACAAATTGTCCGTAAGGAAGAGAGCCACAATATCACAGAAGAAGCAAAAATTATTCTTTTCACTTTCCCTCAATTCCCAATAGTTCATGAAATATTGAGGTACCTATGAGTAGTAATAATTTGAATGAAAAGGCTCCAGAAATAACCAGAGACGAAGTTGTTCATGCAATAAAAGCACAGGAAAACGGAAAAGCGACCGGTTCCGAAAAAATCAACGTTGAAATACTTAAATTAATTGCAGATAATGAAAGTAAAAGCCTAGATTTAATAACAGCATTATTTAACAAATTATACAGTATGTCCAGTATAAAATGATGTACATGGGGATATTGGAAACCGTTAGAGTTACAGGGTGGACCAAATGGGGAAAAAGTTGCGCAATCAAGTGCCTATAAATAATCTGTCATCAACTTCTTTGAACTCGGAATAGTAACGGATATACAGGGAAAAAAAGAAAAAAGTGCGTTTTATAAAATCCTTTATATCGTGTTTATTATAAAAGATGCAATAACGAAATTTTCAGGGTGGGGGTAAGAAATGAGGGTGAATTTGAAAATAAAGTAAAAAATAATCTAGGCTCACTATGTTCAATGAGGCCGAAGTCAACTTTTGTTTTTCTTACGGTCGCCATATTGAATTTCTGCATTTTTAAATTCCCCTTTAAAAATGCTCTTCAACCATGTATAACATGTTTATGTTCGGTCAAGATAAATAATTAAAATTAACAAAATTAAGATTTAATGGTAGTAGGCATTGATATTTCTATTAATTATTACTTTAAATTATTATTGATCATACATCGAACACTGCAAAAGAACAAGTAACATTTTAGGATTAAAGTAGGTGTTCAACTAAGCCACCGTTTCCTCGCACGCACAACATACATCGTTTCATTACTGCTTCACAGGATTTTCTGATCATTTCTGGGGTAATTCTGTTAACAGCTTCTATAACAGCGTGTCTCAGGTCCTCTTCGGTTTCGTATGACCTACAGTATACCACATTTTTGAGGAAACCCCATGCAAAAAAATCAAGCGGTGTAATGTCAGGGGATCTCGCAGGCCATCTTACTGGTCCCAGGTTGCCTATCCACTTGTTGGGAAATTCGTGATTTAAATTTTATTATTGTAAGTGAATTTAAAAATGCAGAAATTAAATATGGCGCCAATAAGAAAAACAAAAGATGACTTCGGCCTCATTGAACATAGTGGGCCTAAATTATTTTTTACTTTATTTTCAAATTCACGCTCATTTCTTACCCCCATTCTGAAAATTTCGTTATTGCATCTTTTATAATAAACACGACATAAAAGATTTTACAAAACGCACTTTTTTCTTTTTTTCCTTGTATATCCGTTGCTATTCCGAGTTCAAAGAAGTTGATGACAGATTATTTATAGGCACTTGATTGCGCAACTTTTTCCCCATTTGGTCCACTCTGTATCTTTAACGGTTTCCAACATCCCCATGTACATCATTTTATACTGGACACACTGTATAGCTCAAGCAAGATACCGTCAAATTGGCTTAAATCGACATTCGTCACCCTGCCAAAGAAACCCAACGCCTCACAATGTGATGACTATCGGATGATAAGTCTTATGTCCCATGTTTGAAAACCTTTCTTAAAATCATCCACACATGATGGAAATATCAGATGGACAACTCCCAATTTGGATTCCGAAACGGACTCGGAACGCGTGAAGCACTCTTTTCATGAATGTGAATGTATTTGCATGTTTCATAGACTATCGAAAGGCGTTTGACTGTTTTAATCATCAGAAGATGATCGAAATTCTAAGAACAACCGGAATTGACGAACAAGACCTACGTTTCATATCAGAACTTTATTGGAATCAAACGGCGGTAGTAGAGATAGAACAATCAACATCGGAAGATTTGCAGATCGGACGGGGTGTTCGACAGGGTTGCGTCTTGTCTCCACTCCAGCACTGGATGGAGACCAGGGCGGAATCAAGATCAATGGAACCCCAATAAACAATATCAGGTACGCCGATGATACGGTTAGAATAGCCAACGATGTACAAGAACTGCAAAGCACCATAGATTCCGTAGTTCACTATAGCGAGATGTTTGGATTGCATCTCAATGTCTCCAAGACCAAACTATTGGTCTTTTCTAAGACTCCAATAAATGCACACCTGCGTGTCAAGGGACAAACAATCGAACAAGTGACCTCGATAAAATATTTGGGAGCTAATATCAATAGCCAGTGCGACCCGAAAAGGGAAATAGATACTTTCAAGGATTGAGCAAGCGAGAAAAATCTTTATGAGTATGAAATAATTTCTTTCAAGACTAGACCTTGGTTTGGAACTCAGAACTCGAATGATCAGATGCTACGTCTTCTCTGTCCTACTCTATGGATGTGAAAGCTGGACACTAAATTCACAGACTGAAAAGAGAATAGAATAGCCTTCGAAATGTATTTGTATAGACGGATGCTGCGAATTTCATGAGTACAAAGGATCACCAACGATGAAGTAATCCAGCGCATGCACAAATAAGAACTACTGAACACCATCAAGGAAATAAAAATGCAATACCTGGGTCATGTGATGAGAGGTGATAAATACGAAATAGTACGCCTCATAATGGAGGGCAAAGTACAAGGGAAAAGATCAGTAGGAAGACGCCAGAACTCATGGAGGATTTGAGGAGCCAAAAGGATTTGAGGAGATGGTTCGACCGCTAGTCTGCGGAAATCCTTCGTGCTGCAGTTTCCAGAGCTACAATTGCCATTTGGATTGCCAACCTTCGGCAGGAGAGGGAGTGATCAGAAGAAGAATGAGTAGCGGCTAAAGAGTTACATTACCAGAGGACTTGGCAATTTAATAATTAACACCTAGGTTCGAATTAGAAAAAAATTGTTGAATATTAATTGTCATCATGAGACACTCTTTCTGCTTTTAAAGTGGCTAATTTGGACGATGATTATGATCATCCTATAATTTAAAATATAAAGACTTTTCATACCAAATATTAATATCGTACATTTAATACGAATTTAAATAATGGTCGAAGAAAAGATCAATCAAATAAAAAAATCGTGACTGAGAAACCTGCGATGCTCCAAATGTTTTGGAAGAGCACGTGGTATGGACGAATACCAGCAAGAATCAACATCAATAAAAAATAAAGCACACTAGACGAAATAAAGGCAATGGAAAATACTACCACGTGCTCTTCCAAAACATTTGGAGAATTTTAAATATGAGCTAAATAAATATGTTATGTTATGTATAATATGTTAGTAATAAATAATTAAACCGAATAGGAATACAAAACCTTACCTTTCGTCGTAAATTATAAAATCTTCAAGCTTTTCAGTTTTTCGGCTTTGTTCCAATATCTTCATTGCTTTAATTTTCTTTATTCTTTCTTGGATTCGGTAAGGTTCAAAGCCTGATGGCCTTACACCGTAAATTGGAGTTATTACTGTTCGAGACATTCTTCGCATTGGAGTATATTAAGAAGATTTGAGTAAATTGGATTGTTTCACAGCAGGGCCAAACATGAGAATTTGATGTCGTTGAAAATTGCTGTTAAGATACTGCAATTTTTAAAACAATTTATGACCTATTTTAGTCCGAAAGGTAAATTACCAATTACTTTCACCACCAATGCAAATTCATGACTGAAACAATAGCAGTCTGCAGGTTAACTGTTAGATGCCGAAACTGAAAAAAAATCAGTGCCTTATTATGACTGCAATCTCTAAATAAATCAATAACTGGATGGATGACACTATGAAATCATATTTTGTTAAATAGATATATAAATGATAACAATAAAGTGAGACCACCTCAAATGTACAGTTTCAAATTTAGACTGTCAGTATCAACTCACAGACTACACACTATTGACAGGAATTGCCAATCTCAGTCGGTAACAGACAGAACACACAAGAAAATAACTAGAAGACCAATCTAATTGAGGAAAATGTTTTGAGATGGCGCTTGAGATGGGAGCTAGCTGCATATAGAAAAGATTCCCGCGTTTTTGCAATAACATAACCTTTATTTAACAGTTTGAAGCTTGTCAGTTTTGAATGGATCAAAGTTTCTAATAAATTAAACTATTATAAGTGAAATAATATACTATATAAAACAAGTATAATTTGAAGTGTGTTTGGTTTGATACGAGGTATTTATGCTATAACTTTCTCAGTGTTTCCACTTTGTAAAGCAAAGCTAAGGACTATTATAATAATCCTGTAGCTCTGTATAAACAAGCGACTACAAACTTACAAAACATTTTATTTCGTGTTTTTGCCTCAAATATAGGGCCAAATGTTCTCAGGGGTTTTATTAAGAACTGATAATGAGTGCTTTTTTATATTAAGATCGAATTACGTACAAAACAATACAGAAACTATAACCTAATGGTGATCCTACGATGTACACTTGGTAGGATACACACATACACACATTGGTTGGTTTATGCGGAATTCAATTTTAGACTTAAAGATTTTGTTTTAGATTTAAGATTGTGCCGTGTGCTTCATTGAGACGGTTTATTTTATAGACAGCAGAAATTTATGTAATGTTTTAACTCATTGAAATTCGCCTCTTTTTCACAAGCTAACAAAGAACGCTATCTTGGTTTGCACTCATCAAACCTCCCAATTTCTAAATACACGAATGAAAATATTCTAAATATCAGCATGAATTTATTTATGTGTCAGGTGGGCGTAAGCTTGTTTTAAACCAAAAATTTTAGTGTTTGATAAGTTGAGTTTTACCCTCACAGCATTTGATAAGGAATTCACTTTTTATATAAAAAGGCCACTTTCTTCCTTAAAGAAGTTTAAAGTTTAGAAGAAGGGACTTTCCAAATACGCTAATTTCTATACGAAATAGTCTAGTTACCAGTTTTACTGGCGCCAAATTCATTTCTGTCACCTCAAAACAAACTTCTGCTCTACACCTCCACCATAAGGCCCATACTGACCTACGGCTCCCCTGTCTGGCACTCTGTCTGTGATTCCACGAGACGACGTGTTCAAAGGACCCAAAATGGGTTCCTGAGAGGCATCCTATCGGCTGACAGGTACTCCAGAATAATCGAAATGCACGAAGCTACAGGGATGGCCTATATAGCCGACTATACAGTGTGACCAGTATAAAATGATGTACATGGGGATATTGGAAACCGTTAGAGTTACAGGGTGGACCAAATGGGGAAAAAGTTGCGCAATCAAGTGCCTATAAATAATCTGTCATCAACTTCTTTGAACTCGGAATAGCAACGGATATACAGGGAAAAAAAGAAAAAAGTGCGTTTTATAAAATCCTTTATATCGTGTTTATTATAAAAGATACAATAACGAAATTTTCAGGGTGGGGGTAAGAAATGGGCGTGAATTTGAAAATAAAGTATAAAATAATCTAGGCCCACTATGTTCAATGAGGCCGAAGTCAACTTTTGTTTTTCTTATGGGCGCCATATTGAATTTCTGCATTTTTAAATTCCCCTTTAAATATGCTCTTCAACCATGTATAACATGTTTATGTTCGGTCAAGAGAAATAATTAAAATTAACAAAATTCAGATTTTATGGTAGTAGGCATTGATATTTCTCTTCAATTTCCCCATAGTGACGTTCGTTGTCTGTTTTAATTACCTAGGTAACTGTCAAAGTAGAATTTATTGTCAGTGTCAAGTGTTTGTAATTAATTGTGTTTCAAAATTAATCACTTTTCAAATTATGAAAAATACGATATGTTGGAGTGTTTTATTCTCTGTCGCCGAAATGAAGCGAAAGCTGAAGAAATGTGTATTTAAATAAATATCCAGAAAGGCGACAACCTGGTAGAACTATGTTTAGGCGTCTGAAAGACAACCTTGTATCTTAAGAAAGACCAGTAAGATGGCCTGCGAGATCCCCTGACATAACACCGCTTGATTTTTTTGCATGGGGTTTCCTCACAAATGTGGTACACTGTAGATCATACGAAACCGAAGAGGAGCTGAGACACGCTGTTAACAGAATTACCCCAGAAATGATCAGAAAATCATGTGAAGCAGTAATGAAACGATGTATGTTGTGCGTGCGAGAAAACGGTGGCTTATTTGAACACCTACTTTAATCCTAAAATGTTACTTGTTCTTTTGCAGTGTTCGATGTATGATCAATAATAATTTAAAGTAATAATAAATAGAAATATCAATGCCTACTACCATTAAATCTTAATTTTGTTAATTTTAATTATTTATCTTGAACGAACATAAACACGTTATACATGGTTGAAGAGCATATTTAAAGGGGAATTTAAAAATGCAGAAATTCAATATTGCGCCCATAAGAAAAACAAAAGTTGACTTCGGCCTAATTGAACATAGTGGGCCTTGATTATTTTTTACTTTATTATCAAATTTGCGCTCATTTCTTACCCCCACCCTGAAAATTTCGTTATTGTATCTTTTATAATAAACACGATATAAAGGATTTTATAAAACGCACTTTTTTCTTTTTTTCCCTGTATATCCGTTGCTATTCCGAGTTCAAAGAAGTTGATGACAGATTATTTATAGGCACTTGATTGCGCAACTTTTTCCCCATTTGGTCCACCCTGTAACTCTAACGGTTTCCAATATCCCCATGTACATCATTTTATACTGGACACACTGTATAGATACTATCGCTGAAAAATTTTATCATAGCGGAGTGCAAGGCTCAGTCCTTACGTGAAATATCACCCAAGTAAGAGCAAACGATCGCCCAACCCATGGTCCCCTGCATAAGCGACATCCCATATTTTATGAGGATTTTGTCCCTGACAGTACGTGACGACAAACAAACATTGCCTGCCAGTTGCAGACAGTCGTTTCTAGCAGGCTGGAAACGCACAAATCCAACATAACGTGACTTGACGGGTTCGTCCTGCCTCGTTCTGGCTGGTGTTGGCTGGTCCTTGCACCGATCGAGGCGGGGGCGGATGGATTTGGTCATCTAGTTGAAACTGCCGGCGGTTAACGCCACGGCTGACAGTATCAAACTTAAAGGTCGAAGCAAAAGGGGTTTTGGCTTCCCTTCAGGAAGACCTTTTTTCCTTAATGAATGCCCCTCGAATAAAACCAAAACCGCCACTTCAAGACTATCTCCTGACGTTGTCGTGCGTATGGCTAGCTCGGGAATGTCCATGTTAGGGCACTGCCCAGGTAATGGACGACGTAGCGCGCCTATTTAGATCATGGGCAAAGAGCAACCGGCCGAACATCTGGCTAGACATGGGAGTTATGTTTTTTTTTGTTTTTAACTTTGTGAATTTTATTAATAGGAATGTTCAATAAATTTTTATCTATCTATCTAGTCTAGTTACCAAGGACCCGGACCGAAACGAAATTACTGTTCCGTTCCGGTTTCGGTCCAAGGCAAAATTTTAAAGTTCGGTTCTGGTTTAGAAAATAATTTCCAATTCGGTTCCGTTCCCGTTCCGGTTTTTTTTTCGGTTTCAAAATCGATAAATAACAACAATCGAGGACAAAGATAAAGGCTACTCTAATTAGGAATCTCACGACCTTTTTCCTTGCTTGTTGTATTATACAAGATAAAAGATGAGCAAACCATCTACTGCTTCATACGGTACTTCGGCTGGTTGTTTGGTAGGGGGTAGGAGGACTAGCAACCCCAGACAATATTAGATACTAAAATTACTTTAATCGTTGTATTTTTGAAAAGTAATTTGTTAATGAATTTTCTGGCTTTAGCGCGTTCTTCTTTCACTCTTATTTCCGTTGAAAGATTGTTCTTCCTGGTTCATGTCTTCACACTCTTCACCATCTTTTGAGGAGTTGCTTTTGTCCAAAATTCCAATTTCCAATGTTTCGTTGTTGGTGATCGAAGAACTAAAATAATTCAACTTAAAAAACAGTGTATAAACTTACGGTGTTTGTTCTTTACGATTGAAAAGTCGTTTGGTCCTCACAAATAATTGTTCCTCTAAAATTTTTTCTTTAATATTCGATCTCGAAGGCGGCAACAAAAAGTTGAGTCCTGCGATAAACCTCTCAACACTAACTTGAGTTGCCGGTACGCTTAACAATACTTGAGCAAGGATGTATAACTCGGGATTAAGCTCATTCTTTTTCTTCCAGAAATCAAAAATCGTTTCATTTTTCGGTAAGCGTATGCGGCTTTGTTCCACTTGATAGCAATTTCAAATATTTTCAACTTTGTAATGGGCTACAAATGAACCTTGTGAAGAAAATTCGTGCTGATTAATTCTTTTTAAAAATTTTAGCTCTGAATCTTTGTCTCAAAAAGGCTTCCATTTCATCGCTTGATGAAGAACTAGTAGATGATTCCGTTTCCATATCGTGTGGTCAGGGTCAGATTTAGAATTAGAAGAATTCCACTCTTAAGAACATCAGTCTAGTCCATAACGACTTTAAATGTGCTTTTGCTTTTTCTACTTGATTGTCGTCTGAAACTACCTTATACCAAAGAATTGTTATTTTATGATTTATAAAAGATCTTGTCATTTGGGACGACTAGCCGCAAAGAATAGTGCTTATATTTTGTCCCTTTGACGGCGTCGCGGCGCCGACTATTAAAACGATTGCAGGAACTAACTAAAAGAAGTGCCGACTCTTCGAGTCTTTGTCGGCACATTAACAGTGACACTGCGGCTCACCAGAACATAGAAACGTCTTTTAATATTCATTTGCAGGAGGGTAAATGATTATTTTCAATTGCTTGTAAAATTTACAGGAATTTCTTTCAAACGTTACAAGCAGAACCGAAAAAAAACCGAAATAAAATATTGCGGTTCTGGTTCAGCACCTAACAATGTCTTAATATAAAATATCAGTTCTGTTTTGGTTCCTGTCCAAAAAAAAGAAACGGTTCCGTTCCGGTCCGGGTCCCTGCTAGTCACTATAGATTGATCAGAGTATACATTTTTTTTAGTACTAATTATTTTAAGGATTATTTGCGGATTAAATCATGGGACGACGAGATTATGATAAAGAGAGGGAAGTCCTCAAAACGTTCCTTCTGGAGTTCTGTACCCAAAACAGTGATGGAGTGAAAAACTTCAAGTATTCAAATCAGCTCACATTACTGGCTCATCGGGAGCAAATAGCTTTACAAGTGGAGTTAGATGACCTACACACCTTTGATGAAGAGCTAACCAACGAAATAATTGACAACACCCGAAGATATGCAACCTTACTATCGGACATTGTTTTTGAACTGTTGCCCACTTTTGTGGAAAGAGATGTAGTGGCCAAAGATGCCTTGGATGTTTATATCGAGCATAGGTATTCGGTTTGGATTTTCTTAGATTAACGACAATGTGAAACCTGGTTTCTGAATGCGTTAGGCAAATGATGGAGCAAAGAACCAGACGGCCCAATGTGGTTAGAGAGGCCAGAAATCAATTTCCTCCAGAGCTAATGAAGCGATTTGAAATCTACTTTAAGGACTTATCAACTAGAAAAAATCAACCGATTCGGGAAGTAAAGGCGGACCAATTGGGACGACTTGTAACAGTTAGAGGTACTTTCGATGCCAAGCAAATGCTACTTCAAGAAAATGTATTCAATCTATTCCATTTTAGGTATTGTCACCAGATGCACAGAGGTAAAACCCATAATGTATGTGGCAACTTACACATGCGACCAATGCGGGGCGGAAACTTACCAACCTATCGCCAGTTTAAGCTTCATGCCAGAAACTCTCTGTCCAAGTGATGATTGTAAAGTCAACAAGTCAGGGGGTCGCTTGTACTTGCAGACCAGAGGATCTAAATTTGTCAAGGTAATAATTACTGAACATTAGGCAAAGTTTATAACAAAGTTGGATGTCTCTTGAACCCCATATTTTTTATTCTGAACCTTTTGGAAGTTCTGTACAGTGTAGAAAAAGTCAGGATATTCATTTCGCGATTGTATTTTCAACTTTTTATGATATATGTATTAACTTTAAATTATAGGTACATAAACCATTATTGCAACCTCAGAACTGAAAAGAACAGGATCATTTATTTGTAAACGTATCGATTTTCGATGTGTTCTTGCTACGGTCATTTTTACTGATCTGCCTTTCTGAAGCATTCATTTTAGTATTTATGTAAAAACGGCCACACAATCTTTAAGGTGGATGAAAAATCATTCATCTTAAAGATTTAATATTCTGCTTGAAAAGTTCTCTTAACTTGTAACAATCATAAAGTTTCAAAGTTTAACTGCTTAATTAAATTAGTTCCAAGAACTAAAAATTCAAGAACACAGCGACCAAGTTCCAGTGGGGCATATTCCGAGGACACTAACGGTTTTCTGCAGAGGAGAAGTGACCAGGCAAGCCGCTCCAGGCGATCATATTGCAGTTACAGGAATATTCTTGCCACTTGTAAGACAAGGATTTAGACAGGTAATAAATAATACCGAGGTTTCATAACAGCATATGCATATTTAAAGGGGAAAATCTGAACTTGTTTTGATTTGAAAAAATTGAGTGTTCAAGTTCTAGATATGTTCGGTCTGTTCTTTCTTCATAGCTTCTGCAGATTTTGAAAACTTGTTTAAATTTTGAGACTCAACACAATTAGACATGGTAAATGGTTGTGAGAATAAGATGATTGGTTTTTTGATATTGCGTCCTATTTTCTTCACATTAACTTTAAATCAGTGAGCCAAAGGTCATTTCTTCACTCGAAATTTTATTGTCTCTTTTGGTTCGAACATTTTATTACTTTTTGTATCTATTTTTTTCTTACAGCGGTCTTTGAGTAAAGCATTATAAATGTAATTATTGTTTTTTGTAAAACCATGCTTTTATACGTAATTGAAAAAGAGGACTAAGAAGAAATATTATTTTCTTAGCTTAGGACAAGCTAAAGCTGAATTTAAATCGCCCAGTACTAAAGTGATCAATTGAAACCACATGTTCTCTTCAAATAAAAAGCAAATTCAGTTTTATTTTGCAATTAAAATTATTTTACTGACGTAAGCTGTTTTTATACAACAGATAACGGCGGGTTTGCTGTCAGAGACCTACCTGGACGCCCACAGAGTATTTTCACTGAACAAATCTGCAGAAGATGAACTCGAATCAAACCAACTAACACCTGAACAATTAGCAACCTTGACTGAAGATGATTTTTACAGTAAACTGGCTTTGTCCATAGCACCGGAAATTTATGGCCATGAAGATGTAAAGAAAGCTCTACTTTTGCTTTTGGTTGGTGGAGTCGATAAGCGGCCTGATGGTGAGAATACACACCAAAAAACCAGTATTCTAAAAACTGCATTCTTTTCAAGGTATGAAAATTCGTGGGAATATCAACATATGCTTAATGGGAGATCCAGGAGTTGCAAAGTCCCAGTTACTAGGATTTATTGATCGATTGGCTCTAAGAAGCCAATATACAACTGGCAAGTAATTTTCGAATTAAATTGTTGAATAGTGAAACGTTTTAGTCTTCAGCCAACTAGTTTGGCAAATTGTACGAGGATTATAATAATATTCTAAAATTTCAGGAAGAGGATCATCAGGAGTGGGTCTAACAGCTGCAGTTATGAAGGATCCATTCACTGGAGAAATGATGTTAGAAGGTCAGCCCTTGGTTTTAGAGATAATAAAACTTGACTTAGCTGAGACATTACAGGTGGAGCTCTTGTATTAGCTGATCAGGGAGTCTGCTGCATCGATGAATTTGATAAGATGGCAGATGGTGATCGTACAGCAATCCACGAAGTGATGGAGCAACAAACAATCAGTATCGCAAAAGCCGGTTAGCTGAAAGAACAATTTCATACCACTAGCCAATATAACTATCCATCTATTTTTGCAGGTATTATGACATGTCTAAATGCGCGAGTCTCCATACTTGCTGCTGCCAATCCTGCATATGGGCGATACAACCCAAAGAGGACCATCGAACAAAACATCCAGCTCCCAGCGGCTCTTCTATCTCGTTTCGACCTGTTGTGGTTGATTCAGGACAAAGCTGATCGGGATAATGATTTAAGACTGGCCAAACACATTACGTTTGTTCATCAAAACTGCAAACAACCTCCCGGTCCAAGCGAGGCCCTGAATATGTCTGTTATGAGGAAATACATCGCATTATGCAAAATGAAGGAACCAGTTATTCCCGAGGATCTAACTGAATTTATTGTCGAAGCTTATGTGGAATTGAGGAAGGAAGCTAGAAATTCCAAAGACATGACATTTACTTCTGCGAGAAATCTACTGGGGATTCTACGGTTGGCCACAGCACTGGCAAGATTAAGGCAAGTGTAATGATTCTTTCACAGAAGATTTTTAAAATATCTGAAATTTTCATAGGTTGTCCAATATGGTTGAAAAGGCGGATGTCAACGAAGCTATTCGTCTGATGGAAATGAGCAAAGATTCCCTGAATCAAACGTTCGAAAACAAAGGATACAGACCTCCAAATGTAAACGATAAAATATTCGCCATCATCAGAGAATTAGCTGGCAGCGAGAAAACCGTAAAAGTTTCAGACGTCCTGGAGAAATGTGCTTCGAAGGGTTACAACCCAGATCAAGTCGATGCTTGTATTGAGGAATATGAGGAGCTTAATGTATGGCAGGTCAACCAGACCAGATCCAGACTTACTTTTATTTAAGTGCTACTATGTTCAGTTTGTGTGTTTTGTATCAATTTTTCAATAAAAATTCATAAAATCTGGTCCAGTTTTTTAACCATAAACTATTTAGACCACATTCACGTTAAGACGGCTTTGAGGCGACAAAAGATTCAAAACATTACAACATATAGTAGGTAAAACAACATTTTATTACAAAAAGTTTTAGGTATTTTAAAGCTGGTAGATCATTATTAGTGTACGAACATCCGTAAGTTGCATTTAATATTCAGAGAAGTTGAATACAGTTTCATATTTTTTTTCGTTTGCAGACTACTATAATAAGTACGTTTAACGCAATTAGTAACAGAAAATACATATATGCAGGATGTTTCAAAATATTTTATTGCTTATAACGTTCAAGTTCTGGTAATGGCTGACAAAGCGGGTGAACAGAAAATTTGAGTAGCTTTTGTAGAATAAACCCCTTAATACTTGACTATCATTATTTGGTTTATTAAACGACTTTCTGTTTGAAACACCCTGAATAATTTGATAAATAGTAAAATCAATATAAATGACCCATTTTCCCTGAAGGTCTATCTTACGATATTCATAATTTTGAAAGCACAGCACATGAATTAGAAACAGTAATTTTATTTATTGTTTATTACTGTTAAAATTATATTGATATATACAATGTGTCAATATAAGCGTGTTTATCAAGAGAAGCGGTATGAGATGGACCTTCGGTCAAAAAATAGCACAACTGCAACAAATTGCTGATAAACAATCAAAAAAACCGAAAGTGCAACCTTGGATTTTGAATTTAAAAGCTGGAAAATATTTTATCTGACATTGCCCATAGATTCCCAATCTGCGAAAATCAAATACAAAATATTCATAAACTGAAAAATAAGCGCTTTTGTAGAAAAAATGTCATTTTCTGTTTTTCAGAACCTTATTATTAGAAAAGATTAGTTCATCTTGAACACACTGTATAAAAAAAAGATAAATATTTCTGTTACATAATTATATACAGTGCACTTTAAAACAATAAGTTAACCTGCCTGGCGATGAGAAACACCATATTAATCAATCACTATTTCCGTATAAAGCGAAAACAAATTATGTAATAATATAAAAAACGTTTATGCAAACTATACTTACATGTGATCACATTTTGAGAGATATCCGCAAAAATGCAACCTGAAAAAGCCGCACGGATTGTGAACTTCTGGATTAGGTTGCTATAATAGGTATTTTAGTACTTAAATGGAAGGAAATATAAAAATAAATTAACTTTAAATCAATAGTCTAAAATGTTTTTCTATGTATAGCACGTTGCCCTTCTTCATCAAACTCCCTTTTTGAAATCCACATTTTCTTGAAGGTATCTAAGGAGGCCAAAATCGATCCTCCTATCCATGTAGAGTACAACCTCTCTTGAGGCGCTGAGATCTAATAGAAGAAAAAAACATGATTTAAAGCTGGTTGTAGATTACTTTTGACTAACGGATCTTACTTTGATTTGAGTTTCCTTCGGTGATAATCTCTTGATTTCTGAAAGCAATCTGTCACCAAACCCTTTGAAAAGGGTCGAACCACCCGATAAAACAATATTTTTAAAAAGCACTTTTCTCAAATCAAGATCAGATTTTTCTATGGAATAAACAAGCACTTCATGCAGTCCTTCACATTCTTCCCCTACAAAAATATTGTTTGATTTTAGTTGGGTGTAAATTAGTTAATAAATGTAGGTACCTATCAAATCGGGTTTAAATAAGATTTCTGGTGCCCTAAACCTAGAATTTCCAACTTTTATCACACTACCATCTGGTAGCGTATAGTTTATTGATTCTGACTCTCCGGATTCTTCTTTCACTGGATTGTTTGACAAATAACAGGCCTTTTCTTTTAAAGTTCTTACAGATTCGAATTCTGCAGTTGTCCGGAAGATTATTCCTTCTTTCCGCAAAAGCAATCTGTAAGAACAAAACTGATCTCTTAATTTTCCTTCTGCCGGTACACAAGCGATATCTACACCACCGGACTTTTAACGATTTGACCCTGTACACTCTTGTTGAAGACGTGTGTGAAGTTATTTACAATATTATAACTGTCGATATAAACTTGCGTGCATAGAAATCGGCCCACTGTAAACTTTTGACTTTAACTATACATTTTTTTTTAAACTATTCATCAGATCAAAAAAAGAAATATGCTGTTTGAAAGACAATTTAATATGCTTTAATGTGAGTAGAAATTTATCAAGGTTTGTCGTTTATATGCGTAGCAAACGGTAAACAAATGAAACGTGTTTATGTGGTGATTGTAACGAAAATAAAAAAATTGTCAAATATTAAAATTATTGCGTTTGCAACTGAAATTTGCATATTAATTCGTTTTTCATAATCTCAATAGTGTTTAAGTGTGTTAGTTTAATGCATCCTATACCACAAAAAGCCGGCCAAGTTATTGCTTTAATCAAAAATGGACTTAGTCAGCGAGCTGTCGCTAAACAATTGGATATGACACGCGCAGCGGTTCGAAGAGTGTGCAAACGTTAGGAGGAGACTGGATCCTTCCATAGGCGACCTGGAACAGGCAGAAGGCGATTTACAACCGCTCGTGATGACCGCTTTATTGTGTCAACAATATTAAGAAATCGTCACCTTAATGCCGTTCAAGTGCAACTACAGCTCCGTGAGGTGCGAGGAGTGGCTATTAGTCCGTGTACAGTAAGACGAAAACTGCAGGAAATTAACCTGACCCCTAAAACACTTGCGATTGGTCCAAATCTTACTCCAGCTCATCGGCAAGCACGCCTGCGTTTTGCACGGGATCATCTGAATTGGACGTTGGAACAATGGGGATCTGTTCTGTTCTCAGATGAGACCAGAATAAGCCTCCATGGTAGCGACCGAAGAAGGAAAGTGTACCGAATACCAAGAGAGCGATTTGCAGATTGCTGCTTTGAAGAGCGGAGTGCTTATGGAGGTGGTTCCTGTATGATCTGGGGCGCAATTTATATAGGAGCACAAACCGAGCCTGAGTTCATTCGTAGGGGCGACCGTGTTCACGGAAGAAGAGGTTTAACGGCTGTTAGATATATCGAGGAGATTTTAGCAATTCATGTGGTACTTTACGTCGACTTCATTGGAGACGAATTTTCCTTTAGGCATGACAATGCCAGGCCGCACATCGCAAGAATCGTGCAAGATTACATCGCAGAAGTCGGTTTTCGGGTTATGGAGTGGCCAGCATACAGTCCTGACCTAAATCCGATCGAACACTTATGGGATGAGCTAAAACGAAGAATTCGAGCTAGACTTCATACCCCAAACTCGATCCCAGAGCTTATTGTTGCAGTAGAAGAAGAGTGGTTTAACATCCCTCAAGAAACAATAGCAAACTTGATTAGATCTATGCCTAATCGTATGAGAGAAGTTATTAGGGAAAGAGGAGGTCATACGCATTATTAAAAAATTAAGTGTTAAGTTTTAAATTGTCAATAACCCTATTTATGTGAATAATAAAAAAGCTTTATTTGCTTAATGCATTAATTTCACTATGTTAAACATAGGATACTCACATTAAAGCATATTAAATTGTCTTTCAAACAGCATATTTCTTTTTTTGATCTGGTGAATAGTTTAGAAAAAAATATATAATTAAAGTTTATTATATTATTATTTATATAATATTATATTATATATATATATATAAAAAAGTTTACTGTTGGCCGATTTCTATGCACGCAAGTGTACAACCTGTATATTTTTCCCGAAACTTAACATCCCGTATCTCAAAAGTTAGGATGTTTCCGACATACATTTGAATACATAGTTTTTTTTCGTTAAAATGCGTTCAAGAATCGCTCCTTAAATATTAGCGCGTCATTAAAGAAACCTTGTATAAATGATACGAAATGGATGCATGGGAAAAGTTGAGCAAATGAAAATCTCGAAGCTTCCGCATTTGCCAACACTTTTTTTTTTAATAATAAAAAAAAGGCCGCTTTCTTCACTTCACTGCTTTATAACAAGAGATAATAGCATTTTCAAAGATGTAGCAACAAAATAACGAGGAATTGTTGGTTTTTTTGATATTGTAGCCGCTGCTGTGCAAGCGCCAAGCTTAAAAGCATCAGTGAAAAAATAATTTTATTTAAAAAATGCTTACCGTAAGTATCTCGACACGTCTCTACCTGCAATATCAGCACGCATTATACTATGAGGTAAGGCAAATCCTTCATAAATAGGCACCGAATGCGTAACTCCATCTCCTGAATCTAAAACTACCCCCGTAGTTCTTCCAGTTGAATATCTGTATAGAGCAACACGTTACACCCTCGAATGTCTTCAAAAAAAGCAAAGTACTTACAAGCTAAGTACAGCTTGCATGGAAATAAACAAAGCAGGCACATTGAAAGTCTCAAACATAATTTCTGCAGCTTTTTCTCTATTCGGTCTAGGGTTTAACGGTGCTTCAGTCAGCAATACCGGGTGTTCTTCTGCGAATGTATTGAGTTGATCCTTACTAAAATCATCAACACATAAATTAATAGGAACGAAATGTTTGATTTAAGAACGATCCACATACCTGTAAATGTACGTCCAAATTTTCTCCATGTCGTTCCAATTAGTGACTATCCCATGTTCCATGGGATACTTAATAGACAGTAAGCCCCTGTGCTCTTCTGCCTTGGGTCCTATAAAAATATCTCCTTCCAGGGCTCCTGCCATAACTCGAATATGTTTTGGCCGGCCAACACTAAAATATTAACATGATATTCTGGTCGAGTTTTATTAGTTGCCACTCACTAATTGGGAAATCTGCATTTGGGTATCTGGTCGCCAGCAAATCCAGCCTTAATAACGCCTGTGCCCTAAGAAAAACAACTGATGTTGTCACCGAAGAACTTGGGCAATTTAATGATAGTTTGGTTAGGCAGGAGGGCTACTTACGTTATCAATTACCACCGGTTGATTAACGATAACATCGTATGCTTCCATTATATACAAGTAAATAATTATCAAACACACCTTTCCTCAAAACGATTTTCGGACTTGTCAAAAGCAGGACAATGTCTCGTTGATAGATGACTCACCTTGAAAAGTCAGTTTCCCAGTGTGGTAAACACTTATTTAACAAAAAGCTTATGCAAAGTCCGTAATTAATTAATCCCTATTGTTATTAGTGAATAATTTAGGACGACTTTCGCAGCTAGTTCAGATTAGGGCAACTTACCAAGTTCTTTATAACTTTTACGCCATAAAATCATGGACCCGAATAATTAATTTTCTGATACAAGTTTGTTGCCCTGACTTTCAAAAGTGTGGTTAACTGGTCAAAGGAGCTGACTGTTGTGGTTATGGACATTCGTTGATTTTAAACACTATCTAGTATTTTGGTAGCTTTAGAACTACTCTTTATCTATATTCAGGTCACCCATCATTTCAAAAGTTCTTTGAGCATTTTGGCTCAGGCTTAGTGCTGATAAATAAAAGAGCGTTTAATGATGAGAGCACAAGGCGAATTTAAACTAAAATCAGCGCCTGAGGACGCTATTTCTAGTGTAAAATTTGGGCCAAACACTAATCAGTTTCTGCTGGTTTCTTCCTGGGATGGATACGTGCGATTGTATGATGTTACTGCCAATACCTTAAGGCATAAATATGCTCACGATAATGCCGTTTTGGATTGCTGTTTTACTGTGAGTTTTAACAGTTTTTATAAATTAGGCTATTTACTAAACACATCACTGCTACTTACATTTCCAAGCATTTTAACTAAAATTGAAGTTTTATTTCAAAAACATTCCAGTGTTTTATGTCAACTTCTCCATGAGACCAAATGCAAATTATTAAAACAACTAACTAAACCTTTTTCAGGATGCTGTGCATTCATATTCAGGAGGTTTGGACAACACATTGAAGTCTTTTGACTTTAACACCACAACTGAAAGCATAGTAGGCACACATACTGGACAAATAAAGTGTGTTGAACATTGCAATGACCTGAATTGTATATTAACAGGTAACAATTGTTCAGCGGTACCTTAAAATGGGCCTAAAACTAGTTAATTATTTCAGGTGGTTGGGATCATCATGTAAAAATTTGGGACCCCAGAATGTCTGGTCCAAGTGGAAGTTACAACCAGAGTGATAAAGTATATTCCATGAATACATGCGGAGAAAAGTTACTGGTTGCAACTGCAGGGAGAAAAGTACGCATATTGGCCTTTAAAACAGCCTGCTTGGGCTGCAAAAGTTTATTTTCCAAATGCTGCAGGATTTCTTAAAATTAACAACTGCTTTTCTTTGCAGGTTTTGGTTTGGGATATCAGAAACTATGTCATATGCACTGCAAAGAAGGGAGACCAGTTTGAAGTATCAAACCAGGGCGATTAGAGCTTTTCCGAATAAGCAAGGCTTTGCTTTGAGTAGCATTGAAGGTATAGCATGAACAGAATACAACAAATTAGGCTGTTTGTTTCAAAAAAAGTAGTTTTGGAGTGTCTCGAAGGTCTGCTCTAATAATAGAGCTGCATTTGTTGTTTCCGAAACTGCTTCGATTGGTTGAGGAGAAAAGTTAACGTTTAAAGAACCCTCAGAGCAGTTGCTTGGATTTTTGTTAGAACTGCCAAATGAACCAAATACAGCAATATTAAAGTAAAAATGAGATAGAACAGAAGTTCAAAATCTGAATCTCAATAAATGTTGAATGAGTTGAAATAACATCAACTTATTAACTCTATGTCACATCAAACTGTTGATTAAACTAGACGGCATGTGGAATATGTACACTTTATCATTATATGTTCAGCCAAAATGAAAACACGAGTTTTCACTTTCAAACAGAGGCACTGAGACTCACAAACAGACGCACTGAGTCGAGCCACATTATCGTTTTTAAATATATAGATAAAAATTTGGGTGGAAATGAGAAAAGTATACCTTGTACTTCAAATAAGGGGCACAAAGATCAGTTTTATTAGACAATTATCCCACTATATGCAGTAGCATGGACTCCAATTTTCTGCAGATTCCATTTTGTAAAGAAACTTTCTCACACTTTTTTCCTTGCTACAAAGTAAAACGCTCATAGATTAAGATTCGTTAAGGGTTCGATTTAATGCTGTGAAATTTGAAAGTACCGAAAAAAATAGGTTTGCCTTGTTTCCTATAGTTATGTTGAAACATAGTTTTCTTTTAAATATATAATTTACGTTAAGAATTGAAGAACAACATCTGCAACTGTGATGATTTAACGGCTGAAATATAACTTATTTTCAAACCCCTGTTGTGAGCACTAAAAATGTAATATTTTTCCATAAAAAAGATGATTAAAAAAAAGAAAAAATGTGCACTACGAAAACGTAAATCGGAATTGAATGAATCGAGAAAAAGATGAAATTGAAACATTATCGCTTTTTCAATAAACAGAAGACATAAATGTTAATTATGGAAATTAAATTAGTAAAATTATAAATGATTTAGAATCATAAAATGTCTTGCTAATTTCCAAAAAAGCATAAAACCTAATTTTTGGCAGTAGCTCGATATTATTGTCTGTTAAAATATACTTTTCAGCTCAGATCAAAATTAATTTATAGCAATTTGTGACCGTATAAAAAACCAACTTTACCTCTAAAAACCGCTTTTACAACTTGAAAAAAATAACATCTCGTGGTTACATTTTCGGTTTTAGACCATGTGGAACTTTTTGAGGAGAATAACTTTTCTTAAAATTAGTAATAAAATGCTTCTCTATAAAGTGACGAATTAAATAGACACGCGGTATACACTTACATGTGGATTTTAGGAAGGGTTGCCGTCGAATATTTGGATTCAAATCCTGATGTACAAAAGAAAAAATACGCCTTTAAGTGCCATCGAATTAAAGAAGACGGAATCGAAACAATTTATCCTGTTAACGCCATTAGGTAAGTTAATAATGTGCACATAATTCCTTGGCTCAATTGGCGAATTTAGTTTTCATCCAATCCACAACACTTTTGCAACTGGAGGTTCTGACGGTTATATCAACATATGGGATGGTTTCAACAAGAAAAGACTATGCCAGTTTCATCAGTACCATACCTCAATTACCTCACTTAACTTTAGCCACAATGGTAAGTTGAATCCATGGATTTTTCTAAATTGTTTTTCTGTATTTTATTAAATGTAGTTTAAGGGGACAAAAAAACTTTACCTCCTATCAAGCAGGTATAGTTATTATTTCATTTTCTGATTTAAAAAAATACTTAGTTTTAGAAGCGATTTTGCTATTTACGTCAATCAATTTAATTTGATAATTGCTATGGACTGATAATTGAAAGATACTACTGGGCTGTATTATTATTAAATTATTTTCATTACAAGTATAATGGTACGGAAAAACATTTCCTAATCCAAAATGTACACTCTTAATTGTGTATAAAACCGCGATCTTGATGATTTATTGCAAAAATGCTCCTGATTTGTATGATCATATTTCAGCTTTTTTGTATTGTATTTATATCTAGTTTAATAGATAATTTGCTATTACCATACTTTCTTGAAAACAGCAGCATAATCGCTATCGAAATGTATTTAGAATGCACATATCGTCACCCTAGAGCTACACTGTTGTATGTTACAATTTTCTTGATTTTGAGTTTTCAGTGTAAAATAGTTGTATGTGCATTGGACTTTGAGCGCCTACAGAGCTTCAAAGTTCTGTCGCACATCCTTAAATTTATATCACCAGAAATACACAGTTGTATCGAGAGTACCTTGGAATTACAAAGTGGTATGTGACACATACAACTTTATAACAGCAGAAACGAAACAGATATTTAATAAACACGACATACAACTTTGTCATACTCAGACGAGACCTTTTGCATAGCGTGTCGTGCAATAAACAGAAGAAATAGAATAAACAAACATTTTGCTTAAAAAATCACTTAAACGAAAGAGAGTGAGAAAACCGGAAAAGTGGAAATGTAACGTGAGAAAAGCTGCTCACGAGGCTGGTAAGGAATATATTTCAATTAGAAAGAAAGTAGTTCCCGAGAAGCGAATAAAGACAATGAAAGATTGCAGAAATAATTGTTTATTTAAATGCCAAGTTAAAATTACTGAAGACGAAATAAAAAGCATTTTTAATAAGTATTATACTTTAAATGAACATGGCAAAAGACTTTTTATATTATCTACAACAAAAAAATGTTGAGAAAACATTGAGCGTCACAGAAAAAAAAACCGATGCGAATAGTAGAAGAAAACAGTCATTTGCGTATCATTTTCAAATTCGAAGTGATCAAATCCAAGTATGCAAGGCATTTTATCTAGGAACTCTAGCTATCAGTCAAACTCCGGTGTATTCCGCCCATTCCAAGACAGACATCTCAAATATACCCGACACGCCAAAAGTCGGCAAACATATTAAACATAAAATACCTGATGAGGTCGTCAATTTCGTGAAACAGCACATAGAATCTTTGCAGGGCTAACACACAAAGGGAGTATCTAGATTCTACTCTCAGTATAAACAAAATGTACAGTCTCTACGTTGAAAGTTGTATCGCTGCTCATAAGAATGCTGTAAAACAGTCTTTTTACAGAAATATATTTTCTACAGGGTACAATTTATACTTTCATCGTCCAAAAAAAGACAGGTGTGACGTCTGTGAAGAGGTAAAATTAAAGAAAACTGAGAATGCTCTAAGCGAAGAAAAGGCTAAAGAATATGAGAACCATGTAAAAGAGAAAACTGCAACGAGGGATGAAAAAGAAAAAAGATAGAGAACGTAAAAATACCCCATTTTTGGTGTTTGATCTGCAAAATGTTCTGCGTGTCCCCAAGCAGAAATACAGTACAAAACAAGTCTACTGTGCTGAGTAGCATGAAATGTTAATGGGGAGAGCTGGCAATGACTTAGCAGTGCATTAGTTAAAATTTTGGAAGCGGTCTTTGCAGACAACAAAACTTTAATTGTTTTGTTTTTTTGTTGTTTAAAAAAAACAAAAGTTTAATACTTTGGAGTGACAGTTGCCTACTACAAAATCGTAATTCCCTTATGTCCTATGCTATAGCATATTTTTTACAAACGAACCCTTCAATCCAGTCTATAACTATGAGATTTTCAACTCTGGGACATTCATGTGTTCAGGAGATAGATTCCGTGCAAAGCTGCATTGAGAGGGTTTTAGCCAAAATTGAATATTTTTCACCAGTCTCACTCTTAAGAATTCTTCTAAAGATTAATTCTGCTAAGCCTTACAAGATTATACAGATGCGCACAGAAGACTTTAAAGATTATAAATCATGTACCTCAGCTTTTAATTATAAAGTTATAACTTTTTCAAAAGAAAAAGCTCTAAAATTTTCCAATTCTTTTACCGAGGTAGAGCATAGAGTATCACACCAATTACTAAATTCTGAAAAAGTTTCAATAAGACCATTGCAAAAAACCAGGTCATTAAATGTAATACTAAAAGCCCCAAAAGTTATAAAAGAAAAAAAAACTCTATCCGCAGAAAAAGTTAAAGCCATTAAAAGTATCTACCCTTGGATGCCACAAGTAGACAAAGAGTACTTTGAAGCAACATTGCCAAAATAATATTAGAACTTTTTCCAATTTGTTTAAATAGTTTGTTAGTTTGGGTCAGTTTAATATATTTCGGTAATATTTATATTTTGGTTAAGCCTAAATGAATGTGTTACAAAGTTGTATGTAACATTTTATTAAAAATACATACCTTTTTTGAGATAACAATGTTGTATGTGTTATTTTCAGCACAGAAAAAACTTTAAACTTTTTTTATGAAATCGGTATAATAATTGAGTCAATTTTAATAATTAATTATTACAATAACATTACTTGCAGTGATAGAGGTATGACATAATGTGAAAATTTTCTTTTTGCCATATCTCAAAACGAACATTTACGTACATACAACAGTATAACTGTAGGGTGACGATATTTAACTGTTTATAAATTTAAAAAACACTTATAAAAAGCAAAGTGGGGATTATTACTCTTTCTAATACAATTACAAGAGGTAAAAGACACTACTATTACGAATTTAAGTTCTAATTTTTTGATTACAGGTTCAGTGTTGGCTATTAGCTGTTCCTACTTTTTGGAAGAAGATAACCCACCCAATCCGCTACCTGATGATGCAATTTATATCAGATCCGTAACCGATCAAGAAACCAAACCTAAATACAGTTCGAGTGCGCAATGATAATATTTTGTGAGAGAATATAAGGTGAGAAGGAAGAATGATTCGTTGTTCATGTGTGGTTAATAATACATAATTAAATTTAAAGACTGTCTGATTTTTAGTTTTAATTCTTCTCTTAGGTATTATACATATACATAATAGTATCTTAACTTACCTATTTATATCTAATACAAATTAGCAACCAAATGCAGATGAGCAGACAACAACAGACCACAAATGAACGTTTTAAATGTTATTATATCGTAAAACTTGTGACTAGCATATGTATTTTTCAATACTTCCGACTTGAAATGTCCTATTGGACTAAAAAAACGATGGATTAATTTATTATTTGAGAATTGGAAAAAATAATATGTACAGGTTCTTATATTGTAATAAAAATATTTTTGCGAATTGAAAAAGGAGTTTCGCTCAGTGAATGTGACATCAAGTGCTCTTCAGAAAGTTTATTTCAATTTTTTTGAATTGTTTTGTCCCACCTGCTATTTAAGCTCTACATTTTAAGCCACACTGCCAACTAAGTAAGCAATTTTTTTAAGGAAGTCCGCGGAATTTTTACAAATATGGAATTATCTGGAAACAGTTCTATTCTTAGTTATTGCAATAAATCAATTTGTATAATGTATTCATACCAGCAATGAGCTGTTGATCAGGTATATAAGGTATTTTTGAAAATATTTCTAAATTAAACAGTACACAAATTCTTGAGAATTCATAGAATTCACTCCTGTCTAAAGCATTATTTTCAACTCTCCTAACCAAAGAGTCTTTTGATAAATGCATGAAACAAGGCAATAGTCAAGTAATTTAACGGGGCTACACATATTTTTTCGGATGCATTGCATGCGTCAGCGTCACTGCAGCTTTGTATACACCCACTAACATATCTACAATTGAAAAATGTTTAATATTTTTGCTCATTTTGATGCCTGCCTTTACAGTACCTGCTTTCATAAAAAAATCCTCCACAATGCGATGTTCTTATCAGCTCAGTATCAGTTGTTAAAGTGCCGCTATCCAAAGCACACGACCTCACAGTTATAGTCTCTTTATTGTCGTCTAAAATTAGTCTTTTTTCAGTTACAACTTTAGAAAAAATGGTCATCTGAAGTTAACATTCGGACTCATTGAACAAACTAAAATTTATTTAAGCATGCAGAATGTTTCATAATGAAAATTCAAATATTTTAAGGGCGTGTTTAGAAAGCAATTTTATAAGAGTCTGCAATTATTTTTTTTAATTGGACCTTCCCTGCGTAAATAATCTTTCTTGTATATAACCGATTTTTTGTATGAATGCTTCGGCTGAAAAATTTGAATATGATCCACTGCAAATCGGGAAATTCAAAAGACAAAGAAAAACACAAATTTTGTGATTGTGTTTGCAAATATATTGAAGGGGTCATTGATGAAATGACCTAGTGCATGAGCCGCCACTGATTGGTACATCATTATGAAACACCTTGTATATACAAGTTTCCAAAGCATTTGCAACACGTAATTGTACCGTGTAAATATCAAAGGTTCTTTAGAAAAGTGACTACTTTGTTTGTAATTGAACAGATTGGGACCTAGGAGTGTGTAAAATTCATTAAATGATGAACTGATGAATTTTAAACAGAACCGCTAATATTACCAAATATTCCTGTGATTTTAACACAAGCTGTTGCGGGAAAAACACCATCTCGACCCTTTCTGCCTCCCATACAAGGAGTTTGAAGAATATCTGTCGAATAGTTATTATGGAAGGGATCTTCACACATCGGGTTATTTTTATTTTCGGAAATACATTTGAAACAGTCTATGGCTCTACCTAAAATCAGTTGCGTTTTTAAAATCACTCCGTTGCAAAAATACGAGGTTTAACGTTTTGGGAAAAGCAAATTAATGTATATTTTCGAAACCAATTACCATATTTCCGTGATATTTAGTGCGCAGTGTGAGCTTTGAATTCTGCATATATTTTCATGCAAGCGTACTTTTTAGCTTTAGGAATAATGCAAAAATAATTGATATTATAACAACATAACAGTACAAAGTAGCCTTTTTATATTATAATTTTTTTAAAATTATCTTTCTGTGCAACGTTTTTCGTTTAAAAGAGAAAATACCTTTTTACTATTATCTGTAATATAATAACAAAAAAAATTGATAATTTTTGCAACAATTTTTTATTTCGGTTCAATAATTTATAACCAAAACACCAACATTTTTCTTTATGAACACCCTGTATAACAGTGATAACTGTTAACAGTGGTAGAACCTCAATTTGTATCAAAATCTGCCCTTGAATTCGTAGATAAATATCTGCTGTAAAAATATCAGTCTTGATCAGGAAAAGATATTTATATCCAGATAACTATCTGGTTTATCTTTTGTCTGATACATAAAAGGCCTTCAAATGAAAGCATATTGAGCTAGAGTATTTCGATATGTTTAACATTGTGATTCAGCAATGATACTTTGAGTAATGTAAAAATGGAACAAAGAACAAACAAAAATTGTTTAAAAAAATGTGCACAGATAAATAAACAGTATACCTACTTACTAGTTTTAAAGAAATTGAGCAAAACTATCAGCATTGTGCAAAATATGTCAATCTTTTTCATTGCTACACACTCTAATTAGCACCTATACAACTGTCCTACAGGAATATTGATTCATCCTTGGAAATAATCAATATTAAAACACTACGAGGGATGAATTATAGTAATATTTTTATTTGGACTGTGTATTAATGCTTCATATAAGATTTTTACAGGAGAATATTAATTTTCATTTTTTTATATTTAATATTATCTGCACTTTTTTTGAAATATTCGATGCAAACAGGGCGCTGTTGAGTTGGTAAAGAGTTTTGTTATGGTGGTCTTATTTTTTCATGCTTACAAATATGTTTTGATAAATTGAGTTTGTGCTACTCGAGTCACCCTGTATAGAGTAAAGTGGCAGCGTGAGAAAAGCCAGGAAAGTGGTGCCGTTTTTAAATTTTTGTAAAATGTTTTTTTAAGTAAAAATAACGTGCGATTTAAGTTCTTATAAATAGGAAAGTCAAAGAACTTTTATATCGACTAGTATTAATACATGATAATTCTTCACCGGGACTTTTTAGGACTTTAACCGGAGTTTATAAGTTTCGTATGATGAGAATTTAACAGTTTATATTTACTTTCTATTTTTATTATTATAACTTAATTACGTTTTCATTTAAACTCTATATTACATTATCATTATGAAATAATAAAGTAGTAGTAAACATCTTTATTTCTAAAAAAGGCTATCGACCTATCGGTCTTGTTTAATACATGTAGTCTTAATCTAAATAAAAAACAAATATGAAAATTCTCTTATTCTAGGTTAACAATACTATTAAATAAATAAAATTTCAGTGGCAAGAAGAAATTATTTTATTGCCACTAGTCCGTTGCGTTTGTAAGTGTTCGAGTAGCGTTAATGTAGGGAAACGGAAGCGGGATTGTCTGGTTGGTCTTGTAAGACAAAGGGGATTCAGTATGGTCCAGTTGTAGGGGTTGTTTGTCCATTTTGTCTGTAGCTGTATGAGTCTTTCCGAGATCTTTGTCATGTTTGTGCGTTCGTATAGTAGTTGGGTGGGGGGGTTGTGTAGTGGGTTTTGGGGGTGTCTTATTCGTGTTATTAGTCTTAGTGCAATTTGTTCTGTTGTTTTTATATAACGTTTTGTCCTTTCTGTTCCGTTGGTCATGAGTATATGTCCAAAGTCTAGCAAGGGTCTACAAATAGCTTTATATATTTTGGTGGCGGTGTTTGTGCTAATTCCTCTGTCTTTGTAGGTTAGTGATCGGAAGTGTTTTGTTCTCTTTATTGTTTCTGCCCTGATGTTTCGTATGTGTTTAGTGAATTTAAGTTTGTGGTCAATTGTGATTCCAAGGTATTTTACGTCGTTTTTTGGTTGTGTCGTTTGGCCGTCTGCAGTTATTGTAGGGGAGTCAGCGTTGAGTCTGTGGTTTGTGAGCAGAAGTGTGAAATAATAAATTAGATAAACATTTCCGGTTTTGGCGATTACATATGTTTTTTGTTATTAAAGTTCAAATTTTCAAACATCCTGATAATGTTTTTTAGAGCGCATTGTACCCAACTGTGCATCGAAAGCACATTGATTAGATAAGAATGCCAGAATATATTTTTAAATAAATTGGGATCAGCATCAAGCAGTAATTAAATGAAAATTATAAACTTGCAAAAAGTATGTAAACTCAATCATGTTCAAAACAATAATAGAAGGTCTGATGTAAGGAAAAATATATCAAGTTCAAATAGCAGTTTTCCGAAATCTCAAAAATATCTGCAGCTAAATATGTAAATTCACGGCGCTTCACCCTGCATTTGGTCTGAATTCTGAGTTTTTTTATCTTAGGAAAACAGCATAACATGTCATTTACAGCAGAAAAATCGTAATCTTGATACCTTTACTTTAAAGGGAACTTAAGGTGTGTTCAGAACAGAATACCCTAACTACCTAACTACAGTGGAAAACCTGGAATGTAATGTTGAAAAACTGAGCAAAACAACTTTAAATTTTGAAACTCGACTCATCCTTATTGAGAATATGGGAACCATGTCATTTAGGGTGTAAAGAGAGGGAAAAAACAATAAATGGCGCAAATTACCTTGCACAAGAAAGCAATAATAAGTGTGGTTCACAGCAGAACAACATTAATTTGAATTTTATGTTTTTCTTTAACCTAATTTTACTGCAAAAACTTAAAATTTTTAAAGACCCAATCCAGAATTCAGACAGTCCGTCGTCGTTCCTCGTCGAATAAATATCACTTGCAACAATATCATAAAATACAACTCAACAATATGGGACTAAAAGCTCTACATCCAGATGTCAACCAGGGGTAAAGTAATACCAAACTTACCGGAAGCTGCATTGTGCCACCTGGTAAAAAAGAAAAATATTTTTTAGTATATCAGAAGGACAAGAAAGGAGTAATCCTTAGAATAGAATAGAAAGAAACTAAACTCAGTTCAAGCTAAAGGATTTTTAGAAAGAGATCCTGCTTACCAGTTTTCCGTAAGCTGGCCCCCGATCCTCCATTTTCTACCCAATTAATCCTCAAATATCACACACTACACTTGAACACACTATGAAGATCCACTTCAAATTTAAATCTTTAATCCTGCAGTTAACAGGCAGAAACTTCACAGCTTCACGTTTTGAGCTAACCGCACTTGCCTTAAAGGCACCGCACCAAACTCCTCTGTATATCCTGGCGAAGAACAAAGAACCAACCACCTATTTCGCTCATTGCCCGTAATAAAATGAATATTTATTGAACTTTTCGAAAAAAACTCATGCGATATTGAAGTTTTTGCCACATTCCTGACCACGCAAGCTACAGAACCAACATGATGATATAATCGTTTGCTGGCTCGTCCCGTGAATGTGAAATCGTTTTAGTTTGTTGTTCGATTTCAATTTTTTTTTTGTTGACAATGTTGCAAGAAAGTTCGAGTTCATAAGGGAATATTTTCAACGGCAAGTTTCACGTTCTTCTCTTTCTTCATTCTCAGCCAAAGATAAACAGATCCGATCATGCAACGCAGTAGACTTTTTATGCTAAATTAAATGTTAGCTCTTCAATCAGTTTTTTGCTGGATTTTTATGAAACTTTCAGCCTTTTCAGCTTGATATAGTAGTGACTACAGGGCAGATCCAAATGCAACAAATGCCTTGATTTCTAAATAATTCTCTTTGCTCACACCATTAAGAGCGACGGAATACGGAACTTCATTTTTTTTCAGGGCCCCTAAAGGGGCTTGAAGATAGTGTCTTTGAGGGGGCCTTGTACCAGGGACGAACATTAATGTTCATATTTTTAACACGCTGTATGATAAAGTCACAAGACGAAAGTTGAGCTAAAAATTTAGCATTTTTTTACGCCAATAAAGTTAACATTTTGCTGAAAAGTATCATTTCAATCAAGAAAGTGTATTCTTGCAAAGTATTTTGAAGCGGAACTACAAGATTGTCAATTTGGACAAGAAAATACGGTAATTAACTCGATATTTCCCTGAAAAATATTTAGGTAAGTTTTAAAAATTTCTTGTTTTTTTGCACAAATTCTGCGGCACTTGTTGAAATTAATTAGTTCAAATGGCAAGAGCATCTAAATAATGTTTTTCCTAATCCTTGTTCATCCAGCATGAATCCAATGAGATCATGGGATCCATGGGATTTTTAAAATCTCTTTGAACATCTGAAAATTGTATTTTTTTACTGCTGTTGAAATTAGTGATGAAACGTTTCCGAGAATTATGTTTCACTGCGATCAAACAACAAACAGTGCTAGAAATCCTCAAATCGGCGGACGCGAAAATTTTTCCTATACAGGGTGTCCCACCGGGAACCGCCGCGATCGATATCTGGCAAATTGTAATAAGGGGAAATTTGAAAATTGGACAGTGTGCCGAAGTCATTGGGGGCAAGCGATCTGAAGTATTTTCAAGATGGCAACACTTCCGGTTATACCGGAAGTAAGTATCAACTTGCTTATTTTAAATCGAACACCCTATATATTATTACATTTTTCAATTCTACTCAAAATTCTAAATATATTTCATGTATAATACCATATACCCAAGTCTAACCGTTTTTGATAGATTTGAAATTTTGTGTAAAAAAAGACAGTTGCAGCCACTCGAATAATTATACATTTTTCCTATACGGGAATACGCGCTACTTAATTTGAGTCGCATTTCTTATTGAAAAGGACTTACTTTAATGTAATTTCGACAAAATTTTGATAACTATTAATACAAAGTGTTAAAAAAATAAGTTTCAAAATGACGTTGAGAAAACCGCCCAAAATCAATTTTTTCAAATGGAAACCCCCATTTTTGATAATTTTATCTTATTTAGTGTTAAAATTAAAGGTAAGTTTGTGTAAAGTTGTCTATTCCAAAACTGTTTAGTTTTTGAAATATTGTCAATTTAATGTTTTCATATGACTATTTTGTCGCATCTTATTTTAGATACTGTCACTCTTAGTTGCCATGACGAAAGTGGCCATTTTTAATGCTATCAAATGCCAAAGGAATTAATAAGCAATTAATAATCATGCCCAGACGCTTAAATTATACAAACGAAGATTATTTAAAATAATTAAATTAAATTGACAATATTTCGAAAACTAAACACTTTTGGAATAGACAACTGTACACAAACTTACCCTTAATTTTAACACTGAATAAGATAAAATTATCAAAAAGGGGCGTTTCCATTTGAAAAAATAGATTTTTTGCGGTTTTTTCAACGTCATTTTGAAACTAATTTTTTTAACACTTTGTATTAATAGTTATCAAAATTTTGTCGAAATTACATTAAAGTAAGTCCTTTTCAATAGGAAATGCGACTCAAATTAAGTAGCGCGTATTCCCGTATAGGAAAAATGTATAATTATTCGAGTGGCTGCAACTGTCATTTTTTACACAAAATTTCAAATCTATCAAAAACGGTTAGACTTAGGTATATGGTATTATACATGAAATATATTTAGAATTTTGAGTAGAATTCAAAAATGTAATAATATATAGGGTGTTCCATGTAAAATAAGCAAGTTGATACATACTTCCGGTATAACCGGAAGTGTGACCATATTGAAAATATTTTAGATCGCTTGCCCCCATTGACTTAGGTATACTGTCCAATTTTCAAATTTCTCCTGATTATAGTTTGCCAGAAATCGATCGCGGTGGGACACCCAGTATAAACTTTTTTAACACAATTTTCGTATGCTCAATGTCCTGTCTCCAATTTAGTTAATTGTCGATTTGAAGGCCTAAATATTTTGTGCATAGCACTTCATTTATTGCCACTTTTAAATAAAGTGGTTAAATTTAGTTCTTCATTGCGATTTCGAAAAGATTTAATTTAATTAAAAATTGATTTAAATCATAAACGTTTTCTGGAAAGCGCTTCATTTTATCAATATAAAACAAGAGTGCTTACATTTTTTTAGCCCAAAAGCAGCAAATTTTAGTCATATTTTATTGAAAAGTTAAAAAATACACTTGCTTCATAGTTATTATCTGCTTCATCGTTATTAAAATCGACATTATAACTTCTGTATCCAAGTCATAATCGCACATGCCCATCTCTAATTTGCCCTCTCTTTTTTGCGCAAATTTGCCTGATATTGAACAAAGACACAAGCGGAATAAAGGCAAATAGAGCACACGTTAAACAAATGACATCCACCCCCCCTTAACTCAATTGTTTTCCCGCAATTTCCAAATAAATTCTAACGGCTAAAATAGTCAAGTGAATCAAAGGCACCTTCGATGTGGAAATCTCGTGTGCATTTGTCTGATGTTCAATTTTAGTTTTTTTTTGCGAATTGATTCATTGGACAATCGGTAGTGGATTTACTGCAATTTTTCCAGATTTTAGTGTAAGTGAATCTAGATCATCAGTAGGTAAGTATTAGTACTTAAGTTGTTTAACAAAAATTGTTTTGGTTAGTGTTAAACTATTTAAGATCTATAGCACAATGTGCTAACCGTTTTTATTGCAAAGCTATCGGGTTGCGTAGCTGAGCGCTATATTTACGTTCTACATCAGCTAGCTTTCCACACAAAAAGCGCTATTAATTTTGCGGTTAAGAAAATTGATTGGGATAATTACCTGCAAATTCACTGGTCATTGTGGATATTTCATTGAACTTCACTTCACTCAACACATTTGCTTTAATCCTGGGCACTGGATTTCCACTGATAGTCCATTAATTCCCAATAATGAGCGATTAAATATTAGTCGTTTTTGATATGAAGGTGAAAGGGGTCCTTCTTCGAACTACCAAGACGTTTCGAAAAACGGAGTTCCTCCTCCGTTAGGAGTTCGAAAAAGGATTTTCGTCCTCATTAATCATTATTTTTTATTCTAATGTTAGAAATAACGTAAATTTAATAATAATCAATTCCATTTTTCACATTATGTCATTGCAAAGTCACGTCTTAATGACGTTAATTTTTTTTATATTTGTAGTTTTTCAAAAGCGTAGTTTTTCTGAAATAGCACGTATATTCCAGGTAATAACGATTATCAGTTAAACTCCTGGTGAAGCAATTCCTTCCTCAAGTAGCACTACACCTCTATGTGGGTCTTGGCTGCAAGCACAATTTGCCTCCATCGACTTCTATCTAGCATTGTTTCCTGTTCATTTTCAATGCCCACCTTCCGCATATCCGATAGAACATTGTCCCTCCATCTCATTTTAGATCTTCCCGGTGGTCTTCTGCTCGTCGGTGCTTCCTGCCATGCAATTTTCAGCATTCTGTCATCCGGTGCTCTGTATATGTGTCCTGCCCATCTCAGTCTTTGTGACTTTGCTTCTCTCACAATATCTCCCTGGAACAATTGTTTTAACTCCGCGTTTGTTCTCATTCGATATTGCCCTGAACTAGAATCCTGGGTTGGTCCATATACTTTTCTAAGTAATTTTCCCTCGAATCTTCGCAGGACGTCTTCGTTTGCTTTCTCCGGTCCACGCTTCACATCCGTACATGACTACCAGTCTTATAGTAGTAACATGGAACAATTTTAGTTTGGACGATCGTGGCATTATTCTCAATTGGAACAGTTCTCTTGGTGCATAATAGCATCTATTACCGCTCTGTATGCGGGTCTTCATTTCTTTATTCATGTTGTTGTCTACAGTGATGACTACGCCGAGGGATTTCAATTCTGAGACCCGTTCAAAATTGTAGGTGTCAATGGTTACATTTTGCCCTAGTCGATCTCTTCCGTGTATCCGGGAATTAAACATGTATTTTATTTTGTCTTCATTAATAGGTAATCCTACTGTGCCTGCCTCCTTTTCTATTTTTCCAACCAACTCTTTGATTTCAATGGTTGTTTTACTGACAAGATCTATATCATCTGCAAATGCCAGTATCAGGTTTGGTCCACTGCTTGAAAAAACTTCTACGTCAATGTTAGCTCGTTTGATCGCTGGGTCCAAAACGATATTGCACAGTATTGGAGACGAACTATCACTCTTGATGCGGAAATAACCTGCTCCGGCTCCTAGGTCCAAATGTTTCGGAGCTAACCTGATCCGGCTCGTAGGACCAAGTGTTCCGGCTCGAATGGACCAAATGTTCCGGAGATGCTAATTCGAAATTGTTCGGATTGCAAGACCGGAATAAATGGGGAGAATTTCGGCTCTTCGAAGGACCAATGTGTTTGAGACGCGAGTGTTTGGTGGGTAAAGTTGGGAGCAGCTGCAGGAATAATATAGATCTGGCTATTTGGTATGTGCCTAACCAGCACAGGTAAAAAACGTTTGTTTTTAACACTTTTGGGCGATTGGGCTGGGCAATTTGACTGTAGAGACTCGTTTTCGCGACTGGTTTTGACTAACTGCCGTTCGCGTTGGGCTGGGAGAGTCTTCTCTCCACCGAGTTCAATCTACCGAGGGTAGAGGAATATCACTTCAATCTACCGACTGTAGTTGAGTACTTCTGCTCCCGACGAGTTTGAGTTTATTACTACTTGAATCTATCGAGTGTAGTTGAAGCCTTCTTCTCCCGACGAGTTTGAGTTCAATTCTGCTTCAATCTACCGAGTGTAGTTGAAGTCTTCTGCTCCCGACGAGTTTGAGTTCAATTCTGCTTCAATCTACCGAGTGTAGTTGAAGCCTTCTTCTCCCGACGAGTTTGAGTTCAATTCTGCTTCAATCTACCGAATGTAGTTGATGTCTTCTGCTCCCGACGAGTTTGAGTTCATTACTTCTTCAATCTACAGAGTGTAGTTGAAGTCTTCCGCTCCCGACGAAGTTGAGTGCAATACTGAACCCCTGTCACTCTTGTCGTTAGGGTAGGGTCAACTGATTGTGTCATATCATGTCAATAAAAGAAAACGTATACAGATTCAACTCAGTGTTACCCATGCCTAGCACCAACCGTGCATTATGTCCGCCTGCAGCCAACTTATATTTTACTAATATCTTACAACTCAATATTACATAATATTTACGTAACAGTTGTGACTTGTGAGTTGGCTCATTCTTACCATAATGGGGCGCTCCAAGTGTTTCAAATTTCGATCTAAGCGACTGCAGATTGAGCATTTTGCAGGAATTAATAAACTTGTTAAAGTCGTGCCTGACCAGAACTTTCAAGTTGAGCAATTTAAAAAAAATCGTCACTTTTAATGCAAAGCAACTGGACAATTGTAATTTTGGTCAGTTATAACTAAGGTCGGTGGCCAGAAATGGAGCAAATTTCTATCTAAATGAACTGCAGGCTGAGTAGCAGTAAACATCTTTAGGGCTAAATTAAACAAAGGCTATCGACCTATCGGTCTTTCTGCCCTTGTTTAATACATGTAGTCTTAATCTAAACAAAAAACAAAGATGCAAATTCTCTTATTCTAGGTTAATAATCTTATTAAATAAACTTTCCAATTCTAATGACAAGAAAAAATTATTTTATTGCCCAGTAGTCAGTTGCGTTTGTAAGTGTTCGAGTAGCGTTGATGTAGGGAAACGGAAGCGGGATTGTCTGGTTGGTCTTGTAAGACAAAGGGGATTCAGTATGGTCCAGTTGTAGGGGTTGTTTGTCCATTTTGTCTGTAGATGTATGAGTCTTTCCGAAATCTTTGTCATGTTTGTGCGTTCGTTGGTAGTTGGGTGGGAGGGTTGTGTAGTGGGTTTTGGGGGTCTTATTCGTGTTATTAGTCTTAGTGCAATTTGTTCTGTTCTTTGTATATAACGTTTTGTCCTTTCTGTTCCGTTGGTCATGAGTATATGTCCATAGTCTAGCAAGGGTCTACAAATAGCTTTATATATTTTGGTGGCGGTGTTTGTGCTAATTCCTCTGTCTTTGTAGGTTAGTGATCGGAAGTGTTTTGTTCTCTTTATTGTTTCTGCCCTGATGTTTCGTATGTGTTTAGTGAATTTAAGTTTGTGGGCAATTGTGATTCCAAAGTATTTTATGTCGTTTTTTGGTTGTGTCGTTTGGCCGTCTGCAGTTATTGTAGGGGAGTCTGCGTTGAGTCTGTGGTTTGTGAGCAGAAGTTGGTTTTTTGACGCGCTTGGTGTTAGTCTCCATTTATAAAACCATGCAGGCTGATTTTCCAGCAAAAATCAAAATTTCAATTGAGCCTGGCCAAAACTTTACAGAAGTAATTTTCACAAAATTTTCACGTCCAAGTTGGAGCGACTGGGCGCCAGAAACATTGTCCCGTTTTAAACTTAATGGGGCGCTACAAGTGATTCAAATTTCGATCTAAGCGATTGCAGAATTATGATTTTGCAGGAATTAACAAACTTATTACAGTCGAGCCTGACCAGATTCTAGAACATTCAAGTTGAGCCATTTAAAAAAATGTAACTTTTAATCTAGAGCAACTAGACACTTCAATTTTTGTCTAGTTCTAACTAAGGTCAGTGGCTAGGAAGAGCAAATTTCAATCTAAATGAACTACAGGCTGATTTTTCAGCAAAAGGCAATTTTTCAGTTGAGCCTGACAAACACTTTCATACTGGCCATTTCCAAAAATTCCGCACGACCAAACTGGTACGTTTAAATAAAATTAATTAGTAGTAGTAGTAAACATCTTTATTTCTAAAAAAAAGGCTATCGACCTATCGGTCTTCCTGCCCTTGTTTATTACATGTAGTCTTAGTCTAAATAAAAAACAAAGATGAAAATTCTCTTATTCTAGGTTAATAATCTTATTAAATAAACTTTCCAATTCTAATGACAAAAAAAATATTTTATTGTCCAGTAGTCAGTTGCGTTTGTAAGTGTTCGAGTAGCGTTGATGTAGGGAAACGGAAGCGGGATTGTCTGGTTGGTCTTGTAAGACAAAGGGGATTCAGTATGGTCCAGTTGTAGGGGTTGTTTGTCCATTTTGTCTGTAGATGTATGAGTCTTTCCGAAATCTTTGTCATTGTAAAATTAATTAAAACTCGATAAAACATGGATTTGTACTATACGGCTTTAAACATTTATCGGGCCGTAGGCCAAGAGAAGTGTACCAGAAAAAAGATGAAAACGTAGAAAATCTAAAACTCAGAATTTTGTTCTTTAAAAACTAAAAATTTGGATCAATTTGTAACACAGTTGTAAATTTTAAAATCATATAACTTTCTAAAAAGACGCGCTTTTAATGTATTAACCAGGGCTGAGATTTTTATTAACACCTTTTGTAAACATCTGCATTTTTAGTTATTACTTTTATCTTATTTAATTTTTCAGTTTATACTTTAAAGACATTATTACGCTATTATTATTAGGTAATTACAAGTAAAAAATACTTAATATTTTGAAAGTTTACGTTTTAAAAAAAATGTTTTTTCTGTGAAATTAAATTAAAGTTACTAATGGTGCGCACTCAATTTGGTACATCCTGTATCCGATATTCCATATATTTTTTTTCAAGAATTTTAAATCGTACTGTTAAATATATTTGATTCTAAAATCGAGCAAACATTTCAATTTTAGATATAAAAACTGTTGGTTTAAGTGCCTGTTTTGTAAACTAGACAATGTTGGCATTTATCAGTTAAAGAAAAAAGCAAGGTTAGGTTACTGATATTTATATATAGGTGTATTTGCACAAAAATAATTGATTAGCAGTTTATTCATAATTTATTGAATGATCATCCGCATCTCGTTGAACTATAATTATTACCACGATTAGAATGAGTGCCAGAAGAAATGTAGGGGCCTCATGGCGAAATTCTGGGGCTCCAGACCCGCGAAAGCAAAGAAAGGAACATGTCAGGTAGTTTTTTATATTTCAAACTCAAAAAATGTTGAGTGGGAAATGAATTGATCTTTTAACCAGATTTGGTGTGAACAAGGGTAGTGCAAGCAGGAATAAACTGGTAATTGATGAGCATATCCAAGAAGCCACTCCAGAATGTTTAAGAATTGAGATTGATAAGATATTCAACGAGTTCTTGGCAGATCCTGATAAGACTGAATACATTTTCCCGTCTGAATATAATACATTGCAAAGAAAATATGTGCATTATAAGGTAATGGGAAAACGCATGTGTCGAGTGAAACAGGTTATTTTCAGCAGAATATTTTTTACTCTGCAAGATACAAACTTATCGCAATTTTCACCAAAAATTTTTTAGAGCCCCCTACAAGTGGACCATACTGAATCCCCTTTGTCTCACAAAACCAACCAGACAATCCCGCTTCCGTTTCCCTACATCAACGCTACTCGAACACTTACAAACGCAACTGACTACTGGACAATAAAATATTTTTTTCTTGTCATTAGAATTGGAAAGTTTATTTAATAAGATTATTAACCAAGAATAAGTGAATTTTCATCTTTGCTTTTTATGTAGATAAAGACTACATGTATTAAACAAGGGCAGAAAGACCGATAGGTCGATAGCCTCTTTTAGAAATAAAGATGTTTACTACTTCTACTGTTTAGAGCTTGTGGCTGAAATCTATTGTTATTATTTAGGTATGCAAGCCGTATTTTAATTTATAATTTGTTCATTTATTGCTTAGGCTCAGATAATGAATCTGGTCTCAAGATCTTATGGCAAAGAGCCCAATAGGCAGCTACATTTGATGAAGAAACCGAAGCAGTTAGCTAGCCAGTCGGTTCAAGTGCAAATGTGTAATGAAATCTATGATGAACTGCAGGAGTTTGATAAGAAGTTTAGTAAGTTATCCCTCTAAATTGTTTCTGTATGATAAACGTGTCTTTTTTAACTATCTGTCTTCAAAAATTGCATCTCTGTTTTGAAACTTTAAGGTAAAACTCAAACAGAGCCCCAGACTTACAGGGCAATTAAACGATTTGAAAAAGTTTATGGTAGAATACAGGACGGCGAACCTGTGGTTCCACAGAGAGCTAATAATGTGCATCAGAGTATTGAGACTGTCCGGCATAGTCTTCCGATCTTTGACAAACGAAACCTGGTAATGGAGTGTATTAAATTGAATCAGGTATTTCACTCTCAGGACAAAAGAAATGGGGGTTTTCATTAATTTGGACTTATTTAAGGTCACAATCATTTCATCTGAAACTGGTTCTGGAAAAACAACTCAAATCCCTCAATATATTTTGGAGGAAGCTGTATCTAATAACCAACCTTGTAAGATAATCTGCACTCAACCTCGCAGAATTTCAACTATCGCTGCCGCCGAAAGAGTTGCTTATGAAAGGGGTGAAACAGTGGGAGGTAGTGTTGGCTATCATATTAGGCTCGAATCAAAATGCGGTGAGAAAACCAACAAGTTAATTGTATGTGAGTGTTTAACTCGTCTCCTTTCAGGATACAATACCAACCTGTTATTTTGCACCATTGGTGTGTTCTTGAGAAACTTAATGTGTGGCAACAAGTGCCTGAAAAACCTAACTCATGTAATAGTAGATGAAATTCACGAAAGAGATAAATTGAGCGATTTCCTGCTAATTTGCCTTAAACAAAATTTGAACCAATTTCCCCATTTAAAGGTAAATTACATATATATGTTTTTAATTTTTAATCAAGATTCTAGAGGGCTTTTTCAGGTCATTTTATTAAGAAGAGGGTTCCTATAAGCACAGGTGTGAACATGTATCATTTTAAAGATAAAGGGTGTTAAAATTCTTTTGTTAGTTACGGTTCTTAACAAACAATTCTTTAAATCGAAATTTGGTAACGTGGAATATTGGGCAGCCCTAAGTAGATTGAAATTATTAAGTCAAGAGCGGTTACTTTAACCAACTACATATACAGTAAAGTCCGCTTATAATGAACCCGGTTATAGTGAACTTTCGGTTAAAACGAACGTTTTTCCTTTAATTTTTTGTGTGTTTTTGTATTATTACTCGGTTATAGCGAACTCCGGATATAACGAACCAGTTTTAGCTCATTTTTCAAGTTCGTTATATCCAGACACGACTGTATTAAAAAAAAGAGTTTTGCCAGTCGTTTTAATGTAATATCAATAACTTTTGGACAGAATGAAACTCAAAGTGCAACTTTTTAGTCTCCTAAATTTTCTCTAAAAAAATTCCTCGTATCTTGCTTCGTTTGCGATATAAACAATACAAACCGCTTGTTGCATGTCCACTCATCATGCACAAGTGTCTCAATTTTCCTATCAAAAATTTCAAAGACTGTTGAAAGTGACATCCTTTTAGCTTGGGATGCAATAATACAATCTTCAAAAACATTGGCCAAAAGATTTAAAAAATATATTTTTCATAAACGGTAGTTTTAAAAAATGAACACCCTTTATCCTGGAAATGATACGTTTTCGGATCTTTCTTTATTATATGAATTGACCTGAAAAATCACCTACATAAATATTGTCGCATCCATTTAAACACTGAATAATATTGCTTCGATCTAACATTTCTGAATATTACATTTTAGGTCATTCTTATGTCAGCCACAGTGAACACCGTCAAATTTCAAGAATACTTTAATTCAAGCGCTGTGCTTTCAATTGCTGGTCGTTTGCACGATATTCAAACATATTTTCTAGAAGATATCTTAAGTATGACCAAGTATTTTACACCTCAGATGCGTACTGCAATGGTCAAATTAGCAAACAAAAAATCAAACTCACACAGTTTTGCACAACCGAAAAACGTACGATTTTCAGAGCAAGATCAGGCCAACTTCAACTTGACCTTAGAAGCTTATAGGAATTTCAGGTATTTATACTAAATTGATGTCGTAAGTACGCATTTTGGGAGCGGTTTAACTATATCGCGCCGCTTTTCTATACTTTAAAATGATTTTAAAGTTTTTTCTTTAACGTTCACGTACCTTTTAAATTGATCTCTGCAGATGCGACGATCTACTTTCAGCTGCTGATTATACTGTTAATAATAGTTTCTTCTGTTTGTTTGTGTGAGGCAAAATATGTCGTTTTTGTAAATTTATGATTACATTCTATACATTTCCAGAAAGTTTATCGTCTAAGTATTATCAATCGTGATAAAACTTAATCTTTTATACTATGACTGGTTTATAACATCTTTATACAGGGTGATTCTCGGTTGATGGCGCATTAGACGTTTAAGGAGAATGCACGATCTATCTGCAAATTTGTATAACTAAGTCACCGGATTTTCTCTATCGCCCTAAAATATTTTGAGCAATGCGAGGTTGCCGCTTATACCGAAAAGTACATACAACTTTGCTATTTTAAATGAGACACCCTGTATATTATTCCACGGTTAGATTGGCTATATAGGTCTGATTAGTTTTGCGTAACGATTCCTATATTTATCTAAAGCGGTTTCGGAAATATTAAATAAAATTCATTATTTTTAATCAAAACGTAGCCCCAAGGAATCTTGTATTGCAACGTTATTTCGATCCCTGGAAATTTAAAATTTTGCTACTGGGTTAGGAAAACCCTATGCTTGAATCCGGCGTACAGCAATTTGTTCCAAATTATACAGGATGTCTTGGAAATACTGACCTTTTAGGGCTAGAGATAAAAACTGCTCCAATTAAATTTTTTCACATAGAACACCCTGTATATTAGTTCAAATACGGGAAAACCGTTAAATTCCCTGTGAAACGATATATCATGTTTCTATACCTAAAGCGTCAAATTTCCGAAATAAATGGAGATTTTTGCAAAAATTCGATTATATCGACGTATTTGTCAAAATAGCCATGAAATGTCATAATAGTTGATGATTTTGCAATTCTTCAAACTAGTTGTCAGCTTAGTTATAGATACAGCTTCTGCACGCTTTTGATGCAAAATGGAGAGAAACAATTATTCAAACGAAGTTTTAATGAACCTATTTATTCTTGACGGACAATGTGACCAAATTGTTGCAAGAACATGCAGAAAATTCAACGAAATGTTTCCTAATTTAAAGCAAATGAATGCAAAGAAGTTTGTGCGAATATAAGACAATTTAATTATTTACGATATAAAACTGGATTGAAACATGTAAGCAAACGCATAGCTGAGAATTAAAAAAAAGGTGCCTAATAAATACTTTAAAACTATTTACAATAAATTTTCGAAATTACGGGCATTGCTTTCCAAGCACTTCAAAATTCGTAGATTTACAGAGTGGTTTGTGGCTCTCTGCATCTCATCAACATCCAGTTCTCCAATGCAGTGGATGATTCGACGCCGCAGTTCCCCTATGTTGTTGACCGGGATCTTGAAAACATTTTCTTTTAATTTACCCCACAAGAAAAAATTCGGTGGCGTAAGATCGGGAGATCTCGCAGGCCAGTCCTATGGCCCCAAGCGTCTAAACCAGCGGTCAACAAACATTTGGAAAGGCTCCCTGGTTACCTCCTGAGTGCAATGAGCCGGTGCTCCATCCAGTTGGTACCAACATGTGCGGTACTCTTCTAGTTTCAGATTTTCTAAAAAATCGATTTCCACTGTCCTTAGAATTTGCAGGTACTTGGATGAATTTATCGATTCGTCATAAAGTTGCAACTTTATTTGATTATCCTTTATGAGGCAAAAAATATTGATGCTGTATCTTCCTTGAAATGACATTTGATCTGTAATAACCACGTGTGGATTATGATCCGCCCAGAAATGTTTATTTCGTCTATTGAAAATGCCCTCTCTGGAAAATTTGGCTTCATCTGTCCAAATTACGTTTTTTAAAAAGTTAGGGATTTTTGTGTATGCACCAGAATTGTTTTACAAAAAACTTATTCTCCGATGATGGTCTTCAGGCTTCAGGGTTTGGACTTTTGTGAACTTGTACGGATGCATTGCAGGCTTGATCAAGATCCTGTGAATGGCACTATAGGCTAAGCCCAAATCATGTGCGGCACTTCGAACAGAAGCTTCCGGATATGCACGGAAGTACGCTAAAACATTTACAATGTTGACTTCATCAGAAGTTACAGGTTTTGGTAACTTCGGTTCAGCTTTCAGTTTGGTGCCATAATTAAGGAAATTCTGTTGTATTCGCACAAACTTCTTTGCATTCATTTCCTTTAAATTAGGATACATTTCGTTGAATTTTCTGCATGTCCTTGTAACATTTGGTCACATTGTCCGTGAAGAATAAATAGGTTCATTAAAACTTCGTTTGAATAATTGTTTCTCTCCATTTTGTATAGAAAGCGTTCAGAAGCTGTATATAGATACAGTTATAGAACTAAGCTGACAACTAATTTGAAGAATTGCAACATTTCATGGCTATTTTGACAAATACGTCGATATAATCGAATTTTTGCAAAAATGTCCATTTATTTCGGAAATTTGACGCTTTAGCTATAGAAACATGATATATCGTTTCACAGGGAATTTAACGGTCTTAAACGTCTAATACGCCATCGACCGTGAATCACCCTGTATCTATCTCATACATATTTCATCTGGACGTGCCCTAAAAAGCGTAATTTTGTTTTTAGCGATCTTATTATGAGCGATTTCTTTTGGCTACACTTATGCTCACCTCGTTATTTTTATGAAACAATAGATTTGATAATTTTTTTAGTGACGACTACAATTACACCGTGCATTATGATGAAGCTACTGCTGATCTTCTTCAATTATTTATTTCTGAAGATGTTCCTGTTGATCAGCAACACTCATTAAACGGTTGGACCGCTTTAATGATGGCGTGTCAGTTAGGAGATGTGGAGTTTGTCAGTAAATTGTGTACACTAGGTAATTAATAAAATATTAACCTTTTGATACATTTAGATAAATCAAGTTAATAACAACCCAAAGCATGTAAGTACGCTATTGAAAAACCAGAGCAACAAATCACAAAGCTAGAATAAATTTTTTTGTTTAAGTTTCACAGTGTTTTCTTGTGAACTTCACAAACCATTGTAAAACACTAGTTTTTATTATTTGGTGCATTTTAGGCGCAAGTACCGATATTGCAGATGACATGGGAAGAACTGCATTTGATTATGCAAAAGCTTTAAATAAAAATGGTGTTTTGCAATTATTAACCACAAGGCAGGCCGATAAGAAAACAAATGAGTGCAACACTGATGGTAAGATTTTGGAATTTATGGCGCAAAATCAATTTTTTGTCTGTTGCAAATCGATTTTTTATAATTTTTAGACTTGCAATTTTTGAGGCAGCTCTATGATATGACCACCCCTGATGATTTTATTGATTATGAGCTTATCGTTGCCCTAATCAAGTATATACATGCTAACTCCGACACAGGATCTATACTTGTTTTCTTGCCTGGTACGAATACAAGAAAAGCTTTGCTTCTGTCGTTAAATGTAAAAAATAGTTCATTTAGCACATTCTCTTTTATTTTCAGGGTATGACGAAATAATGCAGTGTAACGATTGCGTTATGGATTCTGAGCTTGCCGGGATCTACAGGATTTTTTTCCTACACAGCAGCATGAATATGAAGGACCAATGTGACATTTTCAAGTCACTGCCAGATCAGAGAAAGTTGATATTAAGCACGAACATCGCCGAAACCAGTATAACAGTTGAAGACGTAGTTTTTGTTATTGATGTTGGCAAAGCAAAAGAAAAAGTGTATGACTCGGTAAACATAGAAATTGGCAAATTTACAAACAGTTTGAATATACGTTTTTTTTTTGCATTTTTAGTATAATAAACTGTCCACTCTACAAACTCAATGGATTTCACGTGCCTGTGCCAAACAGCGCCAAGGAAGAGCTGGAAGAGTAACAACTGGATTCTGTTTTAGACTATACTCAAATCAACGCTTCAGTCACATGCCAGAAGAAAGAGTTCCCGAGATATTAAGGGTGTCGTTAGAAGTATGGCATCATCATTTAAAGTTGCCTTTCTCAAACTTACCAAAAACTTGATTTTCAGGAGTTGTGCCTAAATGCCAAAATTATTGCACCGAAGTCTATGAATATCTACAACTTCCTCTGTTTAGCCCCAGATCCACCTTCAGTTAACTCAGTCGGTGTCGCCATTGAACACTTGCAATCCCTAGGAGCTCTAGACAAAGAGGAAGATCTTACAAGGTAAATTTCCAACAGAATGGATTTTTTTACAATAAGTTGTTTTCGATGCTTTAGATTGGGAGAATATTTAGCTCAGCTTACACTCGAACCAAGGCTCGGAAAAATGCTGATATTTGGTTGCATTTTCAAGTGTTTAGAGCCAATGTTGACACTATGTGCAGCCATGGCACACAAGTAAGATTTTAACTTGAAAAGTTATTTTGATTTAAGCAATTTTTGATTTTCAGAGACCCATTTCAACTACCCCCACAGGCAAACTTGAAAACGGTTGCCGCTCTGAAAAGACGTGAACTTATAGATGGTGTTCCTAGCGATCATTCAGTCTATTTATTGGTCTTTCAAAAATGGCAGGTAAGTAAGATTTAATCAATTTGTTTTTAAGTTTTTTTATTAAATTTAACATTCACCTTTTCATTCACCCAAAATTTAATTTATTGTGTATACTTGCAAAATAAACTATTTTTGTATTGGTAGAACGAAGTCAGCAGAGGTCGTTCCAAACAATTCTGTTCTGAATATTTTATATCCGAATCAACTATGTATTCTGTACTGGAAACCAGAAGACAGCTATTAGGTAAATTCACGTAATTAAATTTTAGTAACAACTATTTACTACTGCTTATTTTAGGCCAACTGAGAGCCGTTGGTTTTGTTAATGACACTCACTCAATAGATAATTTTAATCTGAACAGCAATTCGTGGGGTTTAGTCAAAGCAATCATGAGTGCCGCATTTTTTCCCAACGTTGCTTATCCAATACAGAAAGGCTGCAGTTTGGCCACAAGGTAATTTAATAGATTTAGAATATTTAATAGCTGAAATAAATTTTCCCTTGCAGAAATGAGAAAAAAGTGTTCATACATAATACAAGTGTTTGTGCTTCAAAAACATATTGCGATTGGTTCTTTTTTGATGAAATGGTTAAAAATCGAATTAATTTTATGGTTCGCGGTGTTACAGCATGCACTTCCTTCATGGTAACTAATCTAATAATATTTTATTCAAAAATTAAAGCAATTTTTTTCTATTTTAGGTTGCTGTAATGTGTGGAGTTAGTTCCATTTACCCATCGTCCCACTCAGTTAATATAGATGATTGGCTGGAGTTTTATTTCGGCGATAATATAATTATCAAATTTCGACAAGCCTTGCATTCGTTTATAGATAAATCCATCTTGAATCCTAGGCATTCCTACGAGAAAGACAATCTAGTAATTAGAAATAACATGAGAAAGTCAGTGCGATAGAGTAACACGTTATTTTATTTAATTAGATTTCTGGAACTTTGCGAAGGATAATGGACATGGATGAAGTTAATGCACAATTTGTACAACCCAAAAATGTGGGTCTGAGACCCAAGTTTTTATATAAAGTAGTACATGAAGCCAGCGGCCTAAATAGAAATCTAAAATTCAATCGCAGCGATATGAGGCAGCGTTCAGCACCCGATCATTTTCAAAGGCAGGATCTAAATGGTAAGTGAAACATTTCTCACTTGAAAGTTGGACTACAAAAGTTCAATTGTAGCTAAATCCATCGAGGACCATAAAAAAGGTCGTAGTCCAAAGCGTTACATTCCACCTCATAAAAAGGATGTGGAAGTACCAACATCAGCTGCTCAACATTTGAACTTTGATTCTTTTGGCTCAAGCACTAGTACTGTCTCTAATATAATACCCAGTATGCAAGTTCTTGGCCTGAAATCTGGTAAGTAAAAAAAATCAACTCCTTCAATTAAATGCATATGATAAAACGATATAAGTGAAGAAGAATATTGCTCACACGCTCTCTGGGCTAGCATAGCTTCAAAACTTCTTTTTGGCGTTGGATATAAAAAGCTTAAGGCTCTAACTACTTTATAATCTCGTATATTTTCCTGACTGTACTTTAATTCATTCCAATCTATTCCTGGGTTTCAGTCAATTTTATTGTTTATTATTTAAAATGTTACAAATACGTTTCGGTGTCTTTATCCACCATCATCAGTTTGTGTATATAGTTGCTTCTAACTTCACATTTGACTGGTCACTCAACTCACTGGTGAGTGACCAGTCAAATGTGAAGTTAGAAGCAACTATATACACAAACTGATGATGGTGGATAAAGACACCGAAACGTATTTGTAACATTTTAAATAATAAACAATAAAATTGACTGAAACCCAGGAATACATTGGAACTACTTTATAATAAAATTGTTTACCTTGCGTAGTAGTAAATTTATAATAAAAAAATATATTAATACATTCTCACTAGTCATATGAACTCATCCACTTTTTAACTATTCGTGTTTGGTACATCAAATCCAGCAGCTTCTTTATTAAATGGTTTAGGACCAATAGCTGCTGTAGAACGAGAAAGTCCCAGTGCTTCTAACTATCAAAATGGCAAAGGATTTTCTAAATACAATTATGGTGGTTATCAGAGGCGTAACTACCAATCAGGATATGCGAATTTGGACAGTTTTAATGGACCTTTCAATACGGATAGAAATGTATATAATCAATATAATTCTGGATATGGAGAACAACAAACGAACAGTAGAGGTAAGAATAACCGAAGAACTCGTCGCAAATAATCTATTTATTAAAATATTAAATACACCGAGGAAGAAGCGCCAATAGTTAGTTTGCTAGTACAAAGTTAAGTATTAATTAACTATTGAATTGCTTCGATAGTTAATTGATAGTTATGAAAAGAATCTTACATGCAATTGTATGTTCGACTGATTTATACTTAACAACTAGTCTACGTTATGTTTCTGATTTGTCAAGGGGCATAATTGTGGTATACGAATATCTAGCAACTTTCCTCTTTCAGTGTTCAACAATTATTCACTAATCATTTGATTTTCATAGTGTTCAGTGTCAATGATAAATAAATCTTTGCTGAAAATATCTTCATTTATTCAGAAAATTGTGTACTATTTGTACCCTCGAAATAACAAAATTCGATATTATCACTATAACAACCCAAACTAACTGTTTTCAGTTTAACAGTTAGTCGAAAAATTTCAACAAGTTACATATCTAACTTTTGTGGTTGGTCCATAGCACCTGCATCAATCCTGGGCCACTTTTCATGACTTCCTTATTATTATTATTATTATTATTATTCTTACTTCAAGTAAGTGATTCGGAGCAAACTGCTTTACAAATAATTAAATTAGCAACTTTTGTTTTATGAAGCGAAATTACTTTAGATATAATTAATTCCCTCAACGAAAGACAATTGTAATAGGGGAATCATATTCTGAAATATCCGTGAGCTGTTTGCGGTAATGTGTAGACAAGCTGTTTGTAGCTTGTCTACAAATTGTCGCCTGTCCAAGGGCTTTTTTTATAATAAAATTAAATTTTATTATGAGGAAAGTATTATAAGATTTATTTCAGAACTGAGATTATTGTGAATTTGTTGTAATTAAACTCGATATAATACCAATAAAATTGAACATCTATATTTTTATTTCCGAAGTGAGATTGATAAAACTGTGAATTTTGTTTGGACTACTTATATTTCTGGTCTGAATGAGTGATAATCATTTTGTAATGTAGGAAATAAAAACTATAAATTGAAGGAATGTGCATTTTTTCCATCATTACCTCGATGCCACATAAAATACGCAGATGTTTTGCATTTGTTTACAGAAAATCGCGTATTTTTAGCCAGCATTGGAAATATAATTAAAATACACATTGTACAAACAGAATTATAATTCGTTTCTTGTTTGCAATAGTATTAAATAGGTTTTTACAACACATTGATAACACATGTTTTATTCCTGCGCGAAATAATTGATTATTATTGAATAATAATTAATTGTGTATAATATCCTGACTGTATTTCAATTCAATTTAAATAAAATTGCTGGGTTTCAGTCAATTATGTTGTTTATTATTATACTACAAATACGATTCGGTGTCTTTCTTCACCATCACTTTGCATGCATGGCTGTTTCCACCTTCAACTTTGGCAAGCAAATCATTGCCAATTGGTGGATACAGTCATGCCTGCAAACTGATGATGGTGGAGAAAAACACCGAAACGTATTTGTACAATAATAATAAACAACATAATTTACTGAAACCCAGAAATTTTATTTAAATTGAAATAATAATTTATTATTAATAGATTTCTTAAGTTCATCTTGTCTTTGGACTTTTAAAAATGCGGCAAACTTACCCGGTAGGTATCCTTTAAAACTACATCTGTTATAAAGGTATAACTGTTAAAACGACGAAGGTTTACACTTTCATGAGTGAGACCCATCATTTCCAATGCTGCAACCATCTGTTGAACCGAAGAAAATTGTCCCAAATCTTTCCTTTTTTTGCTTAAGCACGGATATTAAACGCGAATAAACAGTTTAAGGTTTAATGGTTTTTCACATTTAATAAAATTTTACGAGTAAATATATTTTGTTCTTTATATATTCTTGATATATGAAAAAGGAAGTTTATATTAATGATTATGCATTGATAAAATTACTTGAAACAATTATAGTTTAAAATTACAGTGTCCACTTTTAGGTATGTATGTATGAGCAGGTATGTGTGTTTACCTCTTGTAATGGTTTTTGTTGGGTTTCCTCTAATAATTTGGTTTGTTGTTTGTTTAATTTTAGTTTGATAAGGTTTAAAATTTTACGTGTTTTTGTCTTGGTTTGTTTAGTCTTTTGCGTAGATTCGTGTGTTTTTTTAGTAATTTTGCTTAGTGAAAGTGATATAGTGAAACATTTACATATTTAGTATCAGTATTTGTGCAAGTGCTATCAATGTAACAACAGAACTGCATCGACTCATCAACTGACAATTTATAATAAAAATACATGGAGCCAATTGTGCCACGACACAGAAGCCCAAGTAAGAAAATGACACAAGCAAGACTCAAAACAAATAAGTTATTCAGACCATTTAGGATAAAAGAAGGAAACCGAAAAGGACCTGGCTGGTGGATTTCGAATTTGCCAAAATGTCTCTGATCGAGAATGACAATTTTCAAAAGTGTATTTTTCAAAAGTTCGGTAGTTACGTAGGTTTTATTTCATTGTTCTTCATATTCATTGTATATTTTTTGCTTGACAAACTTAACTTGTCTGCATGTATAAAGTATGTATTGTTGCATTTGGTTTATCACCTGTAATTTAAGCAAGCCACAGTTTGCATTCTTTAATACAATTTACACCGAGAAATTATAACAGCAGCTTTTAAACTAACCAAATAGCCATATACTCTGGGGCGCCATAAGTAATCAGTATCATCTTCTACCTTGTGTTCCGCACATGTTGCCTAACACAAAGAATACGTTTTCAGCTTATGCACATAAAACATTTCCACCTTAACATTATTTGAGACACTCACCCCTATTCTATGCATGTTCGATATACAGGGTGTATATGTTTCATGTGTAACAAATTTTCACTTTTCATTGCGGCTTAAATGCAGCTTTAGTAAATTGTATATTTTCAGACTTCGAACTAAATGGGTTTAACGATGCACACTGTTTCACTCCTCGTCCAGATTTAACAGGTCGCAAAATTGTTAAACAGCAGAAATTAGGAGATTTTGAATACAGAGATGCGTTTTCATTGCCTAGTGCAGAAACAGCATTGGAACCCGATCTTCTCCCATTTTTGGGTAAGAAATTGTGCGAAAATAAGTATTAACATTGCATTAATAATTTTCGATTTTACAGACACTAATGAGCAGCAGCTTAACCCAATGAATTGGAACTCAAATGGATATCTTGAACTTCAATTACCGCCATTGAATAACGTATTCCAAAGCACCAGTTCTCATTTCGATGCCACTCCTGGTCACAATAGCTTATCGGCTTATGCAATGCCTTTTGCCATGCTTCCAAAAAAATCTGTGGATTACCCCGATAATCCTATCTTTATCTTAATAAAAGCAAACGAGAAACGAAACGTTGATATTGCTCAAAGTTGCAAGAAATGGGTTCTGGCGCCGCAAACGGAGAAACAAGTAGTAAAGTTTGCAAGCGTAAGTCTTAAAAAAATGTTTGGCAGGTGCGATCATTTTGAAACTATCATTAATGGTAAATAAATTATTGTTACAGAAAGAAAAGGTCGTGTACTTCGTATTCTTCGTTAAAGAACTTCAGGTGATTATGGGGATCGCTGAATTTACAAATCTCTACATAGGGACTTCTAAACCAACCGCCATCCTTGCCTGGAAGTATATGTCTCCTCTGCCACGACATAAAACCAAGTAAGTTTTTATTAAGAGATGCTTCTTCGTCAGATTAGATAAAACACTTGAATTTTTTAATGCGAAGACATCTGGTAAATCCGTATAACTTCGATAAGCCAATTTGTGATGGTGTTGATGGAATGGTCATTCGACAAGATGTTGGTGAAGAACTCATGAGAATTTATGCTGAGTTTGAAAAACTGATGTTTAAAAATCGGTAAACTAGATTAAGTAAAGATTAAAGCATAAGTAAATCGAGACTTTGCATTTTTTTAAAATCGAGTTTTATTTTAGCAAAAAATATCTGTTTGTGCAATATGTGATCATTAAGATCGATAATCTCATTATTCAACACATGAAAAGTCTTACATTTACATATTTCATTCTAAAAAAAAATTGTTTTATATGTATTTATTGATCCAGTTACTCCTGAATCTGAGTACTTATTTTATAGCTATTTATATTTTAGAATTTCAAAAAATCCAAGTATAGTGGCGAAGTGTAAATTTTGAAATACTTTAAGATATTTAATCCCACCTGCAATAAATATTTTAATCGAATTATTTAACCGAGATGCAAATAGTTGAGTTTTTCCGCTTAATTGAATTGTTTGTTGCTTGGCTTTTGCTAGCAGAGTAAAAATTACAACATCATGGTCATAGTATTCATACTTGAAATCTTTTTAATCAGCGGTTTCTCATTTAAGTTACCAATAACAGTGTTTTTATACCGAATCGATCTTGAACATCTAAAATACCAGCCTATCTTTATTATCTTCTTTAAATGCTTTGAGTATTATCTTTTTATATCTGCGCAAATACTCTTGCATTTTAAAGAAATTTGAGCTTGAAGAACTGGCGTATTAAACGCATGGCGTGGTAAATTATTTTTATTGTATTGTTTAAAACTGTTAAAAATACTTTTGGTAAGTCACCAGTACAGTGAACGTTGAATTATAATTTTTTTATGCAGGTAATAATACTTGGATTTTTTAAAAGTGTCGATTTGTAAGAACTAAATCTTCACCAAGAATGAAGTCATTGCTATTTTTGCATTCAATTGGTTTTTGCATTTAGTTCGTAAGTATTGAAGTAATTTGTAAATTACTAGTTAAAATGTAAATTTTTTTAAGATTTTGATATTGTGATATCTTAAGAGCTTGAATTTAAACTTGAACTATTTTGTATTTATTGAATCTATTTCATAAATAGGTTTGTATTTATTGAACTAAGTTAATGTTGATAATTTTTTCATTGACTGGTTAGGTGAAGAATCTTGTTTAATCGACTGATCAAATTTTACAATTTTAAATCAATTTAAGTGATAGATTATATAATATTACTTAATGCTTTTCAATTTTAGTCCTTTCGTTTTCAATATTATTAAATTGAACTCAAGTACATTTTTACTTCCCTAAATTAAAGACAATTAATTGTTTATTCAAATGTATTATTTCATTTTTCACGGATCGTTTTAAAACGATGATTTGTTAAACTGATGACAAATTTGGTACAGTCGGATATTTATTAAGTAGATAGGAATTATTGTTAGTGAATTGAAAATAACAGTTCGAAACTGTTATGAATCTTGTACTGTTTTTATAAATAAATCAGTTTGCTACAAACAACATTTCTTTCCATTTTCAAAGTTCCCCTAATCAGCCTTTATAGTAAGATTCACAGTAGGGAATTTAGCAATTCCCGTCTTTAATAGTCAGAAAATTTAAAGCGAGATTTAAGCAGACACTATCGTTTGCTAATTTTATAACTACAAACTACATTAAGCACTTGGAATATTTTGCTAAATTTTTAATATGAAACAATAAGTCTTCTTAAAACCGCGTATGTATTTCTCATTTTCCTATTTGAATTCGCCAATGACCGATCAGCTTTTACACATTAGTTTGTGCTCGTATGTTTAAAGACAACAAAAAACTATTTTTAGATAGCTTGAATCTTAAATTAATAAAATGTACTCTGGGTTTGACACCGTTTTCCATTCGTATTATTTTAAGGTACGAATATCGAGTTAAATGCCGGAGTGATGTATTTTCTTGTTCTTTAATAAATTAAAAAAATACTGTTCTAAAAAATGTTTATGATTTAATAGAAAAAATATTCAATTTTGTAAAATCGTTTACAGCTTAAATTGTTCTAAAAAAGCAAATATCGCATTAGTTGTAATCCCCCGTGTAGGGTTGTCAGTCCCCCATCGGGCGCCTCCCCAGGTGGCGGACAGGGCAATACCTCCCAGATATGGGAGGTACCGGGGAAATGACCCGAAGTGGACCAAAGCTGGCACTGGTTAATGGCAGCGGGTTGCCCAGAACTAAATACTAGCAGAAATCACAATGATTGGAATGGTTGTATTCGAAAAGCATACGGTACGCGGTGATAATCACAGAAACGATGGATATAGAGCGGTCTAGAAGGCAGCGGGAAACCACTACACAACAATTTCTATTCCCAAGAACAATCATCATGACTAGCACGGAAATAAAAATGGTCCCAAGTCCCCGGCGCGGCGTCCTTTAAATGGGACGGACAATAAAATGCAATTATTCGGACGGACCTTAGCCCCTAAAAATCTCTATCACGAATTGTTAAAAAAAGAATTTGTTTAAATTTTTAAATTTGGAAAAACAGCCCGAAATCTAAATCATTTGGCCAGGGTCGCACGCGACGATTTAAAGTTCTATCCGCCAATGGAAAAGTAATGCTAAACTTACCTAAAGCTGCATTGTACCATCTAGAAAGAAAGAAAAAAATATGTATTATTACATAAAGTTACGTTTAAAATGCTGTTATTTGATTGAAAAGAAAAGGAAATAGAGAACTGAATAAAACTTTAATTGTTTCTCGAAAAACTAAACCCTGTTCAAGCTAAGGGTTTATAGATTAAACTTCCTTCTTACGTGTTTTTTGCAAACGGACGCTCCATCCTTCATTTTCTGCCCATTAATCCTTAAAAAGTCCACACGACACTTAAACACACAATGAAAGTCTTTTTAGCTAAGAACGCGATTCACACGACACAAAGAACACGCGACCTGTTGGAAAGCTATAAGAAAAACTCTAATTAGTAAAAAGATATATTTAAAAAAGTGATTTGGTGTACCTGAAAAAAAGCATGTTGACGTACCTAAAGAAAAGGGAAAATTAGAGAAAAAAAAACAATAAAAATCCTGAAACATGAACGGTGTAAAGCTATGAGAGAAATAGTAATCATAAAATAGAAAATATTTTAAAAGTTACCTGTTTTACCTGGAAAAAAAATGTAAGTTAGCAAAATAAGTACGTAAATGATATAATAAAATATTAATACCTCAAATCTGCAAAAAAAACTTTGAAAAAATCAACAAGTAAATAGAGAAAGAAAATAAGTGTGAAGTTATTTTTAAAAAACCGTAATATGAAATCCGCATAAGCCCATAAAATCAAAGAATCATCAAGTGTCAAAGAAAAACTACAACCCTGGTTGCCATCTACTTCTACAAAATAAAACGCCGTCCGGATCCAGATTGCTGAAATTCCCTAAAACTCAGATGTTTCCTCAAAAAACTCGATGCCATTTAATGGCTTAAATTTAGAAGAGCAGGCGTAAGTGTGATTATAATCTTGATCTGGACCGCTTACAGCCTAGGAAGCTGCTGGACGGTGAAGAACGGGAATAGTCGGACGGATCCTGGCCGCTGAAAATCCCTAACACGAATGTTTCTAAAAAATTACTTGTTTAGTTGCGAAATTTGGAAAAATAGCGCGAAATCTACATTAGGAGGCCAGGACCACTCGCAGCCTCTTAAGGCGCTATCCTCTAGTCCATCACAAAGTTTAAAAAAATATTCACTCACCCTTAGGCACTCTAGTCTGGATTCTGGGAAATTATTAAATTTCGAAACATCAAATATTGAAATTTACCGAAAAAAAAACACTAATAATTGATATCTTTGCTCTGAAGATGATTGAAGATGTGTTTGAAGCAGAACACCCTTATCATATTGTGGAAAACCTGACCATTTAAAGTTGAAAAACTAAACAAAAAAGTTGAAATTTGAAAATCTGACCAATGCCTACTGAGAGTTCAAGAACCGTTTAATTTAGAGTATAATTCACAACAGAAAAACTACAATAATTGAAACAAACTACTTTACACGACGACGGAAAGTGTAGTTCACCGCAGAACTAATTGTACTGCTGTTTAAACGGAACTTAAATCAGTCTAACTGGCACTTGCTAATTCAGCTAGCGACAAAACCTGTAAACGTGAACATCATTCAGGTTTTCGCCCCCTCTGCTTGCCATGACAATGACGAGGTTGAAGAATTTTACCAACAATTCAAAGACATAATGGAGGCGACGAAAAAACACGAAATTACTTTAATTATGAGAGACTGGAATGCGAAAGAGGGCAGATGTTACCGGAGGGTATAGCCTGGGCGTACGCAACGACAGAGGAAAGCGACTTGTACAGTTCTGTCAGGAAGAAGAATTTTTTAAAGTAGAAAATAGATCTCTACAAAATTATTTATTAGGCCTAACGCCCACCGAAATTAGCGACTACTCTCTCTGGAAAGCCACCAAAAACCTTAAAAGGCCGCAGAAGAACATTCCTCCGATCCGTATGAACATTGGAAAAGGGGCAAGAAGTGACGAAGAACAAGCAAAAGTCTTTGCAGAACACCTAAAAAAAGTATCCCAACCATTCCCATCAATGTGCTCAGACGCTGAAGAGGAACCAATACGAGGCAACCTAGAAAGTCCATACCAACTAAATCTACCAATTAAACCACTGCGATTAAAAGAAGTCAAGAATATAACTGACCACACCAGCACCAAGAAAACCCCGGCTACGATTTAATAACGGGACGACTTCTCCAAGAATTGCCCATAGAGGCTGTAAAATTGATTATGGTCCTGTTCAACGCTATATTAAGAAGAGGCTATTGACCCCAGTCAATGGAAGGTAGCCGAAATCATACTCATCCCAAAACCTGGGAAGCAACCGGAAGAAACTGAGTCTTACCGACCCATCAGCCTGGTGCCTATATTATCTAAGGTATTCAAGAGAACTCTGCTCATAAGATTGAAACCATTTCTAATAGAAAAAACATTAATTCCTGACCACCAATTTGGGTTACGCCACCAACATGCCACCACTGAACAAATCCACAGAGGCGTCTCTATTATTAACAAGAACCTGCATTTCTAGACGTGTCACAAGCGTTCCACAAAGTCTGGCACCCCGGCTTATTATACAAGCTTAAGCGGAGTTTACCTTACACGTTCTACCAGATTCTAAAATCTTATCTCACAAATAGACGTTTCCGAGTAAAATTCCAGCAAGAGCGATCTTCAATTATGGCTATTCACGCGGGTGTCCCGCAAGGAAGCGTACTGGGACCCATTCTATACCTGCTATACACAGCTGATCTACCGACTAGACACCAATCAGAAGTAGCTACCTTCGCCGAAGGTAAGGCCGTGATGGCCTCAAATAAGAACGCTCATACCTCTTCAAGGATGCTACAAAAGAGCATAGACGATATAAGTGAGTGGTCTAGACTGTGGCGCATCAAAATAAATGAGGACAAATCAATCCATGTAACATATACTTTAAGACGAGAATCGTGTCCACCCGTAACGCTCAACAACCACCAACTACCACAGGCGGAAGCAGCGAAATCTCTCGGTATGCACCTGGACAGGCGACTTACCTTTCAAAAACACATTTGGACCAAAAGAAAGCAACTGTCCATCAAACTGCGCCAAATGAACTGGCTAATAGGTCGTAACTCTCAGCTAAGAATCGATAACAAACTTCTGCTATATAAGACCACAATAAAACCCATTTGGAACTATGGCATCCAATTGTGGGGCGCAACTAGCAAGTCTAACATTGGAGTAATAGAAAGATTCCAATCAAAAGTCTTGAGACAAATCACCAAAGCCCCTTGGTTTGTTCCAAATTGGGTCATCCAACAAGACCTTCAAGTACCCTCAATACAAGAAGAAATCCAGAAAATCAGTATAAAATATCGCAGTAGACTCGAAAATCACTCCAACGCGCTCGTTGCCAACCTGCTCAGAAGCAACACCACAAGCGATAGAGTCCGCTGGAATTACCGGTTAGATTCCAATAGAGTGTAATCCTCCATGATCCAGAACAATGTAGGAATACATACCAAAGGATTAGAAAGTGTTGCTAATGGGCAACATCTTGTACATGTCATTTAGTGTGATATTTAAGAGGTAAAAGTAAATTATAGAGGATTAAAAAAAAATCAACGAATCGGGGTTTCCATTCGAAATAGTCAACCTGTCGGTCGAATCTTAACACTAGAACACGCGAAAGATTTAAGTATTTTATCCAATATTGCGCAATTAAAATTTAAAAAATTGGGTCTCGAGAATTTTTCTGAAATACTCTGTTTGCAAAAACTCAAAATTTCTTTGCTTACAGTTTTAGTAGGTTAATGCAAATGTAGATAAAAATATGTAAACTAGATTATATACAAAAATCATTTATTAATTGCTCATCTTCATCTAAGTTGTACATTAAAATGTTATATTGGGCTCAAAATATAGCACTTTAACATTGTTTCTGTTCCAGTTGCTACATTAATATTGACATATCTTTCCACATTTTTCAGTTTTTACATATATTATTTAATTCTACAATTTGTCTTCCGACAATAATCCGAAGTAGTTTCTAGCAGTGTTTCGGTACAAAGAAGTTACTATACTACATTTATAAATATTTATTATCATTTGTTGCATGAAATTTCTATCAATACAAGATTGGATCAGATTTAAATCTCACAATTTTTAAGAGTATTATTAAATCAAGCAGATATGTATAATTACTGATCATCAATAATTTTTTTAATGATAAATCTGACCCCTTGGTTCTAAAATCAAACAAAAATGTGCAGGGTGTTTAAACCGATTGCAATATTTATTGCTTTTTAAACTCCCTCTACATTTTGTGAGTGTTATTATTTACACATTACATCCTTACATAATTCGGAATATGCCCTAAAAATATTATTGTCTTTAGTGCTTGGTGGAAACGATGCCTTTCAAAGTTTTGGAGTTTCTAGGACATCAAAGGTTTGCAAATCATTAATAAAATGTTGTCATAATAATTAGTATACTGGATTGCACATTGATTGATCATTATCTATTTTGAAAGGCATCCTTATAACGACTGCAATAATTTACACAAAATATTGATATGGATCTGGAAAATTATCTACAATGACTTAAATGTACTTTCCCTAACTAAAGTTGCTATTATTATCAAGTAGCTTCTATCAAAAGGACACACTAACTAAAGTCAGCATTAGTTATTGCCGTTGACAATGATGAAATCAGCTCTAACTTCAAGGCAACAGCTTATTTCAAATATAATATAGAGATAAACTGGACACTAACAATAAATTAACAAAAATCAGACTTTTAAAACAATATACAATGCGTCCATACATTCTGGAATAATGTCGATAACCATTCATAGCCGTAATATATTGAGAAAATGCTTAGATTAAACAGACAGGAATTCTGAAAAATGTTTGTCTAAAATTTAGTTTAGAAAAAATAAGTTTTCTTTTAAAACTGCATAAGTCTTTTACGACTACATGCACGAGTGTTGAGCTATTATTTATTGCTTAATAAATGACTTATTGATAATTGATAATTCGATTATTTCAATATTTAGAAATATAATGTAACTAAAAACATTATTGCATTTTTTGCGAATCTAATCTAATTCCTCCAATTATTTCATAGAAATCTTTTTTGAGTTTCGTCATATACTTTCTGACTAATTTTTGAATTTGGGTTGTTTATTGTGATTAAGTTCACAATAAAATCCTGAGTTTCAGTCATTCATATTATTTATTATCTTATTTCATTAATAAGACGTTTCGGTGTCTCTCTCGACCATCATCAGTTTGTGTGGGTAGAGTTGTTGCTACTTTCAGTTTTGGCATGAAATTAAAAAAAAATCAAATTTATGCCAAAACTGAAAGTAGCAACAACTCTACACATACAAACTGATGATGGTGGAGAAAGACACCGAAACGTCTTATTAATGAAATAAAATAATAAATAATATGAATAACTGAAACCCAGGATTTTATTTTCAATTGAATTAAAATACTGCCAGAAAAATATAAGTACACACTTGTGATTAAAGTTACATTTTAATCATAAATACAAAGCGAGTTTGTGGAAATACATATTTTTCATTTGATAACAAATGATAATGATAAAACAAAGCTAGTTTTTCATAATAGAAGCTATATGCAGAACATTTTGTAATTGTATTTTAATGCTAGAAATGTTAATTAAAATTTGGTTTGCTCGAGCTTTTCGGAATACTGAAGATGACTTTTCATCGACATTATCCGACATATTATGGATACATTGTATCAAAATTATAGCTAGTCAAAGACTATTAAATGCAAATCAGTCACTTTAGGCTGGATTGTTAAATATTATTTATATTCAGCCCTAAACATAAAGAACACTCCATATAATATAAAAGTGAACTAAACTATTGCAACTGGTAGATTTATATCTTGTTTTGTAACTCAAAAGCGCTAATTTAATATTTATATATATTATATAATAAGGTTATCTAAAATAACATACAAAAAATCAAAACCAGCTGTTAGAAACTAAAAATGTTTTTTTGTGAACATAATAATGTAGGAAAGCTTTCAATGCACATATAACAGACTAGTAGGTAATATACTTACTTCTCTGGTCTTCAGTGCTAATATACTAAAAAGCCTTAGCACAAAATTTGCTTCTAAAACTATTACAAACTGAGTATGTTCATTGAGTATTGTGTATTTGTATATGTGTGCAAAATGACATTTTTTTTGCAGATTTCACTGTAAACTCCCTGCTTCTTTTGCTAAAATTCACTTGATTGAGTGCTGGCAATATTTTTTTAAGAGATATAAACACAGAATACTGCCATTAACACGACCCAAGCTTTATACTGGAGAATTGAGCGAATTATTTTGAGATTCTATTTTGTAGCTGCTAACTACTTTCTGCTACTATCCACTGCCAGTAGGCCACGGTGTCCCAAAATTAGCGTACAACTCTATGTCTGCAAAGTTCGCGATTTCAAATACGAATTTTTATTATTTAAATATTTTGAGTAGTTCTATTTTGTCTTTAATAATCAGAAATAATCGTTATAAATTGACTTCACTAACGAATCACTTATAAAAATATGAATGAATGGGAAGCACTGGACCTTTTAATGTCTGATATCTTGGAAACGGTTTGCCTGAGAAGTTTTGATCAAGTCCAGATTTTTTCCTTAAAATGGTAAGGGAGCAAAGAATATTATACAAAGCTTTGGTACAAGGTAGCAAAAAGTTACATACATACATACATGGTGGCATTCGGTGTAGGCAGAATAAAAGCATGAGCATTCAAATATCTTGCTTTTGAAAAAGCCTGCCTAAAAGTCTGAAGAAAAAATGAAAATGTGTTTAGAGAAAATATCTAAAAAGTAGATACTTTTAACACATTTTATGCGGAAAAACTAGCAATCAAAAACCTACTTTTATTGGACGAATATACAGTAGAAATTGCTCACTAATTTACGGACACCCTGTACAGTATGAGCCACCAAGCGAGGTTTCTTTAAGGTGAATAAAAAAAATATCAATCAATTTCTTTATAGTTTAGTTGACTTTGTACTTTTTCTTTTAAAGTGCCGTGGTTGAAGGAAAATGTTTCCTTTTGGTACTACCAGGATACAGTGTGATTCAAAATAAACTTATGGCCATCAAGTGCTTTTTGCTATAGAAAACATTTTATATCGATTTATATTCAGCTTTGAAATCGAATAATTTTTTGATTATATTCTAAATTTTGTAGGCATAATATCAAATAATATAAAACAAGTACAATTAACATGCCAAATAAAAATTTAAATTATGACAAAAGATGCTTAATTTTTCCATCAAAAAATTCGTCGAAACGGAAAAAGGACACAATTGAATGTTCAAAGAGGAAGTACTTAGACAACAATTCTACAAATGTTTATCGTTCTTCCACCAAAAATTAAAGAGAAAGAAGAAAAATAATGGTGATAAGAAAGAACATTTTTTCGCAATAACTGAAAAGAGCAAAACTTTATCATAATCATAATCACCAAAAACGAAAATTAACATTAATTTTTTTTAAATTCTACCAACCCTGAATGCATGATTATGTGAATTCGCGGCAGAACGTCTTTCGTCTGCTCGATAATTGACGAGTTTTTTCTTTGCTTTGTCTCTTGCTTCTTGTGTATTATTTTGTTGTGTTCTTAACTTTGTTTCTTTCAGAAGCACTGATAAAGTTTGTCAGTTCGAAATAGCTAAACCAGGAATTTTTGTATGAAAAACTACACGGTTCACATACAACGCAAGCCATTTTGCTTCATTGTGAAACGTGTGCGTTTAATTTTAAATTGATCTCACAATACGTCTTGAAAGCTCTAAGCTTCTAATTTTGTTGAACAATAATCCCTTCCAACATTCATGGACATATTTTTTGCAAAGCGCGTTTTAATCTATATTTTATTTTAATTTATAGTCGTGATGGTTTGAAGAAACAAAGTGGAAAAATGCCTTCAAATTAAAACCAAATATTCGGGCAAACATTCGGATAAAATTAATAGTTGAGGAGATTAGTCGTTAAATGTTGTGTTGGAAATACATGGAACCATTTAAGTTACTTTTGAATCGAAGATTTGAGGTCCATAGCAAGTCTTTCAATGGAGAAACTCTCATTATCTTCAAAGTTGCATCGCTTTGCTGAGGACAAACTCCGTTATCATCTTTTTTGCCTATCCAATATTTCCAGCCTGTCTGAGTCTTGAACCCAATAAAACATTTATGATTTTAAACCTGGTTTATAATGACGACAAAACGACAATTCAGTTTAAAATTTGATAGCACCAAAGTATTAAACACTAACATTAAGAAGGAAGATCATCCTTAAAACTCGCGATAATATAATGTTATACTCAAAACAGGTCGAGTTTATTGCACTATTTCATTGAAAAAACTTAACTTGATGGTTACTTTGAGCCACACCATGTACTTCAAAGTACCAGAAAGATATTCTTTGCCTGCGACCAAAACACCTTTATATGAACATTTTACTGCAATCTCTATTTGGGTAAGATCTAAGAGAGAGTGTCGCTTTGCTGGCTGGTCCTGTATATTGCCATCTGCAGCTGCTGATTATTTTAACACTGCCATATACTGCAACTACTCGACATTTAATGGGTGAAAACCGTCTAGTATTATTGTCAATATCACGCTATAATACATTAGGTAATATGGAAGTCGCCTCTGAGAATCCTTGTAAAGGTTTTCTTGAACTGTTGATTGGCTAGGGCGTAGCAAAACGGATTTAAGGGGCTGTTGGTGTAGCAAAGAAAGTACGAAAACATGTAAAGACGAGGATTTATACAAGGAGGTTCGGTACAAAAGCCTTCAACGAGCGCAAAAATATGATAGGGCGTCCAACAAATCACAAAAGCGCCTAAAATAAATGAAATGGTACGCAAAGCTTTCCGGGCCCGGTTTTCGCTTTTCGATTTCTGCCGCATCCCGAAAGCACCAAGAGGTCCCGATAGGGTTTTCTTCTTGGCTTTAAATTTCTTCCCTAGCGACTTGACAAAAGCTCTGCGAGAAGCTGCGTCTGTGGTGGCATCCGTATCTGTTTTATGGGAAATGGATTTATGTTTATTGAAAATGGTCGTTGCAGTCATGATGGCAGCCGCATTACCTGTTTGCGATATGGCTGATATTCCCTCACAAGGGGAACTAGCACAACTATCCTTGAACGAACCCTTGGTGCTTCCATCTTTAAATGAGCTTTTTTGGGAATCATCACCATAGCTCTTCTTGCTTACTAGAGACGTGATGGGGCGATTTGAGCTCAGAGTTACCTCAGTGTGAATTCGAACGGAATTGGTATGAGCCTCGACCGTCTGAAAATTTCTTTGGTCTTTATGCGGCTGAGAATTACGAAAAATTAGGTCACCTTGAGCGACACTACTACAATTACTTTGGCTATGATACGGAGTCGGAGCAACTTTTTCTTTAACTTGGATCCTACTGGGATTACTGATCAAATGATCTACGTTTGGAAGCAATCGCTCATAATACTCGTTCGATGGCGCTACACTATTATTTTGCTCAGTGTTGGAAATGTTACTCAGACTGGGAACTTTCTCCAACACTGGGGACGGGATAACTACACTACTTTCATCCATGTAAATTAACTCGGACGTATCCATTCCAGTTAGCAAGTCATACGTGCTATGAATCTTTTTATTCGGGGGTTTACAGGACTCTACAAGCGGTTTTGCGCCGATCTCAATCGAACTGTATGATGTGGGTATACAGGGGATCTTGTTGGGTCTTACCAAGTGTTGTGGAGTGGGTTTTTTAGGTTCAGGTTGATTCGCTTGCGAATCATTCCTAACTTTGGTGTGAGTATGTTTTGGAGTAATTGGTATCAGTAAGTCAGGCCCGGGTAGTTTCTTCAGATGAGGAATATCTCCGTTGACCTTTTGCGAGGACGCTCCGAAAATTTGCATGTTGCTGGTTTGAAGGACTGCAAAAAATAAGTATAGGGTCATTCTAATGTTACGAATGTCCTCCTGATATGAACCAGGTGGAAAATGTTCTTATCAACATTAGCCTGGAAACGGCTTGTTTTCCATATTTGAGCCTTTAAATAAAAGATCATAAGTTTTAGCTTTATTGTACAAAGACGGAAAAGTGCTGCAATTTACAAAAACAGCACTATCATCTTTTTTATGTTCGTTCTTTTTATGTTCTCCTCTTAAATCCTTACTTCACGGTAACAAAGATTTTGTTTATTCTAATATTTAGTTTATTATTATAATTAAAACCCTCACCGAAAGAGCCAAAAGAATTTACGAACCATATGAGTTAGAAAGAGAATTGAAACACCTAGAAAGAGCCTTTGGTTGGAATGGATACAGCAAGAACGAGTTTAATAGAGCAATTCGACCAAGAAACAGTGGAGGTCGTCCTGAGGAAACAGATACGCATGATGAGCGTAAGGGTTGGGCTTGCCTCCCATACATACATGGAGTCACGGACAGGATCGGCAGGATCCTGGAGAAACACAGAGTGAAAACAGTCTTTAAACCAACTCGAACACTCCAACAGACTTTGAGATCGGCCAAGGACAAACGGGATCCTTTATCGGCACCAGGAGTCTACAGGGTTCCATGCAGTTGTGGCAGAGCATATATCGGCACCACAAAACGTAGTGTAAACACGAGGATCACTGAGCATAAAAGAAGTTGCAGATTAAGACAAACAGAAAAATCAGCAGTAGTGGAACACGCACTTCTAGACGACCACCAAATACGTTTCGATGAAGTGGAGATTTTGCACCAATCTCAACGGTATTATCCGAGACTAACCAAAGAGGCCATTGAGATCTTCAAACATGACAACAATTTTAACAGGAAAGAAGAAGTTACGGTCCTTAATCCAGATTGGAAACGCGTTTTGCGGCAAACAGCGTGTACGCCAAAACCATTGAAGCGCCTCACACTCGTCACACATGAGCTCACACGGCCGGACCGCATAAATACGACAAAGAATCCAGTAGTTGAACCAGTCTTAGTCGGAAAGCACGGGAAATCACTTCGCCCACTGCCTCATCGCCTTTGATAATGTCCACCGCAGTTGTGGACGAAACGTCAGGAAGAAATTCCTATGAACCAGGGCTTCAAAGCCCGAAAAACATTTCTATATGTGAAAGATTTAGTTATCATTTAACTTATTTTGATTATAGATGGCGATTTTTAAGTTATTTAGTTGAAAATTGGCGTCAAAATTAAATTTGCCAATGTCGTGAACAACTTTAAAAATCATTGATATATTAGGTAGGTCTTCGCCGCCTTTTAAGGGACTCAAAATCAATTTTTGACTAGATGATTAGTACCTACATTCTTTCGCATTTAAAGTCTCGAGAATTGAGTTTTCGTTGGTTGGTTTAATCAATCCTCGTTTCTTAAGTGGAAACCCAAAACTTTGAAAAATCATCATTTCAGTTGAATAGAGCTTAATAGTTGTAACTTTGAGGAAAATCAGTCGAAGTTGTCTTTTAGAGAAATTTCTCCTCTTAAAAAATCGCCTACCAGTAAAATTTTTGATATTAGAAATAAGCGGACGATAGAGATATTTACGTCCAAAACAACTGTAAATTATAGGAACTGAAAACTTAATAAACGATTTGTTCATTGAAATGTAAATTAGACAACACAAAACTGTTTCAAATACCAGGCTAGCAATAAAAAGCATTTAGATAATGAGCTTTTTCACGTTTTGCCACTTGATGTTGCTCCAAAAATTTAAGTAATTAATATTTGGAAATCTTATATTTTATATCCGAAAAAGTTAAAAATTCCTCACTAGTGGCCAAATTGATAGAGCTGATAGAAAATTGTGTGTGTGTGTGTGAAACACTTAAGAGTTTTGACTGATTTAGACACTAAAATTCCAAGTGTTTAATATCTCAAAATATAAAACAGAAGGTATTTTTTATTATACGAATGCAGCGTCTGAAAAATTTATTTCCAAAAAAAAATATCGGAGACATGCTGAGTAAGGGTTCCCTCACTTTAGAACCATTTTTGCTTTCAAACATAAATCCTCAAATTATAACGAATAATCTCTGGATGTATATAATTGCTCGATGTCGACCATTTATTTTATGAAACATATTCAATAATTATTCGAGTTAAGAGTCTGGGGAGCATATATTTCGCAGAAAAATATTGGGAATATTGGCAGTTTGGTGTCTAAGAAACTCTTGGATAAAACATTCTTATTTCCGAAGTTATTAGATACAACTGGCTAATCGAAATGACCAGTTTAATAACATTAAATAATAAGTAAAGTACAAAATTTTGCCAATAATATATTTACCTATATTCACGATGCTTTTTCTATGATTTTTGCATTTATCTTCCTTTTGCATCTGTCCAGTCAAACTTCTACGAGGCTCATCTTTTTGATTGCTCTGAATCGTGCTGTCTTCATCACTTTCAAATGCAGGACTTGAACTTCTCTCAGATTTTTCCTCTTGTCCACAGCCCTGCATTATATGTTTTACTTTGTACTTACTTCTTAATCTATTTTAGCACATTTAAACTATTATTTCTAATTATTCCTTATGGCAATCAATTTTCGGTTAAATTTAAGTAAATGTTCGGATTAAATGTGGGTAGTACAACAATTCTCAGCTACATTCCTCTACGGAATACTTTCCTGTTACAACTGAGAAAAACAAGTTTTGAACACACAGCAGAATTTGAATTATTTTAAGTCGAAAAATTGCTTTTGATTCAAACTTAGTTAGAAATAGTTGGAAACATTATTTCGTTTTTAATTAAATATATTTTATTAAGAAAATAAAAACATAATTAATTTAGTAGAAAACAAAGTGTTTGTTCTAAAGTTATCGAATGTTTAACCCGCCAATTAATTGAATTAGCCACTGTTGTTCAATTATCAATTTAATTGCAAATATATTAGTATACCTGCATTATGGGCAGATATTTTTCAACTTTATTTTAGAATTTACCGCTTTTTAACGCTTTAAGAAGATTTACTACATTTTTTGTGGCTTATATGTTTAGCTTGTTTTACTTATCTAAATTTTCTACATTCTCACAATCGGATTTCATAGAGCAGCTACAAAGCTACCTAGTAGACTACTAATCTAATTTAAATGATGATAGCAATTAAGAAAGCCATAAGAGGAGAAAGAACCATTTATTCAAATTAGCCAAATATATGTTAAAAGTACCTTGTTTGTCGGAAAATTGACGTTTCTTTCCATTGTTGCTACGGTGGTAGTTGCAGTATTTGTAGTTGAACTATTTTTGTTCGAGCTGGTGGTTTTCTGGCTGGAATTTGAATCTCCTGATCCACCTGCAGTGTAACTTTCTCCTACTTTCAAGCCATCTGGGATTGACGATGGTTTTTTATCTATAATAATTATGTTAAACCATTATAGATGTACTTCAATATAAGCGTTTAAAGTCTGAATATGTATTTATAAGGGCGAAGAATCAAATTCTATAACCCAAATAATCTATTACTATAGTGGCAAAGTCTCCAAAAGTATTGAAGAATCAGCAAATGTCCACATAAAAATGGCAAAATTTAGCATCTTGCGATTTTAGAGTAACTTTTATTGCAAGAAATGCGCTTTTGAAATTTGTATTTAGGACTAAGGACTTTTCGCATTTGAAGGCCGAGTGTTGGGAATTGTCTATCATTAGCGTCATAACAGCTTTATATTTTTTAAAAAGTATTCAATAAAATAGAAATGTGTAATTACTTTTACATATATATTACCTTCATCTAAAAAATTATTGTCATTTGAATCTTGCTCAGCCTCCCTAAGCTTCTGACTTTCAGTCATTCCTCCACCTCTACTCTTCATGTCCAAGGATGATTTATTATTGGCTAATCCGATGCCAGCAGCCCTTCCAGCCATCCCTATTTTATAATATAGTACAAATTAATGATTTTGCTCTTTGGGTGGAAGTTTCTCTTTTTAAACTACCTGACATTGCGCCTGCACTTAATGCAACCATCGACTGCATTTTCCTCTGCTTGGCTTCACTTTTCTTTTGCATATCATATGCGGTTTTGTAAATTCCTGAGAAAATTTGCCAGGATTATGAATAATTACACACGCGAAGAAGGCTTGTTCACTCAGAAATGATCACAACGTTTAAGATCGAAAGCATTTGAAGTTTGGAAACATTATATACTCTACTACTAGGTCTCTTACCTCCATATAGAATGAAGAGGACTATAAGAGTCGACCAAAAATACGCAATAATTAAGGAAGTGTTGAAAATGGGTTCTTTAAGAAACTGAACTGCACATTCCCCTGGAAGAAGGTCCCTGTAGCCAATAAAGTGCTCCCAGCCAAAGATGCTGATGAAAAAGAGCAATGCTGGTATGATCCAAGTAATTACCACCATTAAAATAACTCGTTGTTTTGTTCTCCAACTGAAAAGAAAAATAATTTATTCATATTCATTTTGCTCTTTTCATATTCAGTTTCTTTTCATATTCATCTTATATTCACTACCTCTATCTATAATTTATAGTTTCTAAAGTCAGGGGTTTCTTTACAAAGTTCTTATAGACAAGCATTTGGAACCAATCTCTGTATACAGTCTGGAATATATCTATCTGTATATAAAATATATTGTTGATCTTGTATGAAATTTACAGGCAATTTGTACTTACTTACCTTCGATATTTCGTAGCAATTTTTACCGAACAAAATCGATCTATTGTTATCAGCAAAACGGTATATTGTGAGACCAAACATACTGTATAGTCTACAGAAAGCCATAGATCACATAACAATGGACCCAAATCCCAATACCCCATCAGCACATAAACTGCGAAGAACGGCATCGACACTGTTCCTAAAAATATTTGTTTATTTGTTTCTAATCTTTTAATTCCATCAACTATAATATTAATTTTTTAAAAAATTATGTCGAGTCTTACCAATAAGCATATCAGTGGCTGCAAGTGATGCAATGAAATAATTGCTGGGTTGTCTTATACTCCGATCCACAATGAAAGCAAGAAGAACCAGTATATTGCCAGAAACTGTTAGAACGATGCACATTCCTAATCCAATGGCTATTAGTAGAGATTGCCAGGGTTCAAACGGTGCTAAGATTGGTGCTATTGAGGTTGCAGTTGATATACTAGAGTTGACATCGGAAGATTCTAGAAGAAAATTATTAATTTGATCTCGAGAAGGTTACAGAAGAAGGTAGAAGACTGATAAATGGAGCAAATGATAATATCATTTGCTTTTTTCAGTAGTTTGAAATAAAGTTTCTTAAAACTTTTAACACTTAAAAATTATGCGCAAAATTTAATACGATTCTGTTCAATTTGCGTAAAATATTTTTTGTATTTGTAATTTGTGTAATATCACTGATCGTAGATGATCTATCGTACTTCCAATTTTTGGCTTACAATCTCCCATAATGATGCTTATCTCTTTAGATGAGAAGTTGGATAGAGTTGTTTCTAAGACGCTATAGAAGTTATCAATCTCATGGTTATTCGCACCAGAAGTGGGGGTATAGGCGTGGGGAATTCTTTCATTTATACATTGCTAAGCGTCCACAGGCCCGGAAATCCTCCCCGAAATGAAAAACGCAACACCTTCCGAACTCTTATCTTGATTTCTGGAGAAGAACACGGAATAGTCGGATGATTTGAAATATCCTATCCAGATCTCTATTTTATGTTTCAGTGGTTCTTTTTCTAGGAGAAAGGAGAAAATTGAATTGATTGCAATTGGAAGGAGAAAAACTTTGGCGTTTCTTCATCCAAATTGAATCTATTTCCCTGACCCAATTGTGTAAAATTTATATCTTTTTGTATTTCCTATGCTAACAATATCATAATTATACCATAAGGTTTAAGTATTCGCGATAAAACTACAAAACTATTACAGTAATTAATAAACAATATAAATATCATAATTATTAGTTAAAATTTTATTAAGAACTATCGTGATAGGCCTGAAACTATAATACAAAGCCTCCATTTCTCATCCAGTCAAGCTTAAGTTGACTAAAATCGAATTAGTCGTTGAGCAGTTACAGAGATTTAAGTGATTACAGTTCCAAGATTGAGGAAACTTAGCTTTCTAATGAAGTTTCCAAATGTATACCTTAATGTGAAAATGATGGCGACATGCGAAACTTAAAAATAGTTTCCAAACATTTTTCATAGTCATTTTAGTAACAAATTTGTTTTTTTTTCTACAGCGAGGCGACTCTACGGTCCGATAAGTTTTTTCATTTTTGTGTTGATTTTTGGCAGAAATTGTTTTTTGCCAACGACCTACATCAGTATTTACTAAAACGCTTGTACTCTAATACTAACACGAATAATTTTTGGGCTTAATTTAGGCTAAATTTTGGCTTTTAATTTTGGCTAAAATTTAGATATTAATTATGAATTATATATTTTTTTATTTTAGAGCATTTTGCCCGAAAATAATTATCAGAATTAATAGCATGTCAATACTCAATAAAGCAACGATCTGCTTAAAAAATCCTCAAAACAATAAAATGATTTACAAAATGTGATTATACTATTTTGTCATTAGTTTATATTGACATGTTATTTGAAAAGTATCAGCATCTTGGCAAATTGAAATCGAATTAATTTCCGCCCGTTTGACCCATTTGATATCACTTATCATTAAAACTCGATTTAAAAGGCATTTTGAACAGTTCAAGTCTGTTTTTTATCGACGGTAAAAAATCGATTGGTTTCTAGATTAAGCCACTTGCATCAATCTAAAATCTAATTTTATTTAGATTACAGCTCGTGTGGTTTTCTATTTTTACAGCGCAACTTTTGTTTACTATTCTACTGCAATTTATTTCTGTATTAATTATAAATTCGTATTTTCGTGTTGCCTGCATGCATATTGAAAACCATTTTCAAAAATTCCATTAAATACTCACGGTTGTATCGCGTAAAATCGGTTTCACTGCCATACATTGCCTCGCTATCAAAAGCTGTAAAATTTATGGTCTCGGTACATTTGTTCACTGATATAATGCCTTGATATATAGTTTTGCAGATTTTTTCTTTTTGCTTCTGAAACTTCCTGAAAAAAATATACATTTGCATTTACAAATCAGTTAAACTTGTTACAAATTACGCCTCAAAATCATAGAAAATATAATTATGACAATTTTACATTCATCTGATATATCGAGAGCTTTCTTCAAATCGCTTTTTGAACTTCTTAAAATTTGACTTTTTATTTTGAACCTCAAATATACAAGTTGATTTTCGAAAATTTCAATAAAAGGATTATTTGAGACATGCAAATTGCTCAAAAGTAAAGCTTGTTCCGGATCAAGTAAATTGCCCAATTATTCCATAGGGTGTCCCAAAAATGCAGTGCCAATATCTGAGGAAAAACGGCTTAACTGGACTTTGTTTCGGAAGTAACGTTTTATGTTCATGGCATTAAGATTAATTTTACGGTGCTTTTAGTTGTAAATCCATTGCGCGTTATGAATAATGACCCTTTATTTTAATGCTACATAAATATCCGACAAATATTTTTCATTAAGAAAAGACAAACATTTTTTTAGGCAAAATATCCAACAACAAGGTTTTGAAAACATGCATTGCCTTATCCATATAGAACTAATCTGCGTTATATATTTATCTCAACAAAATTTCCCAACAGAACTTATTGTCTTTTACGATAAACCTCTAAAAGAGGACGCCTTTTTGAAACTAAATCCACTGATTTCCTCTTTCACTTTGAAGTCAGACGTTCAAATGATCGTTTGATCAATTGTATAATAATTCGTAATAAAAATATATAAATAAATTAATGCGTTGCGGTATTTGATTTCTTCGCTTCAAAGGGGCAACGCGCATAAAAAATAATTGCATGAAATACAATTGCGTGCATAGAAATCGGCTCACAGTAAACTTTTGACTTTAACTATATTTAAAAAAAAACTATTCATCAGATCAAAAAAAGAAATATGCTGTTTGAAAGACAATTTAATATGCTTTAATGTGAGTATAAATTATTGTGAGTATCCTATGTTTAACATAGTGAAATTAATGACTTAAGCAAATTAAGCGTTTTTCATTATTAACATAAATAGGGTTATTGACAATTTAAAACTTAACACTTAATTTTAATAATGGGTATGACCTCCTCTTTCCTAATAACTTCTCTCATACGATTAGGCATAGATCTAATCAAGTTTGCTATTGTTTCTTGAGGGACGTTAAACTACTTTTCTTCTACTGCAACAATAAGCTCTGGGATCGAGTTTGGGGTATGAAGTCTAGCTCGAATTCTTCCTTTTAGCTCATCCCATGAGTGTTCGATCAGATTTAGGTCAGGACTGTATGCTGGCCACTCCATAACCCGAAAACCGACTTCTGCAATAAAATCTTGCACGATTCTTGCGGTGTGCGGCCTGGCATTGTCATGCATAAAGATAAATTCGTCTCCAATGTAGTCAACGTAAGGTACCACATGAATTGCTAAAATCTCCTCGATATATCTAACAGCCGTTAAACCTCTTCTTCCGTGAACACGGTCGCCCCTACGAATGAACTCAGGGTCGGTTCGTGCTCCTATAGAAATTGCATCTCAGATCATACAGGAACCACCTACATAAGCACTCCGCTCTTCAAAGCAGCAATCTGCAAATCGCTCTCTTGGTCTTCAGTACACTTTCCTTCTTCGGTCGCTACCATGGAGGCATATTCTGGTCTCATCTGAGAACAGAACAGATCCCCATTGTTCCAACGTCCAATTCAGATGATCCCGTGCAAAACGCACGCGTGCTTTAGGGTGTTTTAGGGGTCAGGTTATTTTCCTGCAGTCTTCGTCTTACTGTCCACTGACAAATAGTCCCACTCGCACCTCACAGAGCTGTAGATGCACTTGAACGGCACTAAGTTGACGATTTCTTAATGTTGTTGACACAATAAAGCGGTCATCACGAGCGGTTGTAAATCGCCTTCTGCCTGTTGCAAGTCGCCTATGAAAGGATCCAGTCTCCTCATAACGTTTGCAGACTCTTCGAACCGCTGCGCGTGTCATGTCCTATTGTCTAGCTACAGCTCGCTGACTAAGTCCAATTTCGATTAAAGCAATAACTTAGCCGGCTTTTTGTGGTGTAGTATGCATTAAACTAACACACTTAAACACTATTGAGATTATGAAAAACTGAATTAATATGCAAATTTCAGTTGCAAACGCAATAATTTTAATATTTGTCAACTTTTTTATTTTCGTTACAATCACCACATAAACACGTTTCATTTGTTTACAGCTTGATACGCATATAAACGACAAGCCTTCTTGATACATTTATACTCACATTAAAGCATATTAAATTGTCTTTCAAACAGCATATTTCATCTTTTGATCTGATGAATAGTTTTAAAAAAATATATAGTTAAAATCAAAAGTTTACAGTGGGCCGATTTCTATGCACGCAAGTTTATTTCTTTGCAAAACCAGTACAGCCAATTTTTACTTATGAGCTTTTTTCATCCGGTCTTTAGAATTGAGGTAGTTTTTTTTCTGAAGAATTGCACACATTCCTTTGGCATTTTTTCTAAAGATTAGCATTGATCATAATCAAACAAAAAAGTAAGTAGATATTTTTTGAAAATATGAAAGAAATTTCAACTCTTGAGTTAAATTGAAAGTGCACTTTTAAAAAGGGTTACAATCGCCCGGAGTTGATAAATTAAATGTTGTAAAAGCGCTTAATCTGCTAATGTTGTTGGCAAGAGTTACTAGTCGAATTAGTGTCGCTAACTTCTATAGTCCAATTGGAAACTTCAACACACGAAACTGGAACTGCGTAATTCGATTTCCATTTCCCAACATCGAGGACAATACTTTTCGAAATTTCAACGACAGTTTCGTGGTCTCATTCGACTTAATATGTGTGTTCCTAATTTATTGATGTTCATTAAATTTCCTTTAATACTTTTATGTTCAAGTGTTTTCACTTTTTCAAGTTTAATTCATTACGTTTTCAGTTGCGACTATTTCAAAGAATTTAACAGCAGGTAACAACATGGCAGTCAAGTTATCAATGAATAAACATCGATTATTATTATATTGTTAAACACCAGTCTCCAAAAATGAATTTTGTCGCATTACTTGTTAAAAATGGCCGGCAAATTGCTGAAGAAGTTTTCAGTTCTCCTAAACATATAAAATCGGTCTCGGGAAACAATTTATCAAACAAAATGACTATTCTCTGCTTTCTTTACAGTTAGGAAGATTTACAGATTAGGAACAAGCTGTTCTCTCTTCTTAGAAGTTTCCATACAAACCAAAAGATTCAGCCTACTTGAAAGAACATTGTTGAGGGACTTTAGGCCGAGTGTTGTCCAAGGAATGATACCAAATTTACAAATGATTCTTTTTCAAAGTTTGTTTAGTATAAGAACATGTGCACTAGACGTGCCATGGCTGCTGAGCAGCTACTTATAGCTATAAAAGTATTTTTCTTAATACCATAATCTGTTCAGTGTCTTGGGTTTGTAGTTTTTATTTATTTTCGTCTGTGGAAATTCATCCCATGTGGTCGTTTATGGAAATTGAATAGACCGTGAATAAAATCTAAAACTTATTAGAAACGCTATGAAACTTTGAGCAAAAAGTTATTACGGGATTGAGATAGTCCAAGGTGGCTGTATGTACAGGATAATAAAACTTTATTGTAATAATAATTAAATAAAAACAAACTTTATTTATCATATTATATAATGAATAATCAATCAAAAAATATATTACCAGATATGTTTTAATATGTGGTTCTGCAACAAAAACAAACTGTGAATGTAGAACTAAATTGCCAATGAAAAAATGAAAGAAAAAATTAGCTTTGTACAATTTTATAGACACATTTATTTCGTTTTGTCGTACCATTGGATTTCAAAAAACTTTCCTAGCAAAAATCTATGGATTGTTATTAAAACATATTGATAACATCTTAAACAAGCGTATCCACCCTCTTGTAACAAATATATGGATGATAACAATTTCGCATTGACAAATGTTATTAATGAATATTAATAGCTACTTCATTTATTGTTTGTTTGTTAATTTTGTACTTTTCAGATTTGGTTTCAATTGTTTTAAATTTTTTATAATAATTTTAACTGCTAAACAATATTCCATTTCTTCCCATCAGACCTACAGTTTATAGGCTTTAACAACAACGTGTTTGTTTTTCTTTTTTTGTGCTTATTAATTTTGAATTTTTGTTCGAAGCCTGGGGTTATATTTTAAGGGAGGACATATTTTTATTTCTCGATTGCCGATCCTTGATAACCATAATTAATCTTTATTTCTTGCGAAAAAGTCTATCGTCCCAATTGATCTTTCCACTCCATTAATACAAATTTTCATAAATTCGACAAAAATCATTCAATTCTTTGAGGAAGATTTCAAATAAAAAATTGACCATCTTATGTAACAATGCTACATGACATTTTATATGCAAATTTACAATATATTATTCTTTCTCTGAGAAGAGTTTACTTTCTCTGCTTGTTGTCCTAGCACATTTATACTTATATTTTATTTTTATTTATATTATGAATTTCATTTTAGAAATGATCATTTCTAAGCCTATTTTTCTTGCTTCTTGTTGTAGTTCTTTAAGCATTTGGGGCGAAAACGGCAATGTCATCAGCAAATCTTAGATAGACAACTTAAACATTTCAATATTTTATATGCATTTTTTTATTTCTCATTTTTACTGTATTATGACAGACATTTTAAATACAATTTTACCTAAAATTAAAGAAAAAAAATTAAGTTATCGGATACTTTCCTTGTGGTCGAAGAGATTTTTCCTGTAGTCGAAAAACTTCTAAATCTCGACAGTCCGATTTTGTCCAAGAATTTTTTAGCTCAATATGATATTACATAAATACTACAAAGCGATTATAAACCATATTATTATGGGGATATTATACAATGCCTCATCATTTTGGGCCCACTGAGGTAGTTTTTTTGCATCATTTTTATAAATGGCTTTTTAAATGACGGCTCGTTTATAATATACATACATAGTAACTCCCCATTTCTTCACTCCAATTATTTATGTCCGCATAGAAACTGTATTAATAGCGACCTGATACGGTGAAAATTAATGATATTTTAGTGTAAAGTATTACATTAGAACAAAAAAACTCTTCTACAATCAGCAATATCCGGCATCTACTTCGTTAACCTGCTGATTAAAGACCGTATACTAAAAATAGACCCATCCGTAAGGCAGAAAACCTAAAAGCAACATGCAAACTTCTCTAAGCACTTTACTCTTTATTAATGAGTTTCGAACTGATTCCAACATGGAACATCGAAACTCATTAAGAATACATTTCAAGTCAATAAGCACATTTTAAATGCTAATCTATTAATTTTTGTGCTGGTTTCGTACTTTGTCGCTTATTCGAAAAAGCCATTGTGCCATTATTGATTGCATCATTAATCATTCTCTTAAATCAGTTTCCGGCGAAACTGTACTTTGTTGGGGGGCCTTTCTTGAAAAGTCGAAAGTTCAAGTGAATTAATAAACTAGGCTTAGCATCAGGTAAAAATGATGAATAAGGGGTGTAAAAGAATTGGTTGCCAACTCAAAAGCTTTGCCTTGAAGTAGTAACGCTTTTTAGTTCATGTTTATATTTAGGATGTTCTTTCATAAAAAACAAGAACATTAATTATTTAATATATATAATATTTGCAATTGTATTTACAATTATAAAATATAATTTAGGAGGATAAAAGAGAGGAAAGGATTTAATCAAAAAATCAAAGCGGATAGCTCACGTATGTGTCCGGCTTTGAATTGACTCGGGGCTAGATAAAAAATATAGGTGAGACTCCAAAGGATGGGGGGCCGCATCCCCGACACGGCAACACCGGTACAAATAAGACCTGGCCAAATAAGTACCCGAGGATCAAATGAGGCACCACGGCAGCGTCTGTTCCAAATTGGGCAACTGCAAACAGTCTATGGCTGTGGGATTGGAGATGAACCTGGGAAAAACTAAAATCATGAGCCACAGCCACATCGTTGCGACCATTAACGGACACCCCTAGAAGTTGCTGAAGAGTACGAATATCTCGGACACACGATTAAGCTCGGGGCAGGAAATCAAACGGCTGAAATTTCGAGAAGAATCTGGCTGTCTTGGGCTGCATTTGGCAAACTAGGGCATATTCTTAAAGAACCAAAAATCCCCATAAACCTCTAGCGCAAGGTCTGTAATGCTTGCATACTTCCAGTTACCACGTACGCACTCGAAACTACAACAATAACAAAGGGCAGTGCAAACCGCCTCCGGTTTTGCCAGAGAGCAATGGAAAGAGGAATGCTCGGCGTAAGCATTAGGGATAAAACCCGAAATGAGGAAATCAGAAGGAGTACAGGGGTCATTAATGTAATGGAGCAAATTTCCAAAAACAAATGGCGATGGGCGGATCATAGCTACATAAAATGGACGAAAAGGGTCATGCAATGGAGACCACGACAATGAAAACGGAGCGTAGGTTGACCCAAAGCAAGGTGGCGAGACGATATCCAGCGCCAAGCGGGGAAAAACTGGATGCAAAGAGTCCAAGACCGACAAACGAGGAGACTTATGGAAGAGGCCTACGTTCAGGAGTGGACGTATACAGGTCCACTCCTGAATGATGATGATGATGATGATGATGAATTTGTTAGTACCAATACTACACACATTTTTGGTAAAATTACAGGTACAAAAGTGGTTTTTAATATTAAACAGTTGTTAATAAATTGTCTATATTAGAACTATATTTAATTTTTGAACAAAACAACGAAAACATGTTTCTAAATTCGCAATTCACATGTTAACTTGAAAGTCCTTTCTCTCTGAACTGTGTGATTGTAGAAAATGGACAACTCAATTAACGCCTGTGACTCGTTAAATAATTGCCGGTCGGTGTAAATTTCGCAGAGCATTGATCAGAGCCGGTCCTAGGATTTGGATTATGAAGGTCCAAAATGAGAATCCTCGGCTAATCAGCTTTTAATTAATTAGCAGATCAACGTTCCCCAGGGATGCAGAAAAAAATTCTACAATTTTTCCACAATAAATATAGTTATTCTCGGTTTGTAACTGCTTTACGTTTAAATGTATTTTGAATATAAATAGATTTTTGACAAAACCGCAACGACTTAGAGTAAGAGCTCATGCAAGGTTCAACTAGCGGTTGTTGGCATATTACGAAAAGTAATTAATCTGTGACTGTTTGAGATTAATCAGTGAGTGTTTGAGCTGGTCTTCACTGATTAAAATCAATCTGAAATGCATTTCCCTTCGCATTGCTTTTTCGGTCCAGTTTCCCCAATCGATTTCTGCAAATCCAATAGTCTTGCTTTGGTAAACAAACAGACCCAACCGTGTTAACATGCTCTATAAAATATATTGCCTGTAGTTCGTCTGCAAATTGATGTCGATTTGCTCTCTGTAAATTAAAGCGCATAATTATTTTTCCACTTGCACCACCGATAATTAAACCATTAGATTTCTATTCAATTTCGACCCATCCGCTCTCCTTTTTTTCGAAATTGAATTTTTAATTAAAGGCCTGACTGTTGAATGATGCGAAAGAGGCCTATGCGATGTTTTCCTTGGTTAGTTAAGTTAATCAAAGAGATATCACAATGTCAGTAAACTTTGAATTAACATTATTAATGGGAGTGAGCATCTTTATTGAAGATTCAAACTCAAAACAACCCTTGTGCAACTGAGCAATCAATCATAACAGCGTACATTCCAACTTTATACATTTGGCTTAAATTTGAACACACAACTGATTAAATTGCCCTAAAATTCCGGGCTATTGGTTGTACTGTTTGTGATTGACGACTTGCAAAAAGCTAACATTAAACAACATAAGCCAAATAATAAATTAACCATTACAATAAACGAATCTTAATAAGCTGCAAAATGTTGCCAAATTTAAACAGACGCTTTTTTACCAAAAAGACATTACGTAAAAATATATGAAGCCTATCATACCCCAGCAGTAAATTCGATGGATATCTTAAGAAAATACCCAAACTAAATTTACAAGAAAAAAAACAGTCGAGGTATTATCGGCTGTTCTTTCTTCTAAATCTCTCACATATCGCGAACGATAAGTCCTCAGCTTCTGGAGTAGAATCGTTTTATTTGACCGAAAAGAAAAAATCGATATTCTGAACTTGAAGATAAAACAATGGATGGCAAACATCTTTTTGAACTTCAAATATCCTTGAATTTCTGCCGAATAAATATACAACTCGCACACATTTTTCGGAAATTAGACTTGATTTTAAATGGCCAATAATTACGGACCCAAACAAGTCAAACATCCATAAATAAACATATTTAGCTCTATATCGATTACTAAACATTAGTAACTAGCTAAAAATATTATTTTAAATAGTATATGATTCCTGCTTACACAATTAAGAGTTGAAATTAATTGTGTGTCATACCCTGATACATTATGGCAAATTTTAATGTTTGCATTATTACGATTATGTACGCGTTGAACTTTACATAAAAACACCAAAATATAAAAAAAAGAAACATTTAAAGTAAACAATGTAGTAGCAAATAAATAATAAAAAATCACTCAAAAAAAATTTCATAATTTTCCAATAAATTTCATATTTTACTCATAAATTTCCAATTTTACTTTACTTTATTTTCTTTCAGTTTTATATGTTAGTAGCCCTGATAGTAATGTTCAGTAAACTTTCAGTTTTTAATGTTATTATGCATATGTTACTTTTGTATTTCAAATCTATTCCAGTTTCACCGTTACAAAATCTAATAAATTCTTTATGGTATTTCCCAACAAGTTTGTTTAAACGTAATTGACGCATAATTAAGCTTGTATTCACCTGGCGCAATAAATTTTAAGTTCAATTATTTAACTGAATTAATTATATGGATGTTTCGGTAATGGCACGATATATTACATATAGTTCGCAGCTGGTGATATCGCAAACTCAATAAATTACACATCGATTTTTAGAAGGTTCTATTGGTTACATAACGTAATTTAAGGGCTTTCTACTTTAAATGCAGAAAACGTCTAATATTTCATTTTATTGCCGAGAGAAACCCCACTTTTGAATGGAAGAAACGTTCCATTCTATGAATTGGGCAATATCTGGGGCCCGATATCAAGAGGGAGTTTACGATGAATGTCTATGAACTTTTTTCAATTTAGAAAAAAGAAACCAGAATTGCTATTGAAGGAATTGCGATAAAAGCATAGAAGTTAATATTGGTAATTTTCCTTCAAATTGCAACGCGTTTAATATTTTTCAAATTTATTTATATTTTAATTAAATTTATACTTATTCATTTCAAGTCCTATACATTGAAATCCATCATGTTAAATTTATAAAATATTAAACATAATATACCGTATACATTATAAACGGTAGTTGAAATTTCAAAATAAGTGTGTGTCATATACACATGGATTATGTTGTATGAACTGTTAATTAATAATAATTTTTTTAAATACAAGGTAACATGTAAAGTTATCAAGTAATATTTTTAAGTTAAATTTTATTAATGTGATTAAAATTAAATTTAACAGCAGTTATTAAGGAAATATTAAACAGGAACTGTAGTATAAGCATAGCCAGTTCTCTGATATCCACAATTATTATGTGAAATAGAATGCAATATTATATTGTTTCTACAAAACTTGGACTTAGCACTTCCTTATTTGACGGCGAAATTGTATCGAAAATAATATTTTACATCAGAACATAATGTGAATTGGGAAATGATAAGAAAAATTACAATTGGGTCACAGCAAATCATCCTGTCGAAAGTGACTATAAATAAAATTTTTAATTTAAGGAGCTAATCATATAAAAATTATTCAATTATATCTGACACGTGAAGCTCATGGCGTTGAATTTCCTAATGGAAAATATGACTCAAAAACATTTTGCATGTCAGAATACGTTCGAATATTGCTTATATCAGTTTACTGGAAAGTTAGAGATCAATTTTGAGAACATTTGCCGAACTATTACTGATGCAATTCTCAACTAGTCCTAAAGCGAATTATTCGCTCTTCATCGACATATAATAGCTTCTATTATAATCGGGATTTCTACTAGACTGATTATTTGCTATAATTTGGCAAAGTCAGATGTTATACATTGGGTAAGCAAATATATTCTTTTTACAAGAATATTTCCAAAAAGGCATTTTCATTTGGTAGTACATGCATGCCCTACATTTATTTATCGCAAAAGCCATTGGTTTTCCAAGTAATAAAAGTTTCGAAGCACGTGCTTTAGCATTTCAGATAAACCCGAATCTCTGGATATAAAAAGCACATAACACCTACATATTTTGCCGTGAAAACGCCGAGTTCATTCGCAATCCATCAACTCAATTGTGCCATATAATGAAATTATGTTCAGGTGATCTAACCCTTGTAAAGTAACTACTCTGGTGTAAGGATCTAATCTGTGGAGAAACCCATTGTATTTTCTCAGCTTTATTGAAAGTTTCGCTATCGAATGCTGAAATAATAGATGGTTTAACGATCGTTAATCAGGTTTCAACGAATTGATAAAATCACTTGGTTGCGTGGATTTATTTATTTATTTTAGTTGTAACTATTTAATTAAAAGAAAGGCAGAAAAGAATAGAACATCTTTCAAACAAGCCAGTTTATAGTATTCAGTTAAATTTAATTCAATTAGGCGGTTTATTTAATTAAAAGTAACAAAACAATGCGCGTCATATCCACATAAATTATGCAGTGCAAAAATAATCTCATCTGTATGAATGAGAATGAATATGAATTCTTTCTACTGCAACTCCATGAAAAATTGGCAAAAATACAACCGAATATAATGATTAAATTCCGTTGTAAATCCTCTATTCAAGTGATTGGAGATTTAATCAAAATCGACACGATCAAGGTAAAACAGTCTATGAATGAATTCAAACGCACACGAATTTTTACATAGAAGAATTGCATTAACTATCTATCGGAAAACTGAAAAAAAAATGTATTAGGTAAAAAAAATTACTATTCTCCACGTCTACAGAAACAACCAAAAAGTGTGTCATATCCATGAAAATTATGTTAATAAATATTCCATGGATGTACTTTATACGCATATATGCATTATTTATGTTAAATATTGTTTTTTTCGTTCGTTGCATTATAGAACATTATTTGAGTAACATTAAGATATTAGTTTACCACAGTCATTAGTAAAACTCCAGATCTTTAAAATTGCTGTCTAAAAGTTCTAAAAATTGCATTTGCAATCAATATTTTTTAATTAAAATTAAAATTTTCAATACAAATAATGATCTTTTCTTGTCATGAGACACAATTTGTTCGCATGCACTTTGTGGGTCAACACTCTATATCAAACACTCAGTACCTATTTTAAACACTACATAAAATTTTAATATAATTTTTCACTCCGCCTATGCAAATAAGGTTTTTTAATTTCCAGCTAAAAATATATTATTATGCACAATTCAGAATCAATTGACCATTAATATTCCTTTTTAACAAGAGTCGAACCGAAGCTAGTTGAAATTCCTGGCATCCTTTATTTCAAGAATCACTAGGCACGTATAATAACTCCAATAATGTAGCGGGCTTCCATTTGCATTTAATGAGCTTTTAAAATTCAAACTCCCTTCAAGCAGAGAAGTGTTTAAAAGAGGCTGAATTTAGTTCATAATCATTGGCGTCGACGAAACAAAAAATATATCGCTTTAGTATTTATTAGTGAAAAATTTGGTGAATTAATCAAGACGAGTCTATGTTGCTAGACAAATAGAATGAAGAAGAAAAGTAGAAATCATTTTAGTTTAGAAAAAAATATGTAACCTAATATAATATATAAAATAAAAAACTTTAGGTGTTCGAAAACGAAACGAAAACGGTGTTAAAGTATAGTCGTTTTAAGAAGAATCGCTGCCTGAAGAAACTAATAGCCAGTTGAATATTCTTCCTTTAATTTTCATTTGCAATTCCGTTGTAGTAGTAGTAAACATCTTTATTTCTAAAAAAAGCTATCGATCTATCGGTCTTTCTGCACTTGTTTAATACATGCAGTCTTAATCTAAATAAAAAACAAATATGAAAACTCTCTTATTCTAGGTTAACAATACTATTAAATAAATAAGATTTCAGTGGCAAGAAGAAATTATTTTATTGTCCACTAGTCCGTTGCGTTTGTAAGTGTTCGAGTAGCGTTAATGTAGGGAAACGGAAGCGGGATTGTCTGGTTGGTCTTGTAAGACAAAGGGGATTCAGTATGGTCCAGTTGTAGGGGTTGTTTGTCCATTTTGTCTGTAGCTGTATGAGTCTTTCCGAGATCTTTGTTATGTTTGTGCGTTCGTATAGTAGTTGGGTGGGGGGGTTGTGTAGTGGGTTTTGGGGGTGTCTTATTCGTGTTATTAGTCTTAGTGCAATTTGTTCTGTTGTTTGTGTATAACGTTTTTCCTTTCTGTTCCGTTGGTCATGAGTATATGTCCAAAGTCTAGCAAGGGTCTACAAATAGCTTTATATATTTTGGTGGCGGTGTTTGTGCTAATTCCTCTGTCTTTGTAGGTTAGTGATCGGAAGTGTTTTGTTCTCTTTATTGTTTCTGCTCTGATGTTTCGTATGTGTTTAGTGAATTTAAGTTTGTGGTCAATTGTGATTCCAAGGTATTTTACGTAGTTTTTTGGTTGTGTGGTTTGGCCGTCTGCAGTTATTGTAGGGGAGTCAGCGTTGAGTCTGTGGTTTGTGAGCAGAAGTTGGTTTTTTGACGCGTTTGATGTTAGTCTCTTGGACTTTAGTTTGAAGTTAGTTGTTTGTTAGTGTTTGGAGTCTTTGCGCTGCTCTCTCAGTAGTTTTGTCATGTACAATAAGTGCCGTGTCGTCTGCGTATTGTAATATGTATGCCGATCTGTCGATTTGATTTTTGTCTGGTAAGTTGTAATTGTATATGTCATGGCAGTATATATTGTAGAGAAACGGTGAGAGCGGGAATCCTTGAGGGAGCCCTTGTTCAGGGGAAAAAGAAAATGACAGTGTTTTGTCAATTCGTACTTGTAGTTGTCTGTTTTCTAGTAAGTTCTTTATGGTGTGTAGTAGATATGTTGGTGTGTGTAGTTTGTATAGTTTGTATAGTAAGCCTCTATGCCAGACACTGTCAAAAGCCTTGTTAATGTCCATAAACAGGCAAGCTGTCTTTCTGTCAGTTAGGTGGGTAGTTTGTACATTGTTGGCCAAAATAAAGAGCGGATGAACAATCGAGTGATGCTGTTTGAAACCAAATTGGTAGGTAGTCCGTTGTATTTTTGCAAAAAGTTTAAAATTTGTTAATTATCGTAAATGAAAAAAGCACACACTCCAACACTGTCGTTTAATGCAAAACAGGCCCTAACATTTGTCTGTGGAAGTTGCCCCGCTACTTTGCCTTATCGCTGAAATTACGCGACGTTTGGCCCAGAAGAAACATGATTACGACTGATTACACTTTTTAGGGAAAACGTCGATGAAGCAGACTTTTCCCCATTGTTTTCCAGACTAGTTTCGAGGAAGGAGGCACTTTTATTCGCAGGGCCAGACAACATTCTTCTTTGCCATTTTGATTATCTAGTTTCTATTTACTCTTGGATGTTTTAGACAGTTTTAGTGGCGCTTGATGATCCATTTTTAACAGCATATCATCAACTAACAAAGAGTGTTAAAAATGGGCATTATTTGAAATAATTGCGATATATTTGCGAACGGCATTGTTTGATAAAATAGAAACAATTCACGCGAACAGCAAACACTTTAATTTCGATGGTTGATGTTCATTTTTCGATTGAACTGTCCGGTATGTTGATATTTGCCAATTAAGTAGTGATTTAACAGGCCCAGAAAAATCGGCCACTATATGCCATCGATTTTTCAAATCGCGAGCAATACGGGTTAACTAAATTGTCACGGTTGTCTGCACATTTTGTCGAATATCCATATGCAAAGTGGAATTGTTGCCGAAAATATTCAAAGTTGCATGCATCAGTTTTCTTTAAAAACGCCAGATTGGTTAAGGAAAGTTAACATTTAAGAAAAAGCGATCTTTGCTTATTTTAACGAATTGCTCGTTATCGTTGTTATAAATAACTATCAAGAAATAAGTGACTAAAGAAGCGTGTGATTTTAATAACCGAATCATGTTTTGTTGCGCCACGCTGTGTTAGTGCGTGACTAATTAATTAGAACATTAATGGCTTGTAAATCAATTGAAAGCAAATAATTTAAAAAAACTGTAATCATTTTATAAAAGAGTATAATTGTATCCGCAATTTTGGTTTTATCGTCAATGCAAATCTGGGCAATTTAAAAGGCCAGGCAACATGACTTTATAGCGAGTACCAAGTGGTTATACTTTATTTAATAGCCCCATTAAATAGGAAACGGCTCGCAATTTCTAAACATCACATATAACCAGATAACATGGGAAATTCATGTGGAAATCGCACTCCTACCACATTGTCCCCTGTGCATTGTAATTTAACAGTGTTCAAGTTGGCTTTTTAAATTCCATGGCTATTTGAATCCAATCAATACTTAACGTCGGCTCTTTACCAATTCGTGCAGCTTTACACGGTAATAACCAACCTTGAATTATATCAGCTACGCGTGGTTGGTACATACACTGAAAACCTTCCTTATAGATTTGCCCTTTTGATCGACGACCTTATCAAAAGAGTTTAAATAGTAAGAAACCTTCAGAAGTCAGGTACTTCCGCCTCAACGCGGTATCAGCAAAATTTTATTTTCGTAAACCTCTGAATTTTTTCTAGTTCAAGGGTTGTATAACATTCCCCCCCAAGAAAATACAAGCAAAAGTCTCCATAAGTATAAATTGGCTTTTGACTTTCAATTACCTCAAGTACTACTTTAGTAGAAAACATTGTCAAACTTAGTCAAAACAAGTTAGCAATCCAACATTATTTTCTCAGAGCTTATGAGAATTAAGTCCAAATATAAAAATGCTAAGCTAAAAAAAACATAACAACGCATTTCATTTAGAAAAGAGATATTGAAAATTTTAATTTAAAACACAGAACCAACCAAATGAACATAAAAACTTTCATCTAGATTTCTTCGTGTGCGAATGTCAAAATAGGCCAGTCGCAATTAAAACGAAACAAATTTTTGTTCAAGTCAATAAAATATTTCTGATTTATAGATGTAAAGATCAGAGAAAATCAAATAAATAGAAAAAAATTAAACCGAAATATAAATTTAAATAGAAGTTTTGCTTAAAGAGTGAAATTTGAACAATTTTAAATAATAGTTGAGCATAAACCCTAAACCGTACCTTTGATTTGAAGTGTTTGTTTTATATTTTAAATTTAACTTTAAATTTAACGGATTGGCTAAATTGATTGTTTTAAAAAACCTGCATAAAGGCGAAATTATTATAAACTCTTTTGGCTGAAAGAGCTTTTTGAGCGCCGTTTATTTCTTGATAAGAAGTCAGTGAAAATTAGTGACCATTAAAGTATAGGAAACTAGAGGTTTAGCTTTCAAACTCTCCGAGTTCAAAAATTGTTTGCGTCTGATTTTTTTCTAAAAACATCAAACATTTAACGCCAGACATTCACCATTAACACTTTTAACTATTATTAAAATTTTATTAGTGAAACATCTAATAAACTCATGAAATCTTGTTGTGCAGCAGATTAAAGAAAATATAACAATACATAAACATTTTTTTGTAAAACAAGCGAAAAATTATGCTAGTTGGATCTAATTGTTAAAAGCGTGGTACTTACCATTGTGCAATAAATTCGGGTCCAATGGCAAAAACAGGCGTTGTCCGATTTTGATCAAATGATTCATAAAGATTGACCTCAGTGAAGTTGTCCATCTTAAGTTTTCATTGAAATCACTAAGTGAAATCATTTTAAGGCATTGTGAGTCTGGAAAAAATCAACAGGATTATCCAGGATTCATTAAACTGTTCAGTAGTAGTAAACATCTTTATTTCTAAAAAAGGCTATCGACCTATCGGTCTTTCTGCCCTTGTTTAATACATGTAGTCTTAATCTAAATAAAAAACAAATATGAAAATTCTCTTATTCAAGGTTAACGATATTATTAAATAAAATTTCAGTGGCAAGAAGAGATTATTTTATTGTCCACTAGTCAGTTGCGTTTGTAAGTGTTCGAGTAGCGTTAATGTAGGGAAACGGAAGCGGGATTGTCTGGTTGGTCTTGTAAGGCAAAGGGGATTCAGTATGGTCCAGTTGTAGGGGTTGTTTGTCCATTTTGTCTGTAGCTGTATGAGTCTTTCCGAGATCTTTATCATGTTTGTTCGTTCGTATAGTAGTTGGGTGGGGGGGTTGTGTAGTGGGTTTTGGGGGTGTCTTATTCGTGTTATTAGTCTTAGTCTTTTTCGTATATTTTGGAATGAATTAGTCTTAGTGCAATTTGTTCTGTTGTTTGTGTATAACGTTTTGTCCTTTCTGTTCCGTTGGTCATGAGTATATGTCCAAAGTCTAGCAAGGGTCTACAAATAGCTTTATATATTTTGGTGGCGGTGTTTGTGCTGATTCCTCTGTCTTTGTAGGTTAGTGATCGGAAGTGTTTTGTTCTCTTTATTGTTTCTGCCCTGATGTTTCGTATGTGTTTAGTGAATTTAAGTTTGTGGTCAATTGTGATTCCAAGGTATTTTACGTCGTTTTTTGGTTGTGTCGTTTGGCCGTCTGCAGTTATTGTAGGGGAGTCAGCGTTGAGTCTGTGGTTTGTGAGCAGAAGTTGGTTTTTTGACGCGTTTGGTGTTAGTCTCCATTTATAAAACCATGTCATTGTGTTGTTTGTTAGTGTTTGGAGTCTTTGAGCTGCTCTCTCAGTAGTTTTGTCATGTACAATAAGTGCCGTGTCGTCTGCGTATTGTAATATGTATGCCGATCTGTCGATTTGATTTTTGTCTGGTAAGTTGTAATTGTATATGTCATGGCAGTATATATTGTAGAGAAACGGTGAGAGCGGGGATCCTTGAGGGAGCCCTTGTTCAGGGGAAAAAGAAAATGACAGTGTTTTGTCAATTCGTACTTGTAGTTGTCTGTTTTCTAGTAAGTTCTGTCTGTTTTCTAGTAAGAGTGAAGAGTGGGTGAATAGTCCAGTGTTGATGTTTGAATCCGAACTGATACGATGGTATGTACTTTCCGACCAGTTTTCCCAGTCGCTGCCCTATTATGTACTCAAAAACCTTGCTATGTACTGGTAGTAGTGTAATTGGTCTGTAATTGCTCGGTTGTGTATTGTCCAGTCCATTTTTGGGTATAGGGATTATTAAGCCGTTTTTCCATGATTAAACTTTCAAACTGTTCATTAGAACGATATTTTTAAATTTGCTTTGACAAATCTAGTTCGAAAATATGGATTTTCAGAGCTAATTTAGCCCATTTACATTTTAAAATCTACGAAAATCGACCAAAAACAGGCATAGGTTTTAGCGAGCACGTTCGAAATTGATGACTCGTGTCCATAGAGTCTATCAAATCGAATAAATCATCCATATTTAAATTGCACAGCCAATAATTTAATTTAACAAATTGAAAACCGCATCATAAGTTATATTTTTATGGGTGTATCAGACATAAAAGCAAAATTAGACAGATAAACAATTATAAACGTACATACGAAACGTTTTCATTTCATCGTAATTGAAGGAAAAAACCATGTTTACTAATTCCTAATTTAAACTTATCAGTTAAAAGTAGTTTTGAAATAAGACAAAATGAATATACGTTGTTCTCATTCAACAGATTTTTCAAAGCAATTTTATGAAGCTGTAGAAACGCTCACATATAGTACAATTCATAAGATACCTAACAAAAGGATAGCGTTGTGGTCTGAAAGATAGGGAAGCCCTAGTTATTTTCCAGTTCGAGACAATTTGGTCTCAATTTTAATCATCAATACCAATTTTACTTGTGTAGAATTCACAAACTTTCATATAGACGTACCCACTTTGGTTTGCTAAAATCTATTATTTGTTTTGGGATGTTTCATGTTTTGCGTACGATTTAGCCGTTTATTTCACGATGACCTACGTATATTCTATCTAGAAGTTTTTGACCAAAGCTCACAGATGTGCGGGAATACTAATTTTCCATACTTATAAATTAACAATGTTCTTTAAATAAATGTTGTCGTTATGAGATGATTGATTTACATTAAATGCAGATCATCGAAAAATGGATAATAAAAGTTTTGTTTGAATTATAAAATGAAATGTGTATCGTATTAAAACAAATTAGGAGACTATAGTATACCAACGATATCTCTGAATTCTAGAAATCAAATTCTTCTTTTTTAATACGCATTTCAGATAAATGCTAATATATTCTGGACACTATTGCACTGGAATGAAAAACTTTAATTATTAAATATATAATTTACGATATTAAGATGTGCCATATCGACACAAATTATGAAAGCCAACTATTCATTTCTAAGATCAAAAAATTAATTTTAACGTAAATTATTTAACAACGGACCACAAACTTAAATTTACTAAACACACACGAAACATCAGGGCAGAAACAATAAAGAGAACAAAACACTTCCGATCACTAACCTACAAAGACAGAGGAATTAGCACAAACACCGCCACCAAAATATATAAAGCTATTTGTATACCCTTGCTAGACTTTGGACATATACTCATGACCAACGGAACAGAAAGGACAAAACGTTATACACAAACAACAGAACAAATTGCACTAAGACTAATAACACGAATAAGACACCCCCAAAACCCACTACACAACCCCCCCACCCAACTACTATACGAACGCTTTGTGCGTTGATGAAAAGATCTCGGAAAGACTCATATAGCTACAGACAAAATGGACAAACAACCCCTACAACTGGACCATACTGAATCCCCTTTGTCTTACAAGACCAACCAGACAATCCCGCTTCCGTTTCCCTACATCAACGCTACTCGAACACTTACAAACGCAACTGACTACTGGACAATAAAATAATTTTTTCTTGTCATTAGAATTGGAAAGTTTATTTAATAAGATTGTTAACCTAGAATAAGGGAATTTTCATCTTTGTTTTTTATTTAGATTAAGACTGCATGTATTAAACAAGGGCAGAAAGACCGATAGGTCGATAGCCTTTTTTAGAAATAAAGATGTTTACTACTACTACTATTTACCAACGTAATTTTGAAATATACAGTGTGTTGGGTAAAATGTTTTCAAATTTCTGGAGATAATTTGAGTCAAATAATTCAAATGTAAATCTAAAACATCTTGAACTCTTCATCGCAAATCTAATACTTTAAATTCCTGAAATCATGATTAGTATGGGAAAAACCGGAATTAATATAATTTTAGGTTTAAACATTTTTTTTTAAGTTACATGCAAATAAAAAAGGTATTTAGTGCACAAACTTATTTTAAATACATTTACAAAACCATTATTTTTATAAAATTCAGCCATTAGAAAGGAAATGGCTTTTACACAAAATTAGGAACTGAATCAATTAATTATAAAATGACATTTTAGCTTGAATTAAAAAAAAATAAGAAACTATTGGGATTGTCTATAGTCTGACAATGTTTTTGGATATCTTTGTACTTACAATTTGTATGTTGAACATTTTTATTTTGCAATTTATCGTTGGTTATTGTTTGTTTATCTGGGTTAAATTTAATCCAATTCCAATATAAAATATTAATATTAACATGGCAACGTTGAAATATAATAAAATGTGTCATATCCGTTCGAATAATGAAAATCCCGTTGATGAGTTTTAATTAGTAATAATTAAAAATATCAACTAGTCTTAAAAAAAAGATACTATCAACATATGCAGTATTGAATAATGGAAAACTTCATTATTGTAAATTCATGTCGCTGTTTTGAAAGTTACTCAAGCAAACGCGTAATCATACTAAAGTGCGATAATTCATTGAACTCTTGCTGAATTTCAATTTTATGTGTCTCTAGAAATTTATTACAGGAAATGCATTTAATTCAACTAAGATCTAGAGTAAGACGCGTATTAAAAAACTATGTCCCTGTCGCTAAAATATGTTAACAAAGATTCATAAAATGTAACCTAACGCATTGATAGAACATGACGACTTTTCTTTGAATAAAGAACAATTAAGAATTCTTTAAAATTCTAAAATTCCGAACAAAAATCATGAAAGGTCATTTATTCGGTCGCCTCTTTGGTTTCTCTAGCAAGAAACTTTCTTTTGGCCTTTTGCACACTGATATTTCAATCAAATACCATTCGACTCCAGTTTTTCGTTGTTCCAATGAAAGCGCACCTTTAACGACAAATAATAATGTCACTTTCTTTGGCTGAAAATCCAATAAAAGAGAATTTATCTTCCATTCCGCAGGTTTTTATCTTGCTGATGTGTTCGAGGTGATTCCAAGAAATGGCCTCTGCAACGGCATACATCTCGACCATAATAATCATAAAGTTAACAAGTTTTGTTTGAGCTTTACTCCATATCTCAGACTGGTGCTTTTCAAATTTTTATTTATATTTATTGTGCACGAAATTTACGAGGAAGAGCAAATTTGTTACATATTTCAATTCCTACTTACAAACATGTTTGTGTTGATTTTTTTTAAGCAGCTGGTGAAATAAAAATGCAATTTACATGAGTCTTTTTCAGTTTGGCGATTTTGTTTTATTAATTTCAATTAAATTTGTACTCAAATACACAGACAAAAATAAGGATTATTTGTGCAAAAAATGAGTCAATTTCTTTTATTCACTATTAAATTTATACTAACTAACGGCCGTTTGTAATCCCTCTTAGAAAATTCAACAGCGTGTCAGACTCTTACAGACTACGAGGCAAACATAATTAATCATGTAAACTGCGCTGACAGGTTATTTGGCCGGTTAAATATTATGCTTCTTCACTAATGCATTATTTTTGTCCTATTTTAATAGAAATTAACTTATTGACTTTGCTGTTTAGTAAACAATTTGAAGACAAAATTTTGTATTACATTTACTCATTGGCCGTTTTTGCTAACATATTTATACAACCACATTTTGGAAATCTACTTAATGCTCAAACTATAAGAAAAAGGTGCTTTAAGAAATATTAGTGATCATGACCGATTTGGCTCAAATGGATTTAGATGGTCATCGAATGTGAATGGTTTAAATGGTGGGACTAGTAATTGAAAATGTGTTACATTTAATATAAAAAAAATATATGAACTAGTTCTGTTCAAGAGTTAATTATTAATGTAGTCAAATTGTTACATTTTTTTCTCAAAAAAGAAAGTTAGAACTTAAATTGAAATTGTAGCAAACTATCAGTTTCTAACTTATTCGTGCTACGGTTGCATGGCGAAAGATTTGCATAACAAGTGCGCAAATTGCACTACAAAATAGAATGATAAACTACAAAGTTCGCTCGCAACTAACGTGAAAATATGCGATTTAGTGCCCAAGAGCAGAGATCCATCCTTATTATATTAAACCATCTAGGTGAAGTATATACAGTTAGAAGGCAGGCATACGGCTATAATAATGCCGTATTATGACATGAATGAATAAGGCCGTGGAACAATACTCGAGCTCTACGAGATCTCAGCAAGAGATAATCCATTGTTGGAATTGATGTTACGCCGTAACAAAACCACTGTATCACTGTCTTACTTGTCTTGTCTCACGCGTGACTTAATTAAAATACATAATTTATGATTTTATGGGTGATATCTTAACGCAGCTCATATAGAAACTGAATGGCAAAAACTCCGATTTTCTTTCATAGTAAGTACATGAAGACTATACGTAGTGGACCGAAAATAATTTAAAAGCGTTATATATATTTTTTTATATATATTATCGAAAAACTCTTATATCCAATTCCTTTTTGATGAGCAATTAGCAACGTTTCAAAAGAGTTTGCTAAACCAAGAAACCTTCAAAGAGAAGATTAAATAAATTAAAATGCCAAATAATCTTATTTTTCTTGCTCCCCTGGTGGAAAGTACGTACTTTCGCTACTGTTTTCGATGGCAAAAGCATCACTTTTACCCATTACAATAGCTTTCGTCACGCACTTTTTTGACTCAGTAACTAACAACGGCAAATTTCTTGACTGTTTGTCACTGACTGCCAGCTGACTGTTTTGACAAAATTTTCAAAGCCGTTTTTTTCAAAACCTTATAGTTTTCCCGGCTAGTTTCCACCGAAGGTCAAGAAAAATAGTGTACGGTTCGCGAGACGAAAATCGAAGGCCCACCACTGCGTGCATGACTTCAAGCAGTGGCGGAACTTCGACTTTCGTCTCTTGTCCCGTGATATTCTATTTTTCTGGCGTAATATTTCTTTACTCCCGTATGAAATAAAATATTCTAACAAACAAAACTATTTTTCTTGGGCCAACATAATTGTTGGCCATCTGCCTCTGTTAGCGTGCTCTGGCCCTTATTCTGAAGTAGAAATTTACTAAATTGTAAGTGTTAAAAATGTAATTATTGTAATAAAACCAATAATGCAAGCCAAATTTATTGAGAATGAGAAACATTTAATACTAAAAGCGTATAATATGCAATGCCTTTTATCAGAGTGTTTACTGAATAGTTCTTTGCATTCAACCCACTTGAAAATCACAGGCAGAAGGATTACAAAGCTGCCGATGCGCTATTGTCGCCTCACGTCTGAGTTTATTGAATAAAACCGAACAACCAGGTTTCATTGTTCTTTAAGATCGGTAGCAAAGCGATGGATTGATGGAGAACCGATTAATAGAATTGTATAGGAGCGGTTACAAAAAAAATTAAAAACAAAAGTAAAACAAAATAATTTGGTGCATGGAAAATATTTTAATATTAAACTACTAGCCAGTGTGAATAATGAATGAACTAAGCTACAAAGATAATGCCAAATGCTAACGTTCAGAGAAAAATGCGACTATTTTTTAGAGCAAAAGTCGATTTATATGCCTTACTCTTATCTCTTATAGCCAAAAAATAACAAAACAATAAAATTAAAAGAAACCCAACTAAATGGCTCGACCTACTTTTAATTGCGAAGGAGTACTAATATTGGATCGGTTAAGTAATTGAAACAGAAATGTAAACGATCAAACTCCATATAAAATATTTTTTTTTTATTGGAAAATTATCTGAAAACTGCTATATTTAAAACAGGAATTTGTAAACAATAGCGGAAATATCCTCAAAATAAAAAAATTATTGAAGTTTCTACGACTGAAACTTCCATTTAAAACTGGTTACTTGCAAAGTTCTAATTTAACTTTTAAATTAGGAGAAATAATAAGTGTTAAATATCGTTATTTTAAAGTTGGTATTTGTTACTCATCGTTACTGTAAAGCAAAATATAGTGTGATCATTAAAACTAATTTTTTTCTGGCAAAGAAAAACGCTAGGTGATTTTGAATCTTCTAATGCTTAATATTTGCAGAATTTTAGACGTTTGAGATCATTTGCACACTCTTAATTTTCTTTCGTTTAGGAAATATGCTTGTTCTCAATAAACTGTTAGTTTAGTTTGTGATTTTTAAACTAACTTTATAATGCAGTACTTTTCCCTGTTCTTTTCTAAAACTAGTGGTTTTTATTTAGAAGAATTTATAATTACGTTTTAATTAACAGAACGTATAACCTTATTCTACTTGCGCTTCAGATTCTTAACCTAAACATCCCTTGCAGTGGCAGCAGATTCGAGTCCAACTAATCATACTCTATAATGTCTCAAATAATCATGCTCTCATTCGACTCGATTTTCGTTACTTCGGATCTGTTCGAGTAACAAGTCTTTGAGTAACGAATAGTTACTCTGCCAACGATTTTAGTAGTCATATTTATGTACATTAGAGTATTGATGTTCACAAGGTAATCATCATATCGTCGACTAAGAACAGGCCACAAAATTAGTAAAAGGGAATAACTTATTTTGTGAAAAAAAACAGCAAAAAGCATAAAAAATGGAACATTTGCAGACGATGTGGTCTACACGTCATCTCATACGGACCTTAATACAGCAACAGCAATGTTACAGATGTACCTTGTAAAGCTGGAAACGTGGCTCAAGCACAATAGAATCAGCATAAATATAGACAAGTCAACCCATGTAACTTTCTCACTGCGAAGATACACCAGGTCCCAATTATATTTAAATAATGAGCTAATACCGCATAAAGACGAAATGAAATATCTGGGAATTCACTTGGACAGTCGGTTAACATGGAGACCACATATATGGGCAAAACGGAAACAGTTAGGCTTAAAAATCAGGCAAATGTACTGGCTAATCAATAAGAACTCAGCACTGTCTCTTGAGAGCAAGCTGTTAATCTACAAATGCATACTGAAACCGATCTGGACGTACGGAATGCAATTATGGGGCTCTGCAGCAGACTCAAACATTGAAATAATGGAACGTTTTCAATCCAAAACACTAAGAAACATAGTAGCAGCACCATGGTTCGTACCCAATGATATTATCAGAAAAGACCTTCAAATTACTACAGTGAAAGAAGAAATAAAAAACTACTTTAAAACATACAAAAACAGATTATCGAAGCATCCAAATGAATTAGCAAGTGAGTTACTTAATAATAAAAATGTGGTGTTTCGTTTTCGGAAATGCAGGAACTTGTTCAACTTGTAAATTTTTAGAATTACTTAACTTATTGTTCACTGAATTTAAATGTTTTGTAAATAAGTGATCATGCTTGTAAGAGTGCTTTACTAATGAGTGAACAATCACATGTTATTTCTTATGTTAACATTTTTTACTTATTGCCTCAGGACAGATTGTAAACAAATAAAAGGAGTTAATAAAAAAAATATATTTTGTGAATTTGAAAGTCCAGTTCATTTTTAAAGTACAGAAAATTGCTTGGATTGTGATATTTCTTAATGTCGCAATTCCACTTTTGCAAATCGGTGAAATAATTCAGCTGGCTGTGTAGAAAAAAAACCCAATTCTGTCCCAATCCGATGGGATTTCGATGGAAAACTAAAATCCACGAGTTAGATCCGACGATTTTTCGCACCATTTTCAGCCCAATTTCCCGCTTTCCTTTCTCCGAAGATTTTCAGCGAACAGGTGTTGAAGAAAGGTAATGACATTCCCTATAAAATCGCGAAAATCTAGGCGACGCTTCTCCACGGTCTGATTGCTTATTTCGCTATTTCCGGTTCGGTAAACCCTCTACATTTTCGAGGTTTTGCCCTCCGGCGTTATTTCCTTCAGCCCTTCCCTTAATAAGATTTTACTGCGTTCGAACATCCTTTAATTGAATAGTAATAAGCCGAACGATAGGTTGCTGAGGTGTTTAGAAAATATCACTGGCATATCTCACACTCTCCCAAGCGAAGATTCCACGCGAGAGTTGGATTTCTGTATTTGCCGTTCTTGAAATTTATTTATTAGAGAGATTATGCCAATATCAATAAATACATGAATTCACAGCTATAAATCACCACCAAAGCAACAACATGTGAAGACATTTAACATCCTGTACTCTCGTTTCCTTCACACTTATCAATGTACACATGACCGCTTGGGGTGCGGAAGGAAGACCTCAAAGGCTACTTGTCGTTCAACAGGCGGAAAGGATGGAAAACCGGAAGTAACGATCTCTTGAACATTTAAAATAAAATAGCTGTTAACTGAAAACAAGGTTGAATGCCAAAGTTTAAAGGCTGACTGACTGGCTTAGTATTTAATAACAATTCCATTCCATGTAACCTTGCGCATAAAATGCAGATATGCGATCCAATTTACCAAATATGAAATTTTTCGCTTATCGGAAATACATGGGAAATGTAGCTTCTGGACAAATAGTCAGAGGAAATGAAGAAAAAATAGCTTGATGTCTTTACTTTCGGCGACAATGTGACAAATATTTAGAACAAAAAGAAGTAGTGCAATAGAAAATAAAAAATAAAGGGTTTACTCTACCATCAAGGCAACATAAGCACTATCAAAACAATTTTTGAACTTTAAAACTTAACGCAGAAGCAAAAAACAACTAAAATCGAACATCATTTACAAAACACCATGTAATAATTGCCACGAAAAAAGATCATCATTAACATGTTTTAAGCAATGAATCAGAAAACCAAAATGATGAAACAAATAACTTAAATGCTCAAAATAAAATCCACTAACTCGTTAGAGTCTTAAATTAGATCTAAAATAATTAAAACTGAAAGACGAAAAACCTGAGTAAAACAGCATGATTAATTTTTAAGCATAATTGAAAAATTTATTAATATATTAATTAATTAAACCAAAATGTAGTTTTCCTTTCTCTAACATTAACGTTGCAATTTACATTTCAATTGATGTGAATGTGTTAATTTTGTGTATGAAAAGTGAAATTATGAATAATGAAAAGCGACATTTTCATGTTTACTACAAATGGAAATGAACCGATCTTTTTTAATCAGTATATTATTGTCATGAGCAAAGGCAGTCCAGGGATCAGAAAACAAATCAAACGGTCTCCATTCATGCCCTGATTTGTTCACGCCTTTTCGTCGTTTTGTCGAGAGAAGCTTTGGAGCTTTTATTAAAGTCTCTCTGCTTCGGTCTAACTGGAAACTAACCGGCAACTCGTTTAATTTTGTTGCCAACAGTTAAACGAGAAGTTAGCTCGCTTTCCAGGAGGATTGTTTCACGCCTTCACTGTCTAATGGTTTATAAAGAGAATTTCGACATCAACTTTTTGCACATCTTCGCGATTTTTCCCATGCAAATACGTGTTTAATAATTTTTTGCATTCCAATTAGGGAATTCAGACAAAAAAGGCCAAAGACGTCGGATGTCTATCCCAAAAAATATAAGCTGGATTACAGATCATCAGCTCAAAACGGCAGACACAAAACCGTTGGAAATTCTTCTTAAGTTTATTTTACTAAACTGATATTTTTATCATATGTTTAGAAGCCAGAAAACGCATTTAAAAGAAAATTAACTGGAACCACTTAACCTTAAGTATATCTCTTGAAACAAGTTCCAAAGTCTCACTCAAAAAATATGCAAACAGTGTATGGTTAATCAGTTAATTTCAACACAAGAAATTTTTGGAAATACCTTGTTATCGTTTTTTTATAGACAAACATATTCGAAATTCGACCTAAAAGACCTAGAATTGCCTTGATTAAATCGAAATATTAAAAAGTGAAATTAACAGAAACAACTAAAACTAATAAAGACAAATTAAGACAGTAATAATAGATGACAGGTAAAACAGTGTAATACATTTCGAAAATTAATTATGTTGAGCTAAAACGAAACACAAAAAAAATTGTTGCTGGGTTTGTAGTAAATAAAACTAGTATTTTGGATTAATGTTCAAGAGAAAAACATTTTAAGAATTAAGAGTTTGGTTACACGAAAGCCACAGAAAGTGAAATTAACAGAACGTAAGATTACATCTCTAGCAAAGAAATTTTTAATTTCTAGCAAAGAGTATCTTAAATTCAACAATATTGAGTATGAATTAGACGTAAATAATAAAGACCTAAGGGGAAACATAAATTTATCGTAATTATGCTGGTAAATAATAGAAATATTTATAATTTAATGCGAAAAATCCCAACTATACGTATAGGGTTTAAAACGAATTAACTTTAATAAAATGTTATTAAAAATTAAAAACAAAAATACGGAAAAAAATGCACTATTCAAAAAGAAAAGTTTAATTATTTTGTAATTTTTTTTACAATGTAAAAACATTAAAAAGTATTTGCTATTTATGTTAAAATCGGGGGATATGAGTTACAATCTGGGGCTTGTGAGGTAAAATATTCACCAAGAAAAAGTTTCTCTTACTTCTCGCAGAAATTCATTCGCAATATTTTCCAACTTATTATCCGAAGAAAATGAAATGGAATATCCGATAAAATATTGTACGCGTGCCAGATTCTGTTCGTATTAAGCTTGAATTGAATGTCAAAAAGAAATATTCACGACTTTTAGAACAAAACAAATACCGGCTTTTATTCTCTTCGTGATTTATTTGTATATTCGCTGTAAGTTTTTTTTGAAAATGATCGAATTACCGCTTATTAATACCATTTTTGCCCTATAGCATTAGCATGGTAGAGTGAAATAATCATGTAAAGTCTTTGTTATACTTATTGGTATTTGGCCATTCTTCAAATACCAACTTTAATGATAAACAAGATTCGTTTTTATGCCATTATAATTTATAGAAGAACAATGACAACGCATAGAAACACGTTATTAAACCTCATAGATGTGCACAAATATAATGTCTTATATGACCAATAAATTGTCCAAGAATCACCTTCTGTAGCTTTTCTTAATATATTTGCTGTTTCATAACATTTTACATTTTATTCAACATTTGATCATCGACATCTGGCTTCAAGCAGGCTGGCGGGTACTTTACCTGCTTTTGTTAGAAATATTTCGACTGAAAAACGTTTCTTTTATTTACTAAGGGCAGCGATCAGAAATCCGTTATTTCAGCACTCAGCCCTTTTCACGTGATAAAATGTTCCTTTCATACTTTTTCCTGCGATAGCTCATTAACTTGCCCCCTTCCGATATCGATGGATAAAAGGCCAACACTGTCCCTTCTATGTAATAACTTTTTAAAGTAAACGATCTTAACTTTCTAATGAGTTTTCAAGAAATCTGTGTTTACTTTTGAGCGGAAGTACAGCTTATTAAGCTCGTACAAGCAAGCCTTTTTGAAGCCTTTCAATAATTTTCTTTTTGCAAAACCTTAGACCTTAATTAAAGTTTCTTGTTGATTTTCTTCACAGGAAACTAGTTGCGTAATTACCTATTGGCTTTTGAACTGATTCGAGTAACGAACAGGAAATAATAGCGAATGCAAGAATTTTCTGTATCTGATTGATGCTAATTTAAATCTGAAACAGAAAATGTACATACTTTTAGTCCCAAAGCTATTATTGTAACATCAATCACTCGAAATTTTGAAAGCTTCTTAAAGTAACAAAGAGTTAAAAATCTTAGCAGGTATACTTTAAGAGCCATCCCAAAGAATTCATCTGTAGACTCTGGTTCACTTTACATAACAGTAAATTATTTAGGAATTCCACCCGAAATATCTAAAGTACATACGGAATTTTGGGAATTGTGCATGATACAGAAATAATTCAGTAATAAATATTTGGAAATTCACAGTTCAGCAGATGCCAATGTAGGTTTGAAATTTTCAGCATCAATTATCAGTGGCATGCTTTTGTGCAATTATTACCATTGGGCTGATTTAGTTTATAAAAAATTTAACTTGTTAGAACAGTTAAATATACTGGGTTTATACAATATTTTCTTGTGTGCCAGAAACAACTGAATTAAAATTAGATCAAGATATGCTTTAAATTTAGAAAAATAACGTAACATTATTCAAGCAATTTTAAAACCAGTTATTTTCAGAAAGTGGTTTAGCTTTTAAAGCTAAAGTTACCCCAAAACGACAAAGGTTACGAAAACAGCGGACTTTAAAAGTGAGAATTTTTCTCTTTTGCCACATTTTTTTCTGTTGAATTCCGTATTCATATGGGAATCTACAATCTACTTCAAGTAGAGGAACCCCACACTTACATGTTCGAGTGTATCTCTAAAACTTAAATTTAAATAACGGGTTTTAATGCTGTAAAAGAGTTCCGATTGTATATTTAAAACAAAAATTCGATTAATTTCACAAATTAACAAGAGTGTCAATATTATTTAAGAAATATAGAAATGCATTAATTTGAAAATAATAGTTATCAATCTCTAACTTCTTGAACGCATTAACTGACGATTATAAAAAAGAGATTTGATCTTAAAACTTTTCTAAAGCAAAAGTGAGCAGTCATTATTATGCAGTATTATCAGCCGGTAAATGCAACTACCGCAACTGGTGAGATGAAATTAACGGCAATAAAGTTAGCTGTTCGATTGGCTCATGGAAACTGGAAAAAACCGTACAAAACATTGAATTTTAATTTTGCTTTTATACTCTGTATAAGTACTCTCTGCGCTAGTTTAGGTTCTTATTTATGTTTTATCAATTTCAATTTTACTGTTGTTCATTAATAGTAGTTTCATTTTGAAAACTGCTAAGTAACTTATTCTAACATTATGTAATGTGTGGGGTGAATGAAAGTAATTCCATATTTTAATTCCAATGAATTCAAGGATTTCTCTCTGAACTTTCGTCGTTTACTTGGCATTTCTGTTTTTTAGTTTTATTGTAATATTTTTCAAACGTTAATTGGAGCTGCTGAATTTTCTACAATATGATTTGATGTGACGTAAAATTAATGGTATTTTACAAGTTCTCTCAATTTTAACGTACAAGAAGTTGGCACGGGATCCGACGGCACGGATACTAAGGACAACAAACAAATTAATTAAGGACATGACATTTCCGTCCGAGGAGTTGGACAAACTCAGAAAATCAGAAGCACTCCCACCAAGGCTCTACGGACTGCCCAAGATTCATAAATCAGATGTACCACTGAGACCCATTGTGAGCGCTATTGGAATTCCGACCTATGATATTGCAAAATATCTAACAAGAATTTTACAGCCCAAAATAGGAAAAACCGACAGTTTTATAAAGGACTCATCCCATTTTGTTCAGAGGCTACACTCGTTGTCATTAGCTTCCGGAGAAATCCTTGTGAGTTTTGATGTTGTTTCGTTGTTCACAATGGTACCAATCAAAGCGGCAATGGAACTTATTGAGAGAGAATTTCCACCAGGCATCGCCAAACTGTTCGAACACTGCTTAACCACAACCTACTTTCAGTGGAAAAACGAGTTCAATGATCAGACGGATGGAGTAGCAATGGGCAGCCCCCTTCGTCCTGTGATATCCAACTACTTTATGGAGAAATTTGAGATGGACGCTCTGGACACAGCCGCGAGGAAACCTAAGTGTTGGTTTCGATATGTTGATGACACTTTCGTTGTTTAGGGCCATGGTTTGGTTGAACTTAAAGATTTCCTGAGGCACCTCAACTCAATAAACTCAAAAATACAGTTCACTATGGAAGTGGAGAAGGATGGGCGACTGCCATTTTTAGATGTCTTGGTAACCAGAAAAACCAACGGAAAGCTGGCCCACACGGTGTACAGAAAACCGACACATACCGACCGGTACCTGCAGAGTGGATGAAACCATCATCCCAGTCAAAAGAGAGGAGTCATTAAAACCCTCACCGAAAGAGCCAGAGGAATTTGCGAACCACATGAGTTAGAAAGAGAATTGAAACACCTAGAAAGAGCCATTGGTTGGAATGGATACAGCAAGAACGAGTTTAATAGAGCAATTCGACCAAAAAACAGTGGAGGTCGTCCTGAGGAAACAGATACGCATGATGAGCGTAAGAGTTGGGCTTGCCTCCCATACATACATGGAGTCACGGACAGGATCGGCAGGATACTGGAGAAACACAGCGTGAAAACAGTCTTTAAACCAACTCGAACAATCCAACAGACTTTGAGATCGGCCAAGGACAAACGGGATCCTTTATCGGCACCAGGAATCTACAGGGTTCCATGCAGTTGTGGCAGAGCATATATCGGCACCACAAAACGTAGTGTAAACACGAGGATCACTGAGCATAAAAGAAGTTGCAGATTAAGACAAACGGAAAAATCAGCAGTAGCGGAAGACGCACTTCTAGACGGCCACCAAATACGTTTCGTTGAAGTGGACATTCTCAACGGTATTATCCGAGTCTAACCAGAGAGGCCATTGAGATCTTCAAACATGACAACAATTTTAACAGGAAAGAAGAAGTCACGGTCCTTAATCCAGATGGGAAACGCGTTTTGCGGCAAACAGCGTGTACGCCAAAACCATTGAAGCGCCTCCCACTCCTCACGCATGAGCTCACACGGCCGGACCGCATAAGTACCACAAAGAATCCAGTAGGTGAACCAGTCTTAGTCGGAAAGCACGGGAAATCACTTCGCCCACTGCCTCATCGCCTTTGATCATGTCCACCGCATTTGTGGACGAAACATCAGGAAGAAATTCCCATGGACCACGGCTTCAAAGCCCGAAAAACATTTCTTCTATGTCAGCCTTTATTGTTTTTGTTGATTGTTCTGCAAGGGTTGTTAAGTAATCCATATCTCTTTATCTATGAGCTACTTAGAATCCAATCTAAATACTTAATAAAGAAACTCGTAATTTAAATTTTTTTATTTTAAATTAGTTATTGATTGAAATTAATTGCAAGCGCCAATAACTCTTCAATAAAATTAAATTTCTTATAATTAAAAACAAAAATATTGACAATTTGCTTAAATACAATGAATAATTCCCAACACTGAAATTGCCCGGTTATTTACGATCAAAACACTGAAATGCATCGCAAAGTGCCACAGATAATGCAAATTTTAATTATAATTTATGGCTTTATACGTAAACGCTCTCTGCAACCATTTTTCCATTTGAGCATAATTTTCAATTAGAAATATTGCACTGTTGATATTATTAAAATGTAGCTATTTTAACGTAACAAATCGCTATACTTTGTTCTAGGGCAAATATTTGGATTCACTAATAAAAAATTATAATAAAATATAGAATGATGAAAAACGCCACAGATTGGTTTATGTGTAAAAAACTATTTTCTTAAAACCGGTAAAGAATTAAAATATATATATGCGGGTACCTAAGATGCTGTAATAAATATTTTAATAAATCAGTGGCTTTAATGTTTCTATATGAAATGAACAATTTTTGGTTTTTTCAATTTTCAAAATGACCGTATTTACTACTGATATCTACTAGAAGATAGAGCAACTCTTTAGAAAACACTGTTTTTCAAAATATATTTCTTTTGGCACCCCCAAAACCCACTACACAACCCCTCCACCCAACTACTATACGAACGCACAAACATGACAAAGATTCCGGAAAGACTCATCCATCTACAGACAAAATGGACAAACAACCCCTACAACTGGACCATACTGAATCCCCTTTGTCTTACAAGACCGACCAGACAATCCCGCTTCCGTTTCCCTACATCAACGCTACTCGAACACTTACAAACGCAACTGACTACTGGACAATAAAATAATTTTTTCTTGCCATTGGAATTGGAAAGTTTATTAATAAGATTGTTAACGTAGAATAAGAGAATTTTCATATTTATTTTTATTCAGATTAAGACTACATGTATTAAACAAAGGCAGAAAGACCGATAGGTCGATAGCCTTTTTTTTTTTAGAAATAAAGATGTTTACTACTACTACTATTTCTTTTGGCGTGTCCAATAGCGTTTTTAAAAAGTTGTTAATAACATGTTAAATATTTTTTTATGACGAACTCTCTAAATCGAGAACTCAAAATTAAACGAAACCTAAAATGGGAAATACACATAATTCTTTGTGCAATGTGTTTTAATTTAATTGAAAGCAGTTAATTCGACGCTTCGGAATGCCTTGGAAAACACGAAATTGCTTTCATCTGAAATCAGTAATGTTCCCAAGTGTTCAGGCAATTTTGTAGAGCCTGCGTTGAAACATTCCCATACTATTTGAATTCGCCGCTTAGACATTGTTGATGTAGGAGTTACTTTGCATAAAGGAGAATGCAAATTAACTGGTTATGTTTGAGTTTGATATCTATTGGGGCTACATAGTTTACAGGGGTAATTTACACCGACACCTCTCTATGCTAAGACTAGCTACAAGTGAAACCATCGACTAACTTGTTCTTACGTTGCTTTTATTTACTGTTTAAATTGTTTTCTTTAATATCATTATTATTAATACAACATTTTTTGGTGCTATAGAACGTTTCTTTTCTCGTGAATCGACTTGAATTAAAGATTATTATATTATTATTAAAAAGATATGGTTCTGTGCTATTATACATACATGATTTTCCAGTGAAGTTGAAATAGCGAAAATCATTTTTCAAAGATTTCCACGTTTCGTTTGGCACCGATTTGTTAAACAAGTTAAGAACTTGATTTCAAATGCCTAGTCAAATGCACTGAATTAAAAAATTGAACTTGCAAAGTTTTAAACTAAAAAGAATCATAATTCTCTTGGAGAAAATGAAATGTTACATCAAGGCATTTTTCAATTTCTGCCTTTTTTGGAAAAATTATTCTTTGGCACCTGATTTTGTGTCGAAAAAGTAAACTTTTGCTGTAACATTTTGTGTCTTTTTAAGTGGGTAAATTTGGTTAGAGCCTTTCTCTCTATAGACGTACAATAATATGCAAACATTTTATGATTTTGGATAAAAGCATTCAACTACCAATCCCGGTAGGCTAGTGAATGAATGATAAGGCTAGTGAATTTCGATAGGGCCGCAAGCTTGGGGACATTCTAATTAGATTAGTGTATGCACAACTGGCCTAATCAGATAATTGTGTGGAGAGTTCTGGAAACCCTACACGACACATCAGAAATCAATCAATATTTAATTAGTAAGATATTACATGGTAAACCAAAACTTCCAATTCTCATAGGATTCTGTTGAGCGCCATTTAATTTAAAACTTCGGTTTCCAGAAAAATATTTACTGACCTTTAGATTATGTCTCTTAGAAAAAATTGAATAGTAAGCATCGTTTTAGAGATAATGAATAAAGTATGGTTACCAATTTCGGACCTACGCAGAGGCATATCATGTCGGTCTAACTTTACAAATAATCTAGCTAAACTTTTCAATTAAATTAAACTTGTGCTAAAAAATGATTGAGCGAGTATAACTTGATATTCTGGATAAATTGATTCATATAAGCTAAAACTCGGTGTTTTTGTTGTTAGAAATGCACAATTTCAATAAAAAAATATTGGTAAAACTTTCAATTGTATTCTGATATAAATATTTAGGAAGAAATACAATTTATGGAGTAGTAGTAGTAAACATCTTTATTTCTAAAAAAGGCTATCGACCTATCGGTCTTTCTACCCTTGTTTAATACATGTAGTCTTAATCTAAACAAAAAAACAAAGATGAAAATTCTCTTATTCTGGGTTAACAATTTAATTCAATAAACTTTCTAATTCTAATGACAAAAAAGAATTATTTTATTGTCCAGTAGTCAGTTGCGTTTGTAAGTGTTCGAGTAGCGTTGATGTAAGGAAACGGAAGCGGGATTGTCTGGTTGGTCTTGTAAGACAAAGGGGATTCAGTTTGGTCCAGTTGTAGGAGGTTGTTTGTCCATTTTGTCTGTAGATGTATGAGTCTTTCCGAAATCTTTGTCATGTTTGTGCGTTCGTATAGTAGTTGGGTGGAGGGGTTGTGTAGTGGGTTTTTGGGGGTGTCTTATTCGTGTTATTAGTCTTAGTGCAATTTGTTCTGTTGTTTGTATATAACGTTTTGTCCTTTCTGTTCCGTTGGTCATGAGTATATGTCCATAGTATAGCAAGGGTCTACAAATAGCTTAATATATTTTGGTGGCGGTATTTGTGCTAACTCCTCTGTCTTTGTAGATTAGTGATCGGAAGTGTTTTGTTCTCTTTATTGTTTCTGCCCTGATGTTTCGTATGTGTTTAGTGAATTTAAGTTTGTGGTCAATTGTGATTCCAAGGTATTTTACGTCGTTTTTTGGTTGTGTCGTTTGGCCGTCTGCAGTTATTGTAGAGGAGTCAGCGTTGAGTCTGTGGTTTGTGAGCAGAAGTTGTTTTTTTGACGCGTTTGGTGTTAGTCTCCATTTAGAAAACCATGTCATTGTGTTGTTTGTTAGAGTTTGGAGTCTTTGAGCTGCTCTCTCAGTAGTTTTGTCATGTACAATAAGTGCCGTGTCGTCTGCGTATTGTAATATGTATGCCGATCTGTCGATTTGATTTTTGTCTGGTAAGTTGTAATTGTATATGTCATGGCAGTATATATTGTAGAGAAACGGTGAGAGCGGGGATCCTTGAGGGAACCCTTGTTCAGGGGAAAAAGAAAATGACAGTGTTTTATCAATTCGTACTTGTAGTTGTCTGTTTTCTAATAAGTTCTTTATGGTGTGTAGTAGATATGTTGGTGTGTGTAGTTTGTATACCTTGTATAGTAAGCCTCTATGCAAAACACTATCAAAAGCTTTGTTAATGTCCATAAACAGGCAAGCTCTCTTTCTGTCAGTAAGGTGGGTTGTTTGTATATTGTTAGTCAGAGTTAAGAGTGGGTGAATAGTCGAGTGTTGATGTTTGAATCCGAACTGATACGATGGTATGTACTTTCCGACAAGTTTTCCTAGTCGCTGCTTTATTATGTACTCAAAAACTTTGCTAAGTACTGGGAGTAATGTAATTGGTCTGTAATTGCTCGGTTGTGTAGTCGTAGTGTAGTCTGTAGTTGCTCGGTTGTGTAGCTGTTTCCAGTCCATTTTTGGGTATAGGGATTATTAAGCCGTTTTTCCATGTTTTTGGAATTTTGTTATTTCTGATGCAGTTGTTCAATTCAGTTAGGATCAGTTTGTGTGTTTCTTGAGTTAGGCTTTTCAGGAGTTTTGTCTTTATTTTATCTTTTCCCGGTGCTGTGGTTTTGATATGCGCTAGGGCTTCATCGCACTCTGTGTATGTGATCAGTTTGTATGTATAGGTTGGTGAGCTGTTGAAATAGTTCAAGTACCAGTCGTTGATCAAGTTCCACTTGTCATTGTCGAAGTTAGGGTTTGTCGATATGCTGAAGGCCTTTTGATAGTGTCTGGCGAACGCGTCAGCTTTCTCTTTGTCTGTGTACCGTTCTATTCCGTTTTCGTCAATTGTGTCAGTAGTGTTAGTTTGTTTTGTGTTTCGCTAGTTTCTTAATTTTTCGCGAGTATGTTTTGTCTTTGTCTTTTTGTATTTCTTTACATGTTTCTAGCCATTTGTCTTGTCGGTATTGTCCAATCAAGGTTTTAATGTTTCTGTTGAGTTGGTTCAGTGTCTTTTTTAGGTCGTTATTTTGAGTGTTTGTATATGGTCTATTATTTTTTATTTCCGGGCTAAATTTTCCTATGGCTAGTTAAAGTTGTTGTTGTATGGTTTCTATTGAAATGGGCTGTGCTTGCGATTGAATGTAGTCATGTATATGTTGTTTCACTTTGTCTATGTCAGTCTTTGTTAGGTTTAACTTTTTCTCTACAGGCGGTGTATTGGAGGTAGGTTGCGTATGTTGTAAGTCTATGTTAAACGTAATAGCCAGGTGGTCGGATCCAAGTTCGTTGGTTAAGTTTATGTTGTTGATGGTGTTTGTTAAGTTTCTTGTGTGCAGTAGAACGTCTGGTGTTGGAATCTGGGTTTGCGGGCATCAGAAAAGTTGGTGGGGTGTGCTGTTTTATAAAGTCCGAATTTTGTAAAAATCTTTTAAGCTGTTTCAATTTATGGAATATTTGCAGTTTGTAAAATTATAAAAACATATTATAAAAACATACTTATATTGAAAATATTCATGTAAATCATGTGAAGTATTATCGGTAATTTGTTGCCACTTAAGCTCATAGTTTCGTGCTTACATACTCTAGAACATGAGAAAACTTTGAGATTTTTAAAATCTACTGTTAACGACATTTTTGTAAACATCCTCTATACTGAGAAGATATTCATCTTTCCTGGAATAAATTTCCAGTTATACTTTAGTCTCTCGTCGGCATACTTTCAAGAGAATTTAATTAACCAGTTCAACCAAAAACAAATCAACGAAGTATTTGCTGCTTCAAAACAGCTAAATTTGAAACATAAACAGAAGCTGCATTGCACAGTCTGTAGATGAGAAATGATAATTTTGCCGGATTAATGTAATTAATACAGCAAAACAGCAAACTAACTTAACTTTTATTTGCTTTAGTTCTGATGGAAATATGCAAAATATACAAATGAGTAATATTCATTTAAATACAAAATCAAGTTATTAAATTCCACTGTTCTGTTCATAATTTTTGCTGATATTGTTCCATTTATTAAAAAAAAATCGTGAACTACCCCTGTATTAAAAGCGCTTTCAAGTTACGTTTAAGGCAACATTTTTCAGTGGTGTTTTCTTATCATACTCAGCATCTCCCCCTTCAGTGCAATTTTTTATTATAGTATGAAGCTGTCGAAAATGGGATCAGTTCTCAACCATAAACTCCAGAAAAAAGCAAGGCCCGCAGGACAAATATTTATCAAATGGATTGTGTAGCTTATAAAATAGCCCAGTATCAGATATTTCAGACAAAAAAATTAAATTACGTTTCTTCACTTTGCGCCATCAATTTTGAAGCGACCCTTTCTACCTAAAGGGATGATTGAAAGTCAATATGTTGGTAGATTTTACAAAGGATTTCAGTAGGAGTTTTTTAAATTGTAGATTAATATGATTACACTTTACAAAGCGGATTAGTTGTTTTTAAACGTAAAAATGTGCAGAGTTGTGTGTTTTAGGAAACAAAATGTATATTTTTATAATTATTATATTCATAGTTCTCAAAAAGACTATATTTTGCAACAATTTTTTTCAAATTCCTATTTACCAACTAAATATCTCTGTAAATTTGGTTTGAGCTTATATCTTCAATTTATCACTCATCTTTGAACGTCCTTTTCACTGTTGTGAAGTAGCATACTTTGTCATTTAGAATTTTGATAAATTTATTCAGTTCGATTTTTTCTGTTTGTTTTATACTCGTCGATTTTTCATTTTGATGCAGTTTTCTTAATTTGCTATTAAAGTTATTATAATGCTCTTCAGAAATATCGATGTTTTTTAACTTTTTGTCTTCAGCATCAAAATGCGCAAATTTAACCGATTTCGTCCGATTTACGAGATTCCTATGCTAAAACTATGAATTAAAACACTCTGTATGTTAAAAAAGCTGTGAAATGTCCTCCCTTTTTTGCAAACATATGCTAATATTTGCCCTTGTTTAAAATTTATCACTATCTAAAACCCAACAATATTTTTATTATTTACTATAAAATTATATTATATTTATATATAAAAAATATTTATATTTATAATAAAATCTGCTATCAAAAATGTGTCCACATAATTATTACATTCACGCTCTATAATGTTAGATCAATTTGTTGCGTGGCTATTTATATTCGTTTGAAAATTTAATTTTAAACAAACATTTCCTATATACAGGGTGATTCACAACCTTATGGACACAGAACAGGGGCGTGTAGAGGATCTCGAAGTCGAGTTTGCATTTAAGATTTTTTTTCTTAGGCCCATGGTGAACAGATTAGGGTAACACCCTGTTAAAGTTTAAAAAAAAATTGGTATTTTCTCTTTAACTCCTACAGTTTATGAGATATTTTGATCAAATTTTGAGCCTAGGTTTCTCTTTAGACCCTTTTACCCGTAGGTAAGATAACTGGTTGCGAAAATCTACAGGGATATTTTTTCTAGAGGCATACCCCCCTTTTACCCCGCGAAGTTTTTGTGGTGTGCCACTGACTTCGACCTAACAAATTTTCTCTCACTTCTATGCCTCTAGAAAAAAACCACCCTGTAGATTTTCGCAACCAGTTGGCTTACCTATGGGGAAAAGGTCTAAAGAGTAGCCTACGTTAAAAATTTGAGCAAAATATATATTTTTTTAACTTTAACACCCTGTATCTCGTTGACCATGGGCCTGAGAAAAAAACTTAAATGGAAACTCGACTTGTTTTGAGGAGCTTTCAAAAGATCTTTCCTCAAAATTATGATTTAAATTAATTAATTAAAAATCCCTCATAATAATTAAAAAATGCAAAATTTTTAGATTTTTGTACGTAGTGTAGGTTAATTAGAATAATTAGCCAAGAGCCGCTTTAAATTGAGCCCAAGATTAATAATAAAATATGAAAAATTTTACTTAGAAGAGAGTTACTTAGAGTATACAAGATTTTGAAAAACAAAGTAAGGAAAATTTTTAAATAAATCAAGTTTAAAATTAAGTTTGCAACTCTCCTTAACATTGCATAATATCTACAAAAAGAGCAAACTAAAAATAAAAAATGTAGTATCTGTTGTTAATCGATCAATAACTGAGTTTGCTAAACTAGTGCCTAAAATTAAAAGCTGACTTAAAACCATCCTCAATTTTCATACAAAGCAAAGAATTTATTGAAAAAAATGCTTTTTTAAAGCTGTTCAAATGACATTTATTTTTTTTATTGATTTAACTTAAGTTTTAAATATAAAAAAAACTTACAGAAAAAAGTTTCAATTTTGTTGTTGTACAACATCATGAAGCGTTTGTATTTTCGTAACGAAGCAGTTTCAACATATTTCTCATAAATTCGTTTTTGCAAAATAAAATAAAACTTGATAAATTTTTAAAATGTTTATCTTAGTTAATAACGATTCGCTTGATAAAAAAAACCATACAGAATACCCATAAACAACACAGAATAACTTCGCGTATTTGATAAAAATTAAAACTGAAATAAAACACAGGAAAATATGTAGATTTTGTTAATTTCTAATGCAGGAAAAATACAAAATTATCAAATTTTAGTTTTCAAAGGCAGCCTGTGAATTAGGCAATTTAAAGGTCCGGTACTTTCGGAATCTACCTAGAGGAAATCCTCCATGGATAAATTGCATTCAAGCAGAGCAATGTTTTCACAGAAAACCAAAACAGTATCTTCGACATTTTACATGAATGAAAAATCGAAACTGGCTCCTGAACTTTCCAAAGGTGAACAGTATTTTGAGGTTCGTTTGAATTAAAACGCGTCCTGCACACATAAATGTTTAAATTGGTCCGTCTTCTATTTTTAGAAAGCTAACCCTTGTAGGGACATATCGATACACTTCGACCCTTTGGCGGTGTGTTTAGTGATCATGACCCAAATGCTACAGATACAGAGGCAACAATTGGATCATATTGAATAACATGTGCTTACATTATACTGCTGAATTTTTATTTAAGAATTTATTTGTTGAAATGCATGTGGCTGGAGCGCTAACCACACAAAAAAGTCATCATTTAAATGAAATTAATCTCATCTTCGAAACGGAATACAGATTGCTGCTCGGCTTTTCACTTTCGGTAGTATCTAATCCTCATCGTTTTTGCGGTTTAATATACGTCGTTATTAAACTTACTCAAAACCTCAAACCCTTGTCGGTCGGCAGATCTTAACAAATTTTGCTCGCTCTTGATCTCTTTCTCTGAGTAATTCAATATTAATTTTCTCTGTTGAGGTAGACATAGTTAATTAATGTTTTATGAAAGCTGATAGGAAAATTAGTGTAGTTAGATGAGTTTAGTTGAAACATGAGAATGAAACTTGAAGCAAGCGACTGTTATTACTTAATAACGTTAGTTTCAAAATTCACGTTGTAATATTTATTATATATTTTTTTTATTAATATAAACTGGAAATTTCACTCAAAATAATGTTCCTTAAATATTCTCTAGAAGTATTGGGTTTTTAACGAAACTAGTAGAATAAATAGGCTTTTTCATTCCCACTGAATAAAATAGATTTTTTGGACCGAACCCCACTAATAGCAACTTGTTCGTTTTATGTGCTTAAAAATCGCCTGCAATTAAAAATTCTCCATGTGCAATATAAATTATGGGACTGTAATTTACAATTCAATGGACTTCCTTTATGTCTTCCTCGTTTTAACAATTTAGAATGATAAACGCACTGAATTTTTGAATCGCTGGTTTCCGCCTCACTTTTGTTGAAATATAGGCTTGCTGAAGCTTTTTAACTGCGACCAATCTGAGTATTGTTTTAATTAATACTATTTTAATATTGAGGATAACTTTGTTATGATGGAATCTAGTTTGGCAATTTTCCAAAAGTATTAATTTACCACTAAACTATAATTTAACATTTAATGGTCCAAAGTGGTACACTAATAGTACACGACAAAACCACTGAAAAAGCGACTGAAAGACTCCAAACACTAACGAACAATACAATGTCATGGTTCTATAAATGGAGACTAACACCAAACGCGTCAAAAAATCAACTTCTTCACACTTCAACTACTTCACACCGACTCAACGCTGACTCCCCTACAATAATTGCAGACGGCCAAACTACAGAACCAAAGAATGACATAAAATACCTAGGAACCACAATTGACCACAAACTTAAATTCACTAAACACATACGAAACATCAGGGCAGAAACAATAAAGAGAACAAAACACTTCCGACCACTAACCTACAAAGACAGAGGAATTAGCACAAACACCGCCACCAAAATATATAAAGCTATTTGTAGACCCTTGCTAGACTATGGACATATACTCATGACCAACGGAACAGAAAGGACAAAACGTTATATACAAACAACAGAACAAAATGCACTAAGACTAATAACACGAATAAGACACCCCCAAAACCCACTACACAACCCCTCCACCCAACTACTATACGAACGCACAAACATGACAAAGATTTCGGAAAGACTCATACATCTACAGACAAAATGGACAAACAACCCCTACAACTGGACCATACTGAATCCCCTTTGTCTTACAAGACCAACCAGACAATCCCGCTTCCGTTTCCCTACATCAACACTACTCGAACACTTACAAACGCAACTGACTACTGGACAATAAAATAATTTTTTCTTGTCATTAGAATTGGAAAGTTTATTTAATAATATTGTTAACCTAGAATAAGAGAATTTTCATATTTGTTTTTTATTTAGATTAAGACTACATGTATTAAACAAGGGCAGAAAGACCGATAGGTCGATAGCCTTTTTTTAGAAATAAAGATGTTTACTACTACTGGTCCAAATTGTGTCTTTATAGGTATGTGAATCTTTGAAGAACATTTTGAGAAGAAAAGAAAGCGATTTAGCTGCTGTTTTGAAATAATTTTGCTTTTCTAAATTAATGACAAGATCGTACCGCTATCAATTAGGAAAACACAAAGTAAGAAAGTTTAAAAATATGTTTTACAGTATCAGTTTTCCACATTTCTAAGCATTGAAATGAAATTTTCGAACCAAGAGACACAAGTCAACATCCACTAGTCCTAGTTAATGTTTGAAAAACTAGAAAGCTCCGTCAGTAACAGAAAATACTGTCTTAAAACCCAGTAATTTAAAAAAAATTCAATTGCAATTCTTCATTCAAACTCAGATCCAATTCAGGTATATAATCGAAATAACTTATCTGAATCCAACCGACGTACCATTTGAGAATTATTAACTTTCGCAAATAAAAGCTTATCATCAGAATTCCAACACACGTTATATATTTTTTGTACATCTCCGTGTGCTACAGGAAACGAACGACTGAAATGCAAGAAAATCGTGAGAAAATGTTTGATTTTCTTATCTACAAAATTCTCCTTTGCCAAAAGATTTTATCGAAGAGACTCGCTGAGGAAAGATTGTTTTATTTGCTAGGATACATTGAATAATTTATCAGTAAAAACGAAACGAAATTTAATTTGAACTTTTTACGTTGGCTTATTTCCTCTAACAGACAGAGTTTTCCTTGTCGCATAGAAAGCAACTTGGAATCGTTGTTTTTGATTCATTGGAAACGCGTTTTTTTGTAATACGTACAGAGTACAGACAGAGAGAGACAAAATTTAAAAATATCAACTTTTAAATGTACTTCAAACTAAAATGTAATCGCCAGCTTTCCAATGAAGGTTCACAAGAATTCAGGTTGCATTTAACAAAAATGAGTTAAGGGTAGTTTCGGCTACCCCCAAAGAAACTATTCATTGGTCTGCTAGCCTCTTTATTCCAGTTAAAGTCTCCACTCTGCATATGTATACTGATAACTTTTTTTTTAATTTCGACCCTAATTTGATTTACAAGCATCAACTGATTTTTTCACAATTCTGTGGAATTTTACAGTAGATCAAATACTAACCTATACACCGGAGTGAACAAAATTAAACGGGTTATCCATTCCTTTTCGAATGGATGCAAAACGGGTGCTCTTTACCTTCATTGCTCCGACCTAATATAATTTCCTTTAACCGATCGGCAAATCCGCTTTAACCAGATTATCCAGGCGAACCCATGCAATTCCTCATTATTCAAAATTACGTCTTACCACTTTGGTTGATGTACAAATTTGCTTGTATTAACGACAAATTCCTCTTGTCTAATTTCTAATTTCGTTTTTAATTATTAACCAATCAATGCTCGTATAGATGAAACACTTTTCTAATATGTTATTGTTTGATTACTAATATATTAAATTTGATTTTAGACTACATCAAATTTTTTAAATTAAAAATGATATGTATAGTAGAGATAGCACAAGCATCAGAAAAATGTTACTTTTAAAAAAGTCAAAATATATCAATGTATCCCAAATTGAGCATAAAAAGTAAAATTGAGACGTACTAGTGTCTAGAGTAAACTTAACGTTGGGTATATTCATCAAATAAAAGTTAAGCAAAATTACGGTCTCTTAGAACAAAGAACGAACAAACATTACACAAATAATCCTAAGAAAAATAGTATATAAATGTAGAAAAGATGGTTACAGAACTCTCTCAAATTCTCAAATTTCCTTCAAGTTGGTTTGTCCAATTTTGGGGCTCAAGATGACAAATTTAAAACAATCTCGTTTCTCCTCATATTACTTAATTCATAAAATTAAAAAATGTATTTATTTATAAAAAGGTCTTTTGGTCTTGCGTATATTTAATTTTCATTTTTATTAGCTTCAAATTTTAACAGTAATTAAATCGACTAGTCACGTCTTCTGTTTCCTTTATCTGTGTTATATTTGTTTTGGTTAAATTTTTATGTATTTTGCCTTTCAATTGTTTCTTTTCAGACTAGTTCTGTAGGTAAGAAGTTATAGAAAAAGTCAAAATTATCAAACTTTTTTTTGCGTTTTTGGTGTCTTTCGGTCGTATTTCTCCTAAAAATAGTTTTGTCTTTTTAGTTCTTTACCTTCATATTATGTACTTTATATATATCTTAAGGCGACTAGACTTGCACATTTGGTTATCGTTTCCTATTGATTAAATATGTCGCTTTTTTAGGTCTTCTTCGGTTCTTAGATGCATAAAGTGTTCAATATTTTTTAAGTTCAAGTTTTTAGTAGTCGTAGTAAACATCTTTATTTCTAAAAAAGGCTATCGACCTATCGGTCTTTTTCCCTTGTTTAATACATGTAGTCTTAATCTAAACAAAAAACAAAGATGAAAATTCTCTTATTCTAGGTTGATAATCTTATTAAATAAACTTTCCAATTCTAATGACCAGAAAAATTATTTTATGGTCCAGTAGTCAGTTGCGTTTGTAAGTGTTCGAGTAACGTTGATGTAGGGAAACGGAAGCGGGATTGTCTGGTTGGTCTTGTAAGACAGAGGGGATTCAGTATGGTCCAGTTGTAGGGGTTGTTTGTCCATTTTGTCTCTAGATGTATGAGTCTTTCCGAAATCTTTGTGTCATGTTTGTGTGTTCGTATAGTAGTTGGGTGGAGGGGTTGTGTAGTGGGTTTTGGGGGTGTCTTATTCGTGTTATTAGTCTTAGTGCAATTTGTTCTGTTGTTTGTATATAACGTTTTGTCCTTTCTGTTCCGTTGGACATGATTATATGTCCATAGTCTAGCAAGGGTCTACAAATAGCTTTATATATTTTGGTGGCGGTGTTTGTGCTAATTCCTCTGTCTTTGTAGGTTAGTGATCGGAAGTGTTTTGTTCTCTTTATTGTTTCTGCCCTGATGTTTCGTATGTGTTTAGTGAATTTCAGTTTGTGGTCAATTGTGATTCCAAGGTATTTTACGTCGTTTTTCGGTTGTGTCGTTTGGCCGTCTGCAGTTATTGTAGGGGAGTCAGCGTTGAGTCTGTGGTTTCTGAGCAGAAGTTGGTTTTTTGACGCGTTTGGTGTTATTTTCCATTTATAAAACCATGTCATTGTGTTGTTTGTTAGTGTTTGGAGTCTTTGAGCTGCTCTCTCAGTAATTTTGTCATGTACAATAAGTGCCGTGTCGTCTGCGTATTGTAATATGTATGCCGATCTGTCGATTTGATTTTAGTCTGGTAAGTTGTAATTGTATATGTCATGGCAGTATATATTGTAGAGAAACGGTGAGAGCGGGGATCCTTGAGGGAGCCCTTGTTCAGGGGAAAAATAAAATGACAGTGTTTTGTCAATTCGTACTTGTAGTTGTCTGTTTTCTAGTAAGTTCTTTATGGTGTGTAGTAGATACGTTGGTGTGTGTAGTTTGTATAGTTTGTATAGTTCAAGTTTTTAATATTTGTGGGAAGTCAATTTTAAAACTTGTAACAAAAAGTACGAGTAAACTGATGAACAATAACATTAAAAATTATTGGTTTATTATCTGCACAACTAACGACCCAAAATTGTCTCAAAATGCGTTTGTTTGAAAAACTGTTATAAGTTTATTTGCAAAGCATAAATACGAAGCAAACGATACGAAGAAAAAATCTGAAAACGTGGAGTTTTATTATTTAATATTCCGCCCATAACCGAACTAAGAAAAGAATTTTAAACGAAAAAAACGCTTATTTCTAACTGGAAAGCCAAAAGCAACCCCAACTTTTCTAGTTCACTATGCAGTTTGTAAAAAAATTAGATATTGGATTTTATGAGGTATCAAATTCATTTCTAAATAATATTTATCTTTCAATGTTCCTTGAAAAAAAATGAAAATTGGCCCACAGTGGATTAGTTTCGTAAATTTCGAAAAAAGATAATCCCCAACTAATTATTGAGTTTCTCTAACTTTCTTCCTCTTAGAGTGCCTATCCGTTCCGGATGTTGGCTATCATGTTGGCAATTCGAACTTTGTTAAAAGCGGCGTGGAATAGCTGAGTGGTTGATTGTTTGAACCACGTTCTTAAATTTGTCTACCACGATATTCTCCTTCTGCCCACTCCTCTAGCTCCATATACCTTGCCTTGTAGGATCTTCTGCAAAAGGACATATTTGTTCTCATTGCGTATTATATGTCCCAGATCTTGTAACTTTCGAGCATTAACTGTATTCAGGACTTCTTTTTCCTTTCCCATTCTTCTCAGCACCTCCGTATTGGTCATTCTCTCTGTCCAAGGTATTCGTTGGATTCTTCGGAACAGCCACATTTCAAATGCCTCGAGTTCTTTGGAGGAGGCCTCCGTAAGCGTCCACGATTCGACCCCATAAAAAAGGGTCGAAAACACGTAGCATCGCAATAGGCGAATTTTCGTTGCCAGCTGTAAGTCGTGGCTGGTAAAGACTTCTCTAACTTTGGGCCTTTTATATCCCGCACATTTACCCTCTCAAAAGCCTAATCTAAATCTAAATCGCAAACATTCTTCAACTTTCTTTCATATCCTTATACTTCAACCAACTTTTTCAACTTCCAAACAATGTAATTTAACACTCTTAAATAATCCACAATACCACGTTTTATAAAAGTTGTGGAAACCTAATTTAAAAAAGTATACCGGCAAATAATTCAAATTATTCTTATATTGTCCAATCTTTTGCACGAGGGAATAACAAAAGCATTAAAACACGCCCTGACACCGTATTATTTTCTCCCAATGTCTTTGAAATCCTCACTTTATTGTTGTCTGTATCTTGTGTTATTATCGCAGAAAGATTTTGCAACCGTAAAACTTTTTCTTTTCAATGAAGAAAATTCCTTTATTTCATTTACCCGTTTTTACTGCCGCTAATTCGGCTGGTATGCTCCAATAACGGCGACAATTGCTTTCTTAATTTTTTTTCGGTATACACGGATTTTAAGCCTCCAAAATGAAATTTCCTTTGTAAAGTCAAGCAAAACAAACAAAGCGAACTAATCGGCTTTAAGCTAAGTAATTTTAATTTCTTTCGAACGAAAAATATTGGTTTGCTTGCGAAAGTTTTAAAATCGGTAGGTTTAAAACTGATTATATTTAGATAGGGTGTATCGAATATCTGCTGAAAAATGTTTTAGTGAAACATGCCTGGAAAGTTTAGCTGTAATGTGTGAAATTTGTCACTATTGTCTAAATATTGCTAGATAGTTTAGAATCTATTAGATTATTCACTATGGCATGAATAAACTGGTTGGAAATGAATGAAGATGATGGATGAATATTCAGCATAATCGCCTTGTTTGCGAAGGATTACGTCAATGCAGGCGAACTCTAATCAATGTGCATTCAAAACCTTCGCAAATATTAGGTGAGACTATATCAACATTTTGTGGACTTACCCATTTAAGGTTTGACAGAAAACCTTTAAAACTTCGTTGAATGTAAAAAATCCATTCCAAACCACCAGAAAGGAAAAATAAAATAAAAATATTCCTGCTGATAAACATAATGCAAACGTTATTGTGGATAATAGTAGTTTTTCCAAAATTTCAAGTTCAAAAAGTTCATCAAAAGTATTCATTTTTAGAAGACATATCAAACGCACTGAATAAAGAAAAAAACACATTTCAGAATGATCATCGGCGATTTTAATGCAAAAATCGGAGGGGAAATAGAGGGTGATCCAGACTCGAAGACAGACAGAACGTATACTGTTTAAACACATTTTTTAAGAAACCCAAACAAAGGAGATGGCCATGGAGGAATCCAACTGGTGCGATAAAAAACCAGATTGACTACATTCTCTGCAATAAGAGGAATATCTGTACTGACGTAACAGTTTTAAATCGGTTTGATACTGGAAGCGACCACCGGTTGATTAGAGCTACAATTTCCCTAAACCTGATAATTGAAAGAGCAAAACTTGTGACAAATGACAATTATTGGAAACCTTTTATTTCATTGCTTTAACGCTTCACTCCGAAGAGCAAGGCGTGGGAAAAATTCACAAAGACCTATTTATATTGACCCTCTCCACGGAAATCTTTAGTAAAAGGCGAAAGATTTATTCACTTTGAAGAGAGTCCAGAGCAAACTTTCCCAACTGCAAGCAAAATAAGCGTCCATCAAGAGGATTTTCAGAAAGAATTGAAGAAGAAATTTTACCACATTGTCAACATAGAGAGTATGAACTTGAATCATCTGGCCGAGAAAATAAGCAAAGACATTCACACAATAAATAGGAAAATTTGTTCCAAAGTTAAAATACCAAGAGACAGTAAGCTAGCGACAAGCACACTAAAACTTATAAAAGAAAGGAAAACAACATCCAGAGACGCAGCAGAATACCAGGAGCTCAACGGAGGATACAGAGGGCAGCAAGGAGATATGTAAGATCCTATAAAACCAGAACAATTCAAACCGTAATTGAGGATAACTCTAACATGAAAGTTCTTAGATCGAGACTTTAACCTGGAAAAAGCAGAATTCTCAAAACGAAGGATGAGGATGACTGTATGTTGACTGGAAGAGACGAAATCTCTAAACATGTGGAAATCTTTTATTCTCGTTTGTACAACTCCGTTATGCCGGATCCTAATGTTCAAAAAGTTACCACTTGCAATGTAGGTTCAGAAGAAATTCCTGATATAACCAAAGAGGAAATCAGGGTGGCACTAGGACAAATGAAGAGCCGTAAATCGCCTGGTGAAGACAGAGTAAGTAACCTGTGAAATACTAAAAATGGGCGGACACTCCATGGAACAAATTCTACAGGTGTTGTTTATTAAATGTTTTTCTGAAGGCAACATCCCTGAAACACGGCACAACGTGGAGGTTGTTCTGCTTTTAAAATGGGCGACATCACGGACATTGAAAATTATCGACCTATCAGCCTTCTGTCCCACCTTTATCAACAAGAATCCTTACAAACCGACTGTCAAGTAGATTAGATGCCTATCAGCCAGTGGAGCAGGCAGGATTTCGAAAGGGATACAGCCCTGTGGAGCACTTGCAGACCATTCAAATGTTAATAGAGAAGACAACAGAGTATAATATTCCAATTCATTTCACCATTATGGACTTTCCTAAGGCATTTGACTCCGTTGAAACATGGGCGGGCGTGCGTGCGATGGATAGAATAAGGATTGACTCAAGATATTCTACCCTTCTTAAGAATAAATAGAGAAGCGCTACTCCCCGTGTAAAATAATATTATATACAATAATGGATAATAATAAAGGAGTAAACTTTGATGGTACCTTTTCTTAAACCATTTACGCTTCGCCGATGACATAGTGCTTATTACTTCAGATATCCAGGAGCTTAAGAACGTGCTTGAACAACTAAATGAAGCTGCAAATAACGTCGGACTAAGAATGAATTTATCAAAAACAAAAAATGAGGAACTGAGGAAAACAAGAATAACAGGCATAACTTTGGAAATTGTTGACGAATATATATATATATATATATATATCTTGGTCAAGTCATAAAAATGGGAAAGGAAAACCAAACGGCAGAGATAAAGTGAATAATACGACTGACATGGATGGAATTTGTAAAACTGAGTCATATAGTTAAAAACCCTGCACAGCACATCCCTATAAACCTTAAGCGAAAAGTCTTTAACTCATGCATCCTGCCTGTCGCAACATATAGTCTTGAGACAAAGGCTTTAACCAAGAAGTACACCAATAACTTTAGAACAATGCAAAGGGCCATGGAGCGGGCAATGCTTGGCGTTAGCTTAAGAGATAAAATCCGTAACGAAGAAATGAGAAGAGAGCTTAAGTGGCAATGGGTTGGGCATGTTGCCAGACTATGTGTGGACAGATGGGTATCAAGGCTTGTACACTGGAGACCACGGCAAATAAGGAGGAGTGTCGGCAGGCCACAGAGGAGATGGTTGGTGATGTTAAAAGAATAGCAGGAGGAAGATGGTACCATACAGCGAAAGACAGAACAGCATGGAAACAAATGAAAGCGGGCTTTGTTCAGGATTGGACAGATAATAGCTGACAAAGAAGAAGATTAAAAAATGTACAGAAACCTTTTCAATTTCTAGATGCAGGGCGATTTGAAGAAGTTTATTCAAGTTCAAAGACGACATTTTGAACCATTACTGCAAGTGCTATTGTGGACAAGAAAAATTAAAATAACATGCATTAAAATTCGAGAAGATACATTTTGCGTCTAACAGTCTTATAGAGTTGGAGGTGAAATTCTTTCTTATAAATGTCGAATTCAGCGTGGCAGACTTTGAGATTGTAAGTTTATTTACATATGTATCAGCAAATAAAACTTTAATTTTGAAAATCTAATATTTTAAGAAGACAGAAATTAAGTCGATACTAATTCCGTGAGAACTTATTTTCAAAATATTAAGACATTTTTGAAAATCTACTAGAAAAACCAAAATAGTATCAATAAAAAAACGAAATAACCAAATGTCCGCTCTAAATATTTTATTTCGAAAAATGTAAGCTATTTTGAAGCACTTGTATAAAGGAATCCGATAAATACAAATTTCATCTTAAACATCCAGTAATAGTCAAAAAGGGAGTACGAAAATGTCTTTATGGAACAATTATGTTGTCTTTATGGAACATAAACAGCTGAAATATTGCGTAATGAGTTTAATTTAAAAAATAAATTACAGTTACAAACGTTTTTAATATGAAAAAGTTTCCGAATTTTTTCATTTGCATAGGGGTTAATTACTTTAAAAACCTTAGCAGAAGACACATTTTAAGAAAACTAATCATTTAGGGAAGACATTCTATATCAGATTCGAATTTAAAACTCGAAATACTACGAACAAAATGAATAAACTTAGAAAAGCAAAGTTTTATCATAAAATGGAAATAGAAAAATTGTAGCTTAGAAAATTATTTGCGTATGCAATCGAAAAGGGACATAGAAAATTAAATACTTAGTACATAAAGAAAGCTTTAAAACCATTAGCGAATAGAATAAAAGCTTATTAATTATGCATAAATAAACATATATAAAATATAGCAACGAATTAAGCAAAAAGAAACAACAAATTTTTTTATTTCCTATATTTTGACTGACACTGCTGAATGTCTCCATGTGAGATCTAAAAATGATTGCTTTATGATGTATTTTAAATCGAATTTAGATCACTTTTAGAATTGTGATTTCGTGATTATTCCTTGATTGACTTGATTATTGACTAGCTAAACTATTGCAGGCTAAGCAGATAAAATCGTGGATAAAAAATAAACTCTAGCAGTTTATTTAGAAAACATCCACGAACAACGACAAATGTTCAGGTTTTTTCATAAATAATGTATGTTTATTTTTTAGGGCGGTCTATAACTACTTCGTGATAATAAGATATTGGCATTATAGTGTTAATATTTAAATTACCGTTCATTAAATATTCAAAACTAAGTTGTATATATTTTTTTGCTCTAGTTTCCCGTTAAGGTTATTAAACTGTGAAATTAGTACAATGTTTGTCAAAGCCAATTTTTAGGTTGAGTAATTGGTAGAAATATTTTCTACTAAATTACGAAAAATTACTAGAGAAATTAATTAATAAAACAGTTTTTAGATCGCCCCAAAGTTGTTTTAAATGTTATGGAAAGCAGTAGAGTGAAGATACAATTAATGACGAATGCTCGCTTCGTTTCAGTTTTATAAATTGCAAAAAACCTCATTTAAAACACAATTTACGAAAAATATAGGCACATTTTAGCAATTATCACTTTTTCAAATTGGATTTTCCAAATCGGGTTTCAATATTCATTGATGCATTCAATTTCCTTTGAAAATATTAAATAAATGAGTTCATTCAAGAACGAGATACTGTTAAATAGAGCTAAAATTAATAAAATTTTCGAGTTCTTAAGCCTCGAATGGCCACAAAAGGCTATTGATAAAATAACAATTCTTCAAGAAACGGCGCTTGCCTTTTATAATTTTATTCAAGCTCAAACAGTGAAACACCAAATTAACGTTTTGTATCAACATTTAATGTACTTTTCTAATAATAAACCGACATAGTATTTAGAACAATCCAATATAAGTCACAAACTCTTGTTAAATTAAAAAAATATGTCAAGTTAATTACTTAAATCTTTAAATAGTATTCAATTCTACATGGGATTTAATAGTCAACTTACACTTTCCTCATTACTGGCACCCATTGATAAAAATCTGCTTCTTTCTGGAACATTAGAATGCGATACAGCGGACAAATTTTCATAAAAATCGAGTTCATGTTGAATAAAATTTCGAGGTGATTTATTAAAATGTTCCTTCAATAACGATCAAATAATTTTGAAAATGCACTCCTGAATAATTATTGCAAATGAATAAATTTAACAAACTGTTTTGCGCAAAAAAACTTGTAGGACGCTTTCCACGATCCAGACAGTGGAAAATTCGAAACTTTGAGCGCGGATCGACAACAAGTGAGATGCGAAGCGCTTTTCCATGGTCCTGATTTTGAATCCAGGCACGTGAAGCATGGATAACGCTTGCGCCATTAATAGATTACCCTTCTTTATAGATAATAAGTTATTTTTTCTAAGATTGTGTATTTCTTATAGGAAGTTATTCAGTTTTTCAGAAATTAAGTAGAGTTTCACCCAGTTAAAATCTTACAAATGTCCAACGTGAAGAACTTTGCTTAATTTTTAAAAATAATCAGGAAATAATCTCTAAAACACTTCGTTTCCGAAATGTGAGGTTTAATGTTCGTTTAATATTCGTACTAATAATCACTGATTTTAGTGTAAACTAAAGCCTTGTTAATAGCCCTTTTTAAATTAACTTCTTCTTTTAGCTATGGGCAAATACACTTTTGCAAAAAAATATGTTTTTTTGCAATACTACATTAATAGTGAACAAAAATTCTCGGTTTAACTTGAACCTTACAAATCGGGTTAATTCACAAAAGTATTTCGTCTTGGAACAACCGTTAAAACATGCATATTTTTGTCTTAGCAGGTATTTAACGCTTTAATGATTTAGAAATAACTTGGTCACAAAAGTATCAAATAAACGCACAATCATTATGAGTCTTAAAATGTTTGTAATTGTTGTTGTTAATAGGAAAATTTTGCTTTTTACACAGAAAACAAAAGTTTGTACTACTGTACAATTTACCTCACTTCTAATGAAATATTTAATGTAAATAACTATGTTTTACGCATCATAATGAGCATATTTAATAAGACCAAGATGGAGAAGAATGTACAATTAAAAATAATACCAAAAATCATCGAAACCGTCTCATTTCTGAACCAATCCACGGTTTTAAAAAAATTACAATTTAAAAAAAAAGTATATGGAATTCAAGTAAAAAAAGACAAATGTAAGCACTTCTTTAAGTATAATTTATTGCTTATTTTGAACAGCCTGTTTATAAAAAACTTTATTTTCAAAATAAGACAATTTGAGATCTTTGCACCTAAAAATGCCTAAAGAATAATTTCTGCAGTGGCTTCTCTTACAGGCAAATTATGTTGATCTTATCAAAAATGATATTGCGTCTCAACTTTATATTAAAATCGGCATAACTTTCTCCTCAAGTCTGAGAAAATATAGATTTGTTTTGTGTGTCCATTTTACTTTTAGATTTTCTCCATTTTACTGAAATAATAATAAATCCTAATTCAAGTTATGAAAAAAGAATAATAATGATTTTTACAATCGAAATGAAATAAATACTTCCATCAGTAATACTCAATACTTTTAAATGTCTTCACAACATCTTTGCATCGTCTACATCTTCACGAATGTTTTGGAAATAAATTTATTTTATTTGTAAAGGGTCAATTTCTGCATCTTCACTTATATATTTCAATTGCAATTTTCACCGTACGTTCGGCTGGGAAAATCAGAGACGCTTGGTCAATTTAGCCAACATGCTTTTTGAGAAATATCAGTTCCTTTCAAAAAATGTGATTGAGAAATTAGTCAAATCGTGATGGTTTCCATAAAAAATTTCGAGAAAAGTAACAGTTTATCTTGAAAAGAGAGCCGTTTCAATCGTATTGGAATTCTTCAAACTAGCAATAGATGCATTTCATATAGAAGGAGCGAATTTTATTACTTATATTGAAAACTCTGTTTAAAAAACATATTTTTGAAATATGCGACAACACAATGTGAGAACTTATCGACTAGCAATGATTTCTGCTGTGGTTTCTTTTGCAGTTAAATTGTAATAATCGGATTAACTCTTCATATTCTTGTTTAATACTTCTTTTGTTTAGAATGTTCTTTTTCGTTAGTTTTTATTACGAAAAAAAAAAGCAAAAGGCAATATAGTTTATAAATTGACTAGAAAATTGACATTTTTGTGAATAAAATATTAGTAACGCTCCATAAATTAGATTGGACGGATAAAAGTGATTTTTTTTAGTATTTTACATAAACCATAACAAAATAGCATTGGGATTAAACAATTTTCAATTAATTAAAACACATTTTTTTATTTAGGTAGTTTTTGTAAATAACTTCAATTTACAGTTGAAGCAAACGAATGCCGTTAGAAAAGATATTAATAATATTAAATGAATTGAATTGACAAAATAATGATCAGAATATTTTTAAATTTTCCAGTGTATGTTTGCCTCTATGTTAAAAGAAAACCGAAGTTTTTTGATTCTACATTATGTTTATACAAATATCTCAAATATTTAGAATTCCACCAAATTTATTTTGTTTGTTTGTTTTCAAAACTCTTCACTAAATTGTCTATAGCTTCCTCTATATAACCTTTTTTCAATCTGCTATAAATTTCAAAATATCTATTCATGTAGACTCAATTCCTAGTACACAATACACTGAGCGTCTCAGTTTTAATTGCTTTAAGAATACGGTTAAAAAAGATTATAAAAATTATTAATAAAATTAAATAAATTAAGTTGCTAAAAAATGATCAGAATATGTTCAAATTTTACTGTATATGGTTATTTCTATCATTAAAGAACTAAAGTTTTTTATGATTTACATAATGTAGTAGTAGTAAACATCTTTATTTCTAAAAAAGGCTATCGACCTATCGGTCTTTCTGCCCTTGTTTAATACATGCAGTCTTAATCTATATAAAAAACAAATATGAAAATTCTCCTATTCTAGGTTAACAATAGTAGTAGTAAACATCTTTATTTCTAAAAAAGGCTATCGACCTATCGGTATTTCTGCCCTTGTTTAATACATGCAGTCCCAATCTAAATAAAAAACAAATATGAAAATTCTCCCATTCTAGGTTAACAATACTATTAAATAAATAAGATTTCAGTGGCAAGAAGGAATTATTTTATTGTCCACTAGTCCGTTGCGTTTGTAAGTGTTCGAGTAGCGTTAATGTAGGGAAACGGAAGCGGGATTGTCTGGTTGGTCTTGTAAGACAAAGGGGATTCAGTATGGTCCAGTTGTAGGGGTTCTTTGTCCATTTTGTCTGTAGCTGTATGAGTCTTTCCGAGATCTTTGTCATGTTTGTGCGTTCGTATAGTAGTTGGGTGGGGGGGTTGTGCAGTGGGTTTTGGGGGTGTCTTATTCGTGTTATTAGTCTTAGTGCAATTTGTTCTGTTGTTTGTGTATAACGTTTTGTCCTTTCTGTTCCGTTGGTCATGAGTACATGTCCAAAGTCTAGCAAGGGTCTACAAATAGCTTTATATATTTTGGTGGCGGTGTTTGTGCTAATTCCTCTGTCTTTGTAGGTTAGTGATCGGAAGTGTTTTGTTCTCTTTATTGTTTCTGCCCTGATGTTTCGTATGTGTTTAGTGAATTTAAGTTTGTGGTCGATTGTGATTCCAAGGTATTTTACGTCGTTTTTTGGTTGTGTCGTTTGGCCGTCTGCAGTTATTGTAGCGGAATCAGCGTTGAGTCTGTGGTTTGTGAGCAGAAGTTGGTTTTTTGACGCGTTTGGTGTTAGTCTCCATTTATAAAACCATGTCATTGTGTTGTTTGTTAGTGTTTGGAGTCTTTGCGCTGCTCTCTCAGTAGTTTTGTCATGTACAATAAGTGCCGTGTCGTCTGCGTATTGTAATATGTATGCCGATCTGTCGATTTGATTTTTGTCTGGTAAGTTGTAATTGTATATGTCATGGCAGTATATATTGTAGAGAAACGGTGAGATTTACATAATGTTTATACAAGTTTCTCAAATTATTTAGAATTCCGTCCAATTTGAGGCATACTGGCAAACGCATTTTTTAGTGTTTTATATTTAAAATATGAAAAAAATTACTTTTGTGTTCAAAACTGATCACGCGTTTTGTGCTTCTGGACTTTCTTTATTTGAGTTTTTTTCGATCCGTTATGAACCTCAAAAGGTCTATTCACGTAGACTCAATTCCCAATACCCACTACACCGAGTGTGCCAATTTTAATTGCATTAAGTAGTTTAATTTTGTAAATATGACATGTATATCGCAATATCCTACATATTCCGTTGTATGCTAGTCAGATACATGATAAAACCTTGATAAATTGTTGGTTTTTGCTATATTAAATCCAGCCCATTTTATAACGTGATGACAGCACACAAATGAAGCTCAACACACAAAACACAATCATGATTCATTTAAATACATAACATTATCACTAAACCATAATGCGATTGTCCGACATGAATTTGCACTAATACATTTAGTAAGCGATACCAAAAATGTAACAAATAATTATCGAACGGACAAACTGAATTTCAATCATCGATCTTGTTTCAGATTATAATTGAATAGGAAATTAAGTTTGTAGCTTCTATCGCATTTCACGCCATTGTTTTCGGCTGTTTATTATTAATCGAAAATAACACGGAAATGTTTCACAGAAGAGGAAACTTGTCCATTAGAATAACCATTGGCAAAGTTAGTCAACTATATCATGTTAAACAATAATGCATTGTGGAATTTAACTGTTGTTTTCTAGTCTATTTATTTTATATTTGCAGTTGAAATAGAATCAGCAAATTTTGGGAAAAGTCTTTCTTTCAGTGTAATTTTTTATTAATAGCTTCAAAACGTTTTATTTGATTTAAATGACATTTTTACGGTGTTTGTTTTTACAGTCATTGTACATCTGCTGAAGTAATTACGTTGGACTCAGACTTTTTCAAATGCGTAACCAGCGAGCAAAAAGGTGGTTTTTTACTAAAACAATTTCGCAGCGGAATTTCCATATCGGTCCAGAAATAACATCGTAGCGAAATTTCCCTTTCAGTTCTCAAACCATCTGTATAAATCATACATATATGTAAATATTGAGGGTGTCCTGAAATGGCTATAAAATGTGTATTTCCCAATCCTTCAATCAGCATTGAGGTAATATAAAGAAATTTATTTATGTCCACAGTTGTTTTCTTCGGTTGTTCTTCCTTGGTTTTGGATTTTCACTCCTACATAAAATGTTATTTTCTCTAAACATAATACCTTCAATGAAAGGAAATACTGCAAACTGTGTTTAATTTGTAGATTAAATTTTTGATCTTTTGAGAGTTTGCAGAAATATTGACCAAAACCAATGAAATTGAACGGAATCTTAAATAATTTTTTCTGATAAAACTGTATGCCTGGTGAGCCTTTTTCAAGCCAAAGCACGCCAATTTATTTAATAATTCTTAATCTCAAAACTGAGTTCTTCGGTTCTTAATTAATTCAGCAAAACTTTTTATTTTTGATTATTTACTTAAACATACGGGGTGTCAATTCGAAAACTGCCCACCCTTTTAAAGGGCCTTCAATTCTCTTTTTTGACTATTTATTTTTCTTATGGAGAAATTTAAAAAATGTTTGTTTATGCACTCTATATGATTGCCTTAAAATGTATTGTATTGTATACTTGATTAATTAATAGCTGGCGCAGAAGCCAAAAGCTTTCGGCAGCAAACTGTAATTGTCCAGGCTTATGCATTAAACCGATTGCCTAAAAAATGATTCCTCTACAATTAAAATATAAAGTTTTTTTCCCGACTAAAGTTTAAATAAGCAAATTTGAAGAATGAAATTTCTAATTGAAAAACCTCTTCCTGATTTTTTTGAAAAAGTATAGTAAAATATGTACAAACTTTCTAGCAAAATCGACAATCAGCAAACAGTGAGTTCCCTCGGGGAGATGATTTCACGATAAAGAACCTCCGTGAAGTGAAAGAAACTGGATATGCAAAGTGTGCACTGGAATGAAAACTCACCTCACCTGAAAGAACGCTACTATTCCTAATTGCGTAATGCACATTTTAGCTGGGAATCGTATAATCTAATTACTTATACTCTTTAGTAAATTATTTGTTTTTTCAGTTCATTCCTATTGTTATCTAATTGTCAGGTCAAGTGGCAAGTCAGTTAATAGATTATTGCATTATGTAACTATTGAAAATAGTTGAACAGCAGAAACTATTAAATTAAATAACAAATTAAAATTGCAACTACAGCAACCAAAAAAAAAACGGGAGCAAATTAATGGTTTTTTATATTTTCGGTAACATTTTTTCTACGTACCTTTGGGTAACAAAATGTGAACCGTTTTGTCCAATTTCTTTTTAATATCTTTAAAACTCAATTGTAGCACGTTGTCCAATGTTTGTTGTTTACAAAAAGTGGCTCACAAATGAAGTAGTGTTGATTTTAAATATAAAGAGTAAAATAAAAATATTCAAAAAAGTCCAAATTTTTGCAAATTTTGTTGCATAGTTCTTCGCATACAAAAATATAAAATATGATATAAAACCTTCAATTTTCTTTCAGGCAGGATCATCAACTTGTAGACCAATAATGAAACTGATTCACTCAATATTATGAAGCTGTATATTATTGTGAGTGACTCAAGTTTAAGGAAATTAACTTTAGCACCACCGTCTTGTACGTTTAAATTAGCGTTAATCGAGTAGATTTGAGGATATTTGGGTTTATTTTCTCCCTAAACTTCTACGCTACTAATATTGTAGTTTGGAATAATATTTTAACATACTGCAGTTTTCTACAGAAAAACGTTCTGTCAAATGATCTAAAACCAGCCGTTGTTTCGAAATGTGCCATTTTATGATAAAAATCCTAAGTAATAAAGTAAAACACAGACCCTCAAAAGTTTTATTTCTCAAATTTTATAAGTTTGCACCAAAAATAATTAGCTTCAAATTCTTCAAGTGTAAAATCCAAAAGCATATAACAAGTAGGTTGAAAAACCGATTGTTGCTCGTTTACAAGTAAATAATAAAAATAATACCAGGTTAAACTGTTACATTTTACATCAGGCTTTCATCAGACAATGCCATTTTTCTCTAAAACAGCTAAAAAACAGCTTTCCATTTGTTCTTGTCTCCAAACTGAAAATCTTTTATTGTTAAAATCGATAATTTAAATAGGCATTTTATTAAAAGTGTTTTTGTTCAGGCTGAATTTCGAAAATAATGTCAATTTAATTGACTTTGTTAAAAGGTACTAATAGTTTCTTGTAACTAGTGTTTTTTTTTAAATGAATCATAACATGTTTGATAATATTATTAATACCGTGTTATTTTTTTCTGCTGTGCCTGTTTGCTTATTGTCATTGTGCAAGTTTTGTTTGAGAAATAGATACTTTATGCTGTTGACTGTTCATGACCTGGAATCAAATATCGACAACCATTCGGGTTGATTTAAAATAAAAAACGAAGAAGTAAACAAAAAAAGGTATTTATTTGGCAAATTATTAAAAATAATATAAAAATAAAATAGGTTTTAAATGTTTATCCATTGTGAAAGAAAGACCCTCACAGATAATACGATCGCACCAATAACTTCTTTGACAAATTTATGAAAAACCATAAAACCAGAATCAGAGACCCTATTGTACCCCATAATCATTTTTCTTGGAAACTGTTATGTGCGGAATACGTCAAACTGGGGGCAGAATTTATTTTCTGAAACGTTTCAATCGGTCAGCTCTCCGGGATTTTTTCGCTTTTCCTTCACGAAAAGTATCAGTTCGAAACCGCAAAAAGGGACAAATGAGCACTCCAAATTGCCGTCGAGGATTTCGACATTCTTTATTGGATACACCTCAATCAGACGCGCTGTAGAACTTCCAGTAGTTGGAAATAAACTTTCGATATCGACTGGCTTTGTTCAATCTCATTATCACCAATTTCCACAGTCTGACGTGAGTCTTATTTGCTTCCAACAAATTTGAATTCAACGATTGTTATTTAGAGAGAAACATACGAATATGAAGTATTCGAGTAAGGCCGAATAAAATGATTTTTTTTACTAATGTTCGTGTGACTGAAAATTAAACCTTTAAAAAGTGATGAGATGAGTAGAAGCTCGATAAATGAAGGCATTTAAAAATTCTTTGTATCTACAGTCAAAGATGTTTTTACATAAGCAAAGTTTCGTGTTCATAGGACTCATGTTATTGAGAAAATCCACTTGCAGTGAGTCAAAGAAATCAGCATTCGTCTAATCTAAATTTGTGAAGTACCACGATATTTTAAATGGGAAAAAGTACACTATTTTTCTATAATATAAATTAACACTATTATTGGGAAATTTGCACGTTTACATAAGAAGAGAAATGCGGTTTAGGTAATTCTTTAGAGGAAATAAAATGAAGCTAAGGAATTAAGTTTATGAAAATTGTTCGATTGGCTTTAAAAGTTGAGGAAGTCAATTCTTCGATTTTCACTTATGTAAAACAAAAATGTATGTTTGGCTTATGCATGATAATTTAACATGTTCTCAGGCAAGAAATAGACAAAGTATTGGCAAAAATCAGATGCAATTCACTAATTTTACAAGTTTTGTCACAATTTTGTCTGCTCTGTATACAGAAAACCGGGAAATAAAGCTTAAAAAATGTAAATGATGAATCTTCATGAAAAGTTAATGTATCAAGTTCATATCGAAGTTCTCCGTCAAAAAGTCGCAAAAATAAAAGAGCTGCAGGGCCTTGAGTTTAGATTTTTTAAATAATTTTCATTAAATATTTTCTTCACTTGCTCACCAATTCTTTTCAAATTTAATATACGTGCAATACCTGCAAATGATACTCATTATAAAAAATCAAAATTTGTTACATTTACCTTCAAATTTACTAGGGCTGAGATCCCATAGGTGTGCAGAAAAACGCTATAACTTTTTTATTTTTTGTTTGCTACTAATTAACAATGCACAAATGAAAAGAACCTTCTAAAACAAACAAATTGAAAAATATTGAGATTGAGTCCATTGAAAGTAAATGCTGTATAAGAATAAAAATCTTTACTTCAATCGATAACAGTTTTCTAACGAATTTTCAAAGTGGCACGCTTTTTCTTCTATGCATACCTACATTGATTCTTCTTAAGAAATTACAATGCATTTTAAAAATCATTCCTCTTCCCAATTTCTGCACAACTGTTAACAATTTGCTCGATTGGTAGTAGTAGTAAACATCTTTATTTCTAAAAAAGGCTATCGACCTATCGGTCTTTCTGCCCTTGCTTAATACATGTAGTCTTAATCTAAATAAAAAACAAATGTGAAAATTCTCTTATTCTAGGTTAACGATATTATTAAATAAAATTTCAGTGGCAAGAAGAAATTATTTTATTGTCCACTAGTCAGTTGCGTTTGTAAGTGTTCGAGTAGCGTTAATGTAGGGAAACGGAAGCGGGATTGTCTGGTTGGTCTTGTAAGGCAAAGGGGATTTAGTATGGTCCAGTTGTAGGGGTTGTTTGTCCATTTTGTCTGTAGCTGTATGAGTCTTTCCGAGATCTTTGTCATGTTTGTGCGTTCGTATAGTAGTTGGGTGGGGGGGTTGTGTAGTGGGTTTTGGGAGCGTCTTATTCGTGTTATTAGTCTTAGTGCAATTTGTTCTGTTGTTTGTATATAACGTTTTGTCCTTTCTGTTCCGTTGGTCATGAGTATATGTCCAAAGTCTAGCAAGCGTCTACAAATAGCTTTATATATTTTGGTGGCGGTGTTTGTGCTGATTCCTCTGTCTTTGTAGGTTAGTGATCGGAAGTGTTTTGTTCTCTTTATTGTTTCTGCCCTGATGTTTCGTATGTGTCTAGTGAATTTAAGTTTGTGGTCAATTGTGATTCCAAGGTATTTTATGTCGTTTTTTGGTTGTGTCGTTTGGCCGTCTGCAGTTATTGTAGGGGAGTCAGCGTTGAGTCTGTGGTTTGTGAGCAGAAGTTGGTTTTTTGACGCGTTTGGTGTTAGTCTCCATTTATAAAACCATGTCATTGTGTTGTTTGTTAGTGTTTGGAGTGCTCGATTAGTTGTTTTAGAAAGTTTATTTAGTTGTTTTAAAATCTTAAAATAGCATCAAAAGAAAAAATCCACCGGGTGAAGTCTGGAGGCCTAGGAGCCCACTCTACAAAGTCAACTCCAGAAGAAACCACCTGGAATTTCTAACATGAAGAAGTACAAACCCACAATCTACAATTTTCAAAAAGAACCAGCAACTGACTTCTTACAAAATATCACTATTGAGTCTGCCCATACCTGCACAGAAAACTTGCTTTGAAACTTATGTTCAATGATCAAGTGAAGATTTTTACCATTTTTTTATGACTGTTCTATTGAGTCAAAATCCAGTTTTATCTGGGAAAAACAAATGTTGCACTAAATGTTTGTCTTCATTATACAGTTCCATCATTCCCTGCATATATTTAGGCGCGCTATTGAATCGTCAAAACTTAACGGCTGAACCATTTGCAAATGAGACTGATACAGAAGTTGCTCCGTCAAAACCTCGTGAAAGTACAGAACTTTTTAAAATATTTTCTTTTGCGGCAATTGATCACACACTAAAGTTGGGGTTATTCTCCACGCAATTTAATGCACGGGCTTCAACTGTCCACCTCAAGAAGTTTTATTCTGAAAGCTCCAAAATTTCCCAGTTTTCTTTCAATAGCAAGAAAAGTTCGCTAATCTAGAACCATTTTGCAAAACTGCAACTCATAAAATTACTGTTTGTGTATAAAAATGTGCTGAAAAAGTTTCAAGTTCATGGAAATGAAGCTGTTATTGATACACTGCAAGATATTTTGCAAAGCCGTTTTTTTTTCGGAAAATGGCTCGTTTTTGAGACATAGAACAAGGACTATTTGTTGTGTGTCTTTATAGGGTCTTTCATATAGTCAAAGTTGAACAAGTCATAGCTTTTTACTTTCCACTTATAGTGAGTTTAACCCAGAGACGTTTAACCCTTGGGGATTAGGAATTAATATCAAAATTTGTTCTTTTATACTGAGCAAAATTTTCAGCATTAATGCCAAATTTGAAAAAAAATTGGTGAAGAAGCAGAAACACTATTTAACAAATCTAAATTCAAAGTGCTGCCGCGCTGTTAGTTTTGAAGTTTCGGAAAGCTGTTGTATGAACACTCTTGTTGTATACTCTGTATATGTATTTTCTCTTTTTAACTATTGAGATTTTTCACCAGTTTAATACTTCCACTAGTAAAATGGAAAAATGATGACTGAAATATTCTTGTCCTTTAAGATCTTGTATATCATATAAGTTTCTTTACAGATAGAACACTCATCGAAAAAAAAACGATACAATCTTACTTTTACGATATTCGCCTATAAAAAAATTGCTACTCTTTCCATTATGCGTTGATTTAACTAGGGAGCACCACAGGTGATGATTACCCAGTAACTAAGACCAGTCCTAATCACAAAATGTGATCTTTACATGAAATGGGTCTCTGTATTATGCAACATTCGTTTTATCAAAGCAATTTTTCCATCTAGGGCGAACGAAGCGACATTCTCAAAAACATAAATCGCTTTCAGTTTTATCTATTGAAATTTCGAAGTCGAGGCTTTCAGCGGTCGAGCTTTTATGGACTAAAAAGCACTACGCTTTATGTGAAACTCTATTACGACATGAATAAATCCGGAATATTTCTGACTATACCTACATGGTTTTTTTCAAAATATTTGCGTTTCAAAATGCATTATTTCAATTTATTTTGCGGCAGCTACTCCCGTTTGCAAAAACCCATTCCATAAAATGTGGAGTTACAGTTAACCGTATCTTTTGTCTAACTGTTCCGGTTTTATCCCATGTTTGACACGGGGTTTTTAGCTCATCTTGGCTTTTTGTTCAGACTGTTTAAACATTTATGGATCCTTTTGGGTGCTTAAATGAAGTTTCCTGCTATTCAGCTCAGTCCCTTTGCTTTTTTTCTACTCTTCGTCGCACTAAAATACTTTGTATAAGCAATTCAGCTATAGCAAACCTGGAAACCTCACGAGAATTTAAATGTATTTTTATAATGCGTATAGAATTAAATGGTTATAGAATATATAAAATAGTTATTTTGCAATTTTTAGTTTGATAAAAATATACATTCCAATGTATTCCTGGGTTTCAGTCAATTTTATTGTTTATTATTTAAAATGTTACAAATACGTTTCGGTGTCTTTATCCACCATCACCAGTTTGTCTAAAATATCCATTTTACATTTATTATCAATTCAATTAAAAAAACTTTCACAAAATTAACATATTAAAATTCAAATCACACACATATTAAAAAGTACAATTTGGGACCTTGGTTCTCAGGTGATGAGTCGGGATAAACATGTTTGTCCTGACTCATCACCTGTGATCCTATGTTTTTAATATACTTTTTAATATGTTTGTAATTTGTATTTTAGTATGTCTATTTTCAGAGCGCTCTTCTTTTAAATTAATGACGACTGTGAATGTATATTTAGACAAACTGATGATGGTGGAGAAAGACGCCGAAACGTATTTGTAACATTTTATATAATAAACAATAAAATTGACTGGAACCCAGGAATTTCTTTTCAATTAAGTTGAAATACAGTCAGGAAAATATACACAATGAATTGTTATTAAGTATGAAGCTTTTATTTAGCAAAAATTATAGCTTCCAGAGTATACGAAAACTTGAGCATTGATTACTTTTCAGAGCCTACAAGATTCTCGTCAAAAATTCCGTTCTCATATTTTTCTTTATTACTAAGAACTTTTTCGTAAAACTATGTTACTATTGCATTACTTACTACTTATACTTACCGAGACTTACCAATACTCACCCTCCAGAGAACCATAATATACTTACCGATACACCCACCAACTACCACAAAATACATTAATTAATACAGGGCGTGAAAAATTGACTTTTTGAGTTGACTCTCTTTCGATGATCAACATCTCCTAAAGGCTTTTACTTTTTGCAATTGAAACACTCTGAATATTGCTTTCAGCAGTTCGGCAGTTCAACAGTTTGCTTAATTTAAAAAAGAACTATCATATACACAAATGGAAAGTATGTGCCAGGCGGGCAGAATTTCCAAAGGCCTCTTCTCGTTTTATAAATTCTGCAATTACTTGTACATTATTTCATCAAAAGAAAAGAGCGTCGTGAGAAACATGAGACACAAACAAGCTCGGCGTTGTGTCGTGAACGAAATGTTCTTTATTTGACGGCTACTATTATTTGATGGAAATCTCTCATCAGAAGCAGCCCTCGGCTTCTCTACGATTGTCCAAAAGGAAAACACGAAGCTGCTGCCTGATTAAAAGCGTAGCCGTCGGCCAAAAACTTTATCAGAGAAAAAACAGCTTTACTTTATGGAAAGTTGGAAAATTACATGCATGTTTTCCCTACTGGATAAAGCTAATATGTACCGCAATATGGTGCGCTCAATGTTAAAGAGCGTGCAATTTTTAGTACCAGATGATAAAGAAATCATTATCATAAACGTTAACACTTGTGTAAGACGTAAGTAGACACGGGCCAAATAAATTCTAAGAGGGTGCCCAGATGGACAGCAGAAGTCGTATTTAGACAGTTCGTCTCATTCATTCATTCATACGTTAACAATACAAACCTCGCTAAATGACAATGCGCAAATTATTGAAGAGCGCCTTATTCTCTACCACCCACAGTCTTTGTCAGGAAGTCACAAGGACGGCTTTCTTCATTACTTCCGAGACAACTTTCCCAGATGTTTAGAATCGAAGGTCGAACTCAAAACTTAACTCCTCCCAATACTCGAATCCGGGAACAAACTTGATCGAAACTCCACCCAATCTGAAGGTGGGAACATTGTTATAAATAAGGGAAACATTATTCGTAATGCAATTAGTCCCTGCTTCACACCAGTGCCACTTTCACCAACATTGATAGTGCCAGTCCGTGATAGTGTAAATTATTTACCAGGTGAGTGTTTCTCACAGAGTAGCCTCTTCAGCATATTTCTATTTGGTGAACGATTAACGATAATGTTAAGTAGTGAGTGTTTCTCACAGAGTAGCCTCTTCAGCATATTTATATCTGGTAAAACATTAAAGATGGTAACCTCTTCAACTATAGTTCAATATTCATTCTGTCTTTCTTTTATATTTATTTACCTTTCTTAATATTTAACTGTTTCTCTTCAATATCCATTTAAAGTTAGATACTGTTAACACTTCGTATAAAACCATAAAAAGGAAACGAGTGCAGCTCGTTAAGTTGTAATCTATTTAGTCAGTTTGAGTAATATTGTTAGGGACGGGTACTGTTTGCGCGTTGTTCCCGCAGTACCTGGGCTCTGAACCCGTTGAGAGAGAACGCTAGTAGGCGAGTGCTGGCTGTGTGCTGATTCCAGCAGTACTTAGTATGGCCAATTAAGAGACTATTTATCATGATAAACGCCGATGACTGGTAAGGCTCTCCTGAGGAGGTATTTCGCGCGCTGTTCCCTTAATACCTCTTAACAACTCAGGAGTAGCGGTGATTGGAGGCTTTTCCTGAGGAGGTATTTCGCGCTGTTCCCTTAATACCTCTTAACAACAGGAGACTAGCGGTGGCAGGATGCAATTTCGGTTGTTGTCTTGCGGGGTTCAGAGATAGTGAAAGAGAGCATCAATTAAAGTTTCTATAAGAATTATGGGTTGATAACTGTTGGCTCCAAGTGGGGACTCTGGATTGAGTCATATCTTGTTGAGGCACGTTTGACGCTTGTAGCTGAACCTGATGTATTAACAAGTTTTTATAATTAACAATCATACCCCTTCTCTTGTTGAACTGGTTACTCAATTACTTTTTCTAAATTGGTTTCAGATGTATTATCTCGATCGACCACCTGACGAACTGCCATAAAATTAATATTGTTAGTTGTGACGTAAGTGTGTTGTAGGTGTAATTATATGTTTTTCAAAGTAGTTGATGTTATCTGTGACAAGTATAAACTAACGCCCTATACTTGTTAAAATTGAACCTACGTATTTGAACTCTTACCGGCATCTCCAGGAAGTTTGGTTCCCTGACTTCCCTGGAAGGCTTTCATTTACTTTAAAGAAAAATAAGTTCAATCTACAAATAGTAGTAGTAAACATCTTTATTTCTCAAAAAGACTATCGACCTATCGGTCTTTCTGCCCTTGTTTAATACATGCAGTCTTAATCTAAATAAAAAACAAATATGAAAATTCCAATTGTAGGGGTTGTTTGTCCATTTTGTCTGTAGATGTATGAGTCTTTCCGAGATCTTTGTCATGTTTGTGCGTTCGTATAGTAGTTGGGTGGGGGGGTTGTGCAGTGGGTTTTGGGGGTGTCTTATTCGTGTTATTAGTCTTAGTGCAATTTGTTCTGTTGTTTGTGTATAACGTTTTGTCCTTTCTGTTCCGTTGGTGATGAGTATATGTCCAAAGTCTAGCAATGGTCTACAAATCGCTTTATATATTTTGGTGGCAGTGTTTGTGCTAATTCCTCTGTCTTTGTGGGTTAGTGATCGGAAGTGTTTTGTTCTCTTTATTGTTTCTGCCCTGATGTTTCGTATGTGTTTAGTGAATTTAAGTTTGTGGTCAATTGTGATCAAAGTATTTTACGTCGTTTTTTGGTTGTGTCGTTTGGCCGTCTGCAGTTATTGTAGGGGAGTCAGCGTTGAGTCTGTAGTTTGTGAGCAGAAGTTGGTTTTTTGACGCGTTTGGTGTTAGTCTCCATTTATAAAACCATGTCATTGTGTTGTTTGTTAGTGTTTGGAGTCTTTGAGCTGCTCTCTCAGTAGTTTTGTCATGTACAATAAGTGCCGTGTCGTCTGCGTATTGTAATATGTATGCCGATCTGTCGATTTGATTTTTGTCTGGTAAGTTGTAATTGTATATGTCATGGCAGTATATATTGTAGAGAAACGGTGAGAGCGGGGATCCTTGAGGGAGCCCTTGTTCAGGGGAAAAAGAAAATGACAGTGTTTTGTCAATTCGTACTTGTAGTTGTCTGTTTTCTAGTAAGTTCTTTATGGTGTGTAGTAGATATGTTGGTGAGTGTAGTTTTTATAGTTTGTATAGTAAGCCTCTATGCCAGACACTATCGAAAGCCTTGTTAATGTCCATAAACAGGCAAGCTGTCTTTCTGTCAGTTAGGTGGGTAGTTTGTATATTGTTGGCCAAAATAAAGAGCGGATGAACAGTCGAGTGATGTTGTTTGAAACCAAATTGGTAGGTAGGTATATATTTTCCAATCACTTTTTCAAGCCGCTGCTTTATTATGTATTCAAAAATTTTGCTTAGTACTGGAAGTAGTGTAATTGGTCTGTAGTTGCTCGGTTGTGTATTGTCCAGTCCATTTTTGGGTATAGGGATTATTAAGCCGTTTTTCCTTGTTTCTGGGATTCTGCCATTTGTGATGCAGTTGTTCAATTCAGTCTACAAATAATAATCCTTCTTATCCATATTTATCTTCTCCAAATTTGCATAACTAATATCACATATCCTCGAACAGTATATCTAATTGTTACACATAAAAGGTGACAATGTGTAATGTACACACCTGTAATGACTATGTAACCTTTTCAAATTGCCCAATCGATTTTTGAAATAATATAATAAGCATTTAAGATTATTTTATGTTTGTGAAGAAACATTTGCAACAGTAAGTCGTTTCTGCAGATCAGTGAATTATTCTTTTCGGCATAGATTATTAAGGAATATTTTCAACAAATACTTTTCCCAATGTATTATTATTGAAAATTACTTTTTTCAGTAAAAGCTTTCTACAGTTCTTTGGTTTAGGCAATTTATTCACACATTTATATTCACAATTCAAGGTAAGCTCTCAAGCAAACCACCTCTGAAGATGCAAGCCACTCGTGCTTGCGAAACGCCAAGAAGAAATTCTATTTTACGACGGCCTAAAAACCCGAAAAGCTCACCAGTTTCAAGGAATAGCCTCGAAAGCTTAACTCCATTTTCTATATCTGTTTCTAATCAAATAAATGATTGGTAATTTTTCCCGGATTGATTACGTGAGAAAAAAAGCTTATTCTGATATTATATAAGTAGAACAATCACGAAATTGAGATTTTTTATAGCTTGTTAAAAGTGCTCTTATACAGGGTGTTATTTAAGTACGTAGCCCAAATTCAAGATATCGTCCTCTGAGTGATTTTAAGAAGAAAACTTTATGCACGTATAGGGGCTGAAATGAGTCACTTGCAATATACAGTGAAAATCGAAATTAAAAAAGTCTTATAGAATACTGGGATATACAGCTGTAAGGGTCTAATTTTGCCCTAAATAAACTAAAATTATTAAGTCCAGTCGCGTCCTGATGTTCAGTAGCGTTTTTTACCAGTTGAACGTAGTACCAGTAATCCACTCTAGTGGATTTTAATATGATCAACTAGAAATGTAATGAACAATTTCCTGAATAAACTCTAAAAGTGCCTGATTCGCAAGCAAAGCAATCATGATTGAAGCCGAAGGGAAACGTTTACATGAACGTTTCAAAAGGTAGCGATATTATTAAGCTTTTCTGCCTTACAGAGTAAAGGAGGAGTCACTGTATACTAATGAAAATCAGGACTATAAAGGGTTTCTATTTTGAGACAAACTGTTTACTAATTCACTATACCTATTTAGGGATGGAAGGGCTTAAAATAACCGTTAAATGTTGAGAACTTGCATGAAAAAAGCAGTATGAAAGGCATGATTTTGAAACGATGTAGTTAACAGGCATAAGAATTTCAATATTTGTACTTTAACTCTTGTATTATGCTCTCATGTTTTTTTTAAACCAGGCAAAAAAGAAAAATGCTGTTTCCAGCCCTCGTATTTAAGTTTAAAATTTATTGTTAAAAACTTTTGTATTAATAAAGCAACATTGTTTCCACATCGGATAAAAAATTTAAGAAAAATGGTGACAAAGAAAAGCTGCTTTCCAGGCAAAATATTTGGATTTAGCTAAACTTTTTCATACCTCTGTGAGCATATAATTAAATAAAATTCGAAATTAATTAAATATAAAATAAATATACATATGTATAGGTTTAGGGGTGAATACAGTGACGATATTTATATCGTATATATTTAAAAATGATTCGTGCCTAATCAAATCAGGGCAAATATTTTTTTATTTTTCATTATACCCAACAACTACGACCTTTCTAAATGAAACTAATGGACATTTTTGTCTTATCTTTTTAACACAATCAGCTGTATTTTTTATTAATGTATATTAAGTTAAAAAAACGGGCGTGTTAAAATTCCTATCTCTGCATGTTGCTTCAAATATCTTATAATTTGATTATATATCTATTAATTTCTCATTATAACATTAATAAAGCCAATTCCACTCGATCTAGCCCACTGACGTCACGAGACGAGTTTCACCAATTTTAATGATGCATTTGCTTTCGCTTCTTTAGCTATATACTCTTTGCTCGTTTCTGTCAAGTAACAGATTAATGTCGGTGGTTGCTTACATTTGCTTCTTAACCTAACCTCTCAAATTGTTGAGGTTTTTTTTAAAAGGTGAGTTATTCTTTTATTATCTAAATATTTTTAGTTCAAATGACCACAGACAATAGGATACCTGATGGCATATGCTTTGTTTTTAAATCAAAAATGGGTTCCAGGGTCCCAACTGAAAGGATAAATTGAGTTTCACTTAAATAAAATAAGCAGTGTCTAGAAGAGTCCTGTAGAAATTTTTAAAACGTGCAGATTAACCCGAAATCAATACAGGATGATGAACTCAAAAATTCCGCAAAGAGTTCTGAAAGTGGCAATTTTTTGTTGTATTTGGCCCTCTGGTTCGAAGTTAATTATCTGCTTAAGTAGTGTTTCTTGGAGAAATGCGGTTGCAGTCACTTTTTACTCATTGAAATTCGCTATTTTTTCATAAAATAACAAAGAACTCCACAACAGATACTATGTAACACACCGAAGTCACATAGAGGCAGATTGGAAAATTTCCACATGTGGCAATTCTATATTTGCTGCCGTACGAAACACCACTAAAGTTATTAGTCAAAGGTTTTTCTATAAACTATAATATTGTCAAATTCAAAAGCGAGAGGCGAATGAACTAAAAAGTGACATCATTTTAATTATTATTTTAATAATATGGCACTTATACAATAAAATAACGCGAAGAAAACAATAACTAAGTTAATGCTATAAGCTGTTAACCGTCTCAACAAACCGTTCCACTGAGTATGGCTCGATTCCATTACGTTAATATACGTATCTATCGTATACTAATAGTATAGAATCTGTTGTGGTCAATTTTAGTCATTTAATTTTTAAGAAAGAAAATCGGACACGAGGTTTAACGTAATGAGCAAGGCTCCTTTTTGATATCCTGAAATGAGGGTGTTACATAGAAAGCAATGATAAAAATACATGTACTTCAATTCGTCCACTTATTGCATGAGTTTTACTACCCAATTGCTCAACCTTACTTCACAACATCAGGTTTTATTGTGTAGAAAAACGTTGGAATGTTATCACCGCTTAATGTTAAATGCAAGTTTTTAGTGGAAAATATTACTTATTACTTAACACGAAGTTGCACTAAGAGTTCGAGATCAAGCAAAATGTACTCAAAAGCTTTCATTAGATTACGTAACCGATTCTGGTGCCCAAAATGCCTCAAATTACGTACATTTTTAATCAAAATACACATAGGTATAAAATAGTATTTTTTTTCCTTAAAAGCAACTTAAAATTGTATATTCAAGAGCTAATATCTTCAAGAAATAAACTCAAGTGTTCTTTAAACCAAACTTCCATACTAGAGCCAAGTGGGCCCCAGTATACCCTTGTAAACTCTTAAAACATCCAATAAGGCCCTAGAAAATACTTGAAAATACTACACTTGCGTGCATAGAAATCGACCCACAATAAACTTTTGACTTTAACTATATATTTTTTTTAAACTATTCATCAGATCAACAAAAGAAAAATGCTGTTTGAAAGACAATTTAATATGCTTTAATGTGAGTATAAATTATTGTGAGTATCCTAGTTTAACATAGTGAAATTAATGCATTAAGCAAATTAAGCTTTTTTATTATTAACATAAATAGGGTTATTGACAATTTAAACCTTAACACTTAATTTTTTAATTATGGGTATGACCTCCTCTTTCCCTAATAACTTCTCTCATACGATTAGGCATACATCTAATCAAGTTTGCTATTGTTTCTTGAGGGGTGTTGAACCACTCACAAAAGCTCTGGGATCGAGTTTGGGGTATGAAGTCTAGCTCGAATTCTTCGTTTTAGCTCATCCCATAAGTGTTCGATCGGATTTAGGTCAGGACTGTATGCTGGCCACTCCATAACCCGAAAACCGACTACTGCAATGTAATCTTGCACGATTCTTGCGGTGTGCAGGCCTGGCATTGTCATGTATAAAGGTAAATTCGGCTCCAATGTAGTCGACATGAATTGCTAAAATCTCCTCAATATATCTAACAGCCGTTGAAGCCTCTTCTTCCGTGAACACGGTCGCCCCTACGAATGAACTCAGGGTCGGTTCGTGCTCCTTTAGAAGTTGCACCCCAGATCATACAGGAACCACCTCCATAAGCACTCCGCTCTTCAAAGCAGCAATCTGCAAATCGCTCTCTTGGTATTCGGTACACTTTCCTTCTTCGGTCGCTACCATGGAGGCTTATTCTGGTCTCGTCTGAGAACAGAACGGATCCCCATTGTTCCAACGTCCAATTCAGATGATCCCGTGCAAAACGCAGGCGTGCTTGCCGATGAGCTGGAGTAAGTTTTGGACCAATCGCAGGTGTTTTAGGGGTCAAGTTATTTTCCTGCAGTCTTCGTCTTACTGTCCACTCAGTAATAGCCACTCCTCGCACCTCACGGAGCTGTCGTTGCTCTTGAACGGCATTAAGGTGACGATTTCTTAATGTTGTTGACACAATAAAGCGGTCATCACGAGCGGTTGTAAATCGTCTTCTGCCTGTTCCAGGTCGCCTATGAAAGGATCAAGTCTCCTCATAACGTTTGCACAGTCTTCGAACCGCTGCGGGTGTCATATCCAATTGTCTAGCAACAGCTCGCTGACTGAAGTCCATTTTCGATTAAAGCAATAACTTTGCCGGCTTTTTGTGGTGTAGGATGCATTAAACTAACACACTTAAACACTATTGATATAATGAAAACGAACTAATATGCAAATTTCAGTTGCAAACGCAATAATTTTAATATTTGACAATTTTTTTATTTTCGTAACAATAACCACATAAACACGTTTCATTGGTTTACCGGTTGCTCCGCCTATAAACGACAAGCCTTCTTGGTAAATTTATACTCACATTAAAGCATATTAAATTGTCTTTCAAACAGCATATTTCTTTTTTGATCTGATGAACAGTTTTTTAAAAAAGTATAGTTAAAGTCAAAAGTTTACAGTGGGCCGATTTCTATGCACGCAAGTTTATATATGTTATACTTAGGTTGAAGTTAGTTTCATGTTGCTGTAAGAAACTTTGGTAAAAACTTGAAAATATCACCTTTCACAAATGAAAACCGCGATGTAAGCAATTTATTAATTGTATTATTATGCTTTACAATAATTAATACTATGCAACCTATAATTTAAATAAATAATAGTAACTAATACTAGCACACATTCAACTTATTCAGATCCCCGATATTGCTACCATGTCAATTTACGATTTGGATCCACATTTCATCAGATGCGTAGGTCTGATGTATGAAAGTCGAAAATTGCGAAAAGGGGACTCTGTGCCCTTGCAATACATCCTGGAAGAGGCAATTTTCCAAAAAACTGGCTCTACGAAGGATTACACAAACTACTTTCAAGCTCAGCTCGCTCCAAGAGAGAGTGAAGAACCTTTGATAGTAAATGTCTACGAAGATGATGGTAGATTCATTGCATCCGAATATATAAGCCTGTTTGGAGCGTTGAAAATTTTAGGGAATGACTCTGACAAGGATTTGGAACTGGATCTGTTCAAAGATGATTTAAGTTGCGTGGTTTGCAATAAAATGGACGTCGGAGTAAGAAACCGACTTCTTGAGTGTAGCGATTGTCATGCTTTGTATCACCAAGAGTGCCATAAACCTCCTGTGAGTGAGGAAGATGTTGTAAGCTCATGGGTTTGCACAAATTGCAAGAGCATTAGGTAAAAGTGACACCATCTTACTGCGAGCCTCGTACTAAATGTGCTATTTTATTTCAGCGCTAAGAAAGCTAAAGCTGTTGAAAAGGAGCACATTTCTAAAAGTTCTTCTAGTTCAAAGTCTGACGGTCACCGACATAGTTCTTCGCATAAGTCTTCTAGGTAATACCAGTATATAACGCGGAAGTTGTAGAAATACTAAAAGCGTTCTGAATGTTTCAGCGACAAGTACAAATCAAGCGGAAAATCATCTTCTAGCAATTCGAAATCATCACCTAGTCATTCGTCCAGGTAAGCACTCACTTTCTCAGTCACAGTCACATTAAAACATAGATTAATACACTTTTATTTGAGTGCCAAATACACACTATTTGTTTATTTTCGATAAAATATGTATGCGGTTTATTTAACATTGGGGCTTATTTAGCAACATTTTGTTGAATAGAGGCTTAAATTGGCGCCGATATTCTATACCTTGTATCAAAATACACCGGTTTTGGTCTAATTTCTCATTATCTCGAAAAAGCTATGTAAAATTGTTTTATTAAAATTTTATAACGTTCAATTTACGAAAATTTGAGTCACCCTATATAAAAAGCCTGTTATTATTTGCCCTATAGCATTATATTTCTTCCAAACATGAGTTCATTAATGGTTTAAATGCATGGCGTATTTATTATAAACGGTAACTACCAAATGACAAAAACGTTAGGTAATTCATATTCGTGATCCAATATCTGCACCATTCCGTTTTTGGCCGAACAAATATGTGGTAGAAATGGGTATAGTTTTTTAGGGGCACTTTATACATTTAGCGAAACGGGCTGCTTAGAAAATAGCTTTCCTTACAAGTTAAATTATTTTCAGATCTGATGACAAGAGATCTTCAAGCAAGAGCAGCAAAAGTTCATCCTCAAAACATTACTCAGAAAAGCGAAAGCATGACTGACCTCACAAAAAATCTGATCATAAAACCATTAAGCTGAAACTTAAATTTTCGGACTTTGATGTAGTTAAAGAAATCAGTGTTAGCCCCAAAATTGACGATTGAAATCTGTATAGAAATTTGTTAAAATCTTAAAAAGCGGGTTGCTAACCATTTAACACTACACTAAATCTCAAGTCATAGAAACCCAATAACACATTGTGTAACATTTTATTTTGTCTTTGATATTACATCGTCTTATATGAATTATTCTATCTAAAATAATACTTACTTTGCTAGTCAGTAATAAGTGTTATCACAACAATTTTATTTATGCATTGGCCACTTTATTTTAGAATTTGGTATATTGGAAAGAACAAACTTATTTGTAAAATACATTGATTTTCCACAAAGTGGCGGTGGAAAGCAATAATGAATTGCTTCAAAGAAATTGAAACAATGTTTTAACAATACATTTTTTATTTTTCTTTATGTACATAAAGAAAAATTATCGTTTAATAATTCATTAAAATTAGATTTTAATTGAAAAATTAACAAATTAAAACCAGACTCATATTCATTTAGCAGTATTTACTACATGAAATTGCTAACTTCGTAATTTAACATTTCTAAATATTGACTAGATCTAGCCAAAAGTAATACTTTACACTCATTCCTCTATTCTCAACGCGATTATGCTTGCTTTTTCAAAATAAACTATTAAGACGATTTGATACGTTTTTTTTTTGCTTATCATCAACATGTAATCCTGTTTACTCCAAATCATTTACGCAATGGCGATTGGTTCCAAAATTGGCTCCCTTTCCTCCACCCATGTGGCCCAATCCCTATTACGCGCGGCATATTGGTTCTCAATTTTCGGTTGAATAAAATTGTTAGTTTCGATGAATGTGGATACCTACATAACGCAAAAATACGCAATTAATACTGGTTTAAAGAAAGGCTAAGAAAACTGTAATAATTTGACGCTGTAAACAATTCTACTAAAACCATTATAATAAAAAATCGTTAAAATTCCAATACATTTAACTGTTTATATACTTATATTAATTGTGTCTTCAAGAATTAGGGTCCTTTTGAAAAATTAAAACTCAATTGCAAATTTTAGCGGCTTTTAAAAGCGTGTTAGTACTTCCACCACCGAAACCAACCACAACATTAAAAAAATTCATATTCTCAATACCTACTTGTGATTGCTATGGTGGTGAATGTGCTGAAAAATGTTGGTATATTTCAATAAAAAAAATAATTCAAAAGAAATTCCTGGGTTCCAGGCAATATTATTGTTTATTAGTCAAACCTTTTACAAATACGTTTCGGTGTCTTTCTCCACCATCATCAGTTTGTATGTATTGCTGTTTCTACCTTCACATTTGGCCAACTATTCTATTGAATGGTAGCCATACATACAAACTGATGATGGTGGAGAAAGACACCGAAACGTATTTGTAAAAGTTTTGACTAATAAACAATAATATTGACTGGAACCCAGAAATTTCTTTGGAATTAAATTGAAATACAGTCAGGAAAGTATACACAATAATAAAAAATATATCTGAAATATTAAAAAGTGAAACCTTAGATTTATCATGGAATAGTTTTCATTTTTATTACTTTTGCTTCGTCTATTCTATTTACTTTTATTTACGTAAAACTATTTGAATCGTTGAGGCTCATTTGTTACTTTCCAGTGGTCATACGTCGATTTCTCAAACATTAGTGGTAATTTTCATGACATCTTATTCGTAATGTCGTAAACAAATAAATGGAAAAAATAACGATTTATTAATAACTGATCAAAATTGACTTAAATTTTCGGATCTAAATAAAGATATTTTGATTTTTTTTTGTTAAAAATGTTTCGAAATAAAAGCATTTGCCCAAATACTTCAATGCATACTGATTTAGTATGCATTTTTCAGTAATTTTCGTTAAAATGAAAGCGATTGGCTGCAAACTTGCCAAGAAATCGAACGTGACGCGGGGAAAACTTACTGGCAAAAAATTAAAAAACTTTCGCGTTACAAAAAAAAATAACTTTATTGGCACAATCAACGAAAACGGCACCGAACTAGACACAGACAAAGGCAAAGCAGACGCATTTGCCAGACATTTTCAGCGAACTTTCGCAATTTCAACGAACCCTAATTTTGATGACCAGAATTGGACTAGAATAACTGATTGGTACGACAACTACTTTAACAGCGACTTACACTTCACACATCAATTGATTACGGACGTGGAATACAACGAAGCACTTGCACGGATCAAAAACACAGCACCAGGAAAAGACAATACAAAAAGTAAAGTTTTGAAAAACTTAACTGCACAAACGCACAAAACTATACTTAACTTATTCAATAAATGCATAAAAAATAACATAATACCAGAGACTTGGAAATCGGGAATAATAATTCCCATCCCAAAAACGAGACTAAACAACACACAAATACAAAATTTTAGACCCATTACACTACTAACATTACCATAATGTTTGAAACATTATAAAGAATAGACTACAACAATTAATTGGACAACACATACCACCATACCAATTCGGTTTTAAACCCAATCACTCAACTGCTCACCCTCTGTTTGTACTAACTAACAACATTCTACACAACTACACACCTTGAAAAGAAAAAATCAGCATGTCTCTTTATGGACATAGACAAGGCTTTTGACAGCGTATGGCACAAAGGACTATTATACAAATTACACTTACTTAACACCCCAAAATATTTACTCTTCACAATCAGGAACATACTCGAAAACAGACAACTACAAGTACGCATAGACAACTCACTCTCGGTTTTGTTCTCACCCGAGCAAGGACTACCGCAGGGATCACCGCTATCACTCCTTCTATACAATTTATACTGTCATGACATATATAACCACAATCAACCTGACAAAAATCACATAGACAAATCCTCCTACATTTTACAGTACGCTGATGACACGACACTGATTGTACACGACAAAACAACAGCTAAAGCTGTTGGAAAACTTCAAACGCTGACAGAAGAAACAATGACATGGTTCTACAAGTGGAGACTAATACCAAACGCAACAAAAAACCAGCTGCTCTTACCAAACCACAAAATTAAAGACAACTCGCCGACAATACTAGCAGACGGGAATAGAACTACTCCCAGATCAGAAATAAACTACCTAGGGATAACACTTGACCAAGCACTAAGATTTGCTAGACACGCACAAAACGTTAGAAAGAAAGTAATCCAAAGGACGAAACACTTTAGATCGCTAACTTACAAAGATAGAGGAATCCGCACAAAAACCACAACACAAATATACAAATCAATATGTCACCATCATCATCAGATCAAACGCAATGGAAGAGTCCAAACGGCACATACAAACCACTGAACAAATCGCACTAAGACTTATCACGAAAATAAGACATCCCCAAAACCCACTGCACAACCCTTCCAACCAACTACTGTACGAACGCACAAACATGACAAAGATTTCGGAAAGACTGATACATTTACAGACAAAATGGACAAACAATCCCCACAACTGGACCATACTGAATCCCCTTTGTCTTACAAGACCAACCAGACAATCCCGCTTCCATTTCCTTACAGGAACACTACTTGAACACTTACAAGCGCAACTGAACCAACCTGCTGGGCTGGATTAACATTAAGATTTAATTGTCAACCTTTTTTTTTTAGATTAAGTTGGACTGTTTAGAATAGTTTTGATGTAAGCTAGCATAAGATAATAGATTGTATTATACAAGGGCAGAAAGACCGTGGGTCGATAGCCTTTTTCTAGAAAATAAAGATTGTTTATATATTATATATATGAAAGCGATTTTATTATTTATGCAGTCAAATTATATCTACTGTTCATGCTATTTTCTCTCTATTTTTATACTTCTCTTGTAGGAAAGTTTATGCGTGAAATTTGTTTAAAAACAACACAAAGTAAGTAGTAGGTACAAGAAGGTTTAAACTTGATTTTTTCCAATAATTTTTACAAAAATGTTACGTCCGAAGTCGATGAATTAAATTTGTTTGCAAAATAAAAAAAATATTTACAAAAGTTCTACCCAGTTATCTGGAATGAATTATAACTGGGAAATAATTTAAATTCTTCTACTCAATTATTTTCAATATAGACCTTGTTTCAATTGAGAAAGTTTCAAAGACTAACGAGCAACAATCTAGTAATGTTGATTTAAAATATTATTAAACATAAAATAAAAAAAAACAAGCTTTTAATTAAAGCTAATTTTCTTAATAATTTTATATTCCAGTATGAACCCTGAAATTATTAAGAATACCCCAGAAGTTAGCTAACTCACTGAGTTGTTTTAGTTCTAAACAGTGTTACGTTCTTATTTTCTTCTGAAACATTTCAGGCCAGTTTCTGGAAAATAATAATGGATATTGATAGACAAGTGGTGTGCGCATTTTATGTCGCTATTTATGTAAAATGTGTAAAAATAAATTATGTTAAAATAATTTATATAAGATTTTCTGAAGAATAAATACGTAACACACATTGTGTTTGACCATTCTTCAACCGTTTATGAAGTTTTGAAGAAAGAAGAAAACGACCTAGTGTTTCATACAAAATTAAAATGTTTACTACTTTTAAAAGTCAATTCTTTTAAACCCGATTTCTATTAACGGTTGAGTGTATTTTTTTTAATCACAGCGTATATTGCTAAAATAGCGGGTGAGCTGTTGCTCGTAAGACCGCAAAATGCTGGTTATAAAAAAGGAAAATGTGTCCTTTTTTTCATCAAATTGAGCGCCGAGATCTTTCTGTTGTCATTCAGGAAATTTTCTACTTAATATAAATAAGTCATATATGTAAATAGGAAATTAAAAATTTGTAAGCGGAAAGAAGTCAGCGCACTAATGGTCAACGTAGGAAAAGGTTTAACAAATTTAATTCCAGAATCATTCAGTTATTCAATTCTTCTTCAACTATACCAGAACATATATCTTGAATTGATATTAACATTCTTAAATTTTAAGAAAGCCGAACGAACACTCGCGTTTGAAATGTTGATAGTTGGCAATTTTTTTTAGTTTTAGTCTTTTGCAGGATTTTAAAGGTAAGGCTTCACTTTTTTAGGTCATTCAGAAATGGAAAAACATTAAATTCATTGGAAAAAATCACTACTGTTGCAATTTAATAATTTATCTGATCTCTTATACTTCTCGGATATGATTTGATCTGCTACCCATACGGTCCAATACCGTATTCCAATAAAATGCCTTCTTTAACTAAATGTTGTGAATTAGTCTTACCGTTGCCTTTAAGGGAAAGTCGACTCTTAAAGCCTGAGTGAATGAAGGATTTGTCACCGTCACTAGTTTGGTATGAGGAAAATATCCATCCTTATAAACAGTCACTTTGTAAGTGCCTGGAGTTAGAAGTCGGTAGTAGTCCCCGCCATAAACTGAACAATTTTAATTATAAGTTAATCTTTAATAATAAGAATGTTTTTATAATTCACCTGATGCGATATCATGCTTGATATCCATCGACTCACCACCAGTTACATTGGCGACATGAATTATTGCGTTACTTATGGGTTGTTTAGTTTTAGCATCATACACCACTCCTTTTATTCCAATATGACTCTAAAATTTAACGTGATTAAATGCGTCTTAAGGGCATATTTTTACATGTTTTTATACAATTCAACCATCTTTGTTTTAATGAGATGTTTTCGGATTTATTATTTCTCATTCTCAGCCTTTGAATGAAATTGTTACTCTTCTATGTTGAATTTCTCAATTCAAAAAAATTCAATTTTAATTACTTTTCTATATCTACCTGCCAAATATAGTTTATTAGAGCCTCTTTGTTTCTTTCCCATTCCACCTGCAAATCTTCTGGTGGTGGATATTTCTCGCATCCTAATTCCAGAGTCAGTTCGAAGTCATTGCTTGATAAGTAGTTGAAATCCTGCATTCCTGCGATAAAATATTCGCTATATTTCGGCAGCAGGTAAGCATTTGCTTGTGACTGCTACCTCCTTGTAAACTGTACCATTGCGCCCCATTAGTAATGCCGCCCTGTTTTGCAAACTGCGAATCCACACACCCTTTTCTGTGCTGGCTGGCCATATCCGGATGTTTTGAAGAATATGCCAAAGCAAGATGCCTGAAATTAGCAAAAGACTTTTCGTAATTACAATAAATTGAAAATAAGACTTATGAAAGGACCTAAATGTTTTGTCATCGGGTGTGGCAGCATATTCATTAGTCTGACTTCCTGATCGGCTTTCATCATAAGGGTAATTAGCCACTAAGTCTCCCCCATGAAGATTTGCACTCAAGACAAAGGGAATTTGCATTATTAGACGAATCACTGCTCGAGTCTCAGGTTGTAACTAGAAGCCAGCAGTTTCGTTGATAGCTTCAATCAGGAAGCACGAAAAAAGTGCAACTTACCGGATCATTCAGTTTAGTAAGTTGTTCAAGTAAATGATTATTTTTGTCACTATTTTCATATTCATTGTCGAAAACGATTCGGTCCAAATCTGGAAAGTTGCGGTTCAAATCCACCGAATTATTGTTGGTTCTCCCAATTAAATAATCATGACCGCCCTAGAAATGAAATGGTATTGAAAATATAAGCAAATTGTAGACACAGTTTCGTTTAGTGATACATGAAACTCTTACTGTATCAGTAGCCAGTTGCCAACCATCTGGATTCATACTGGGCATCAAATGAATCCTAGTGGTTTCGATCAATTCCTTGATTTGAGGATTCCCACTTCGATACTCATCGCAAAGATAATCAGCCAATTTCAGAAGAAGTTCCCTACCCAAAACTTCATTCCCGTGCATGTTTGCGATGTATTTAAATTCCGGTTTTACTATAAAAAAAATATTTGAATTTAACAAGGGAAAGTTATTCGCTGGACAAATATTATACGTAAAAGCTTCGAAAACCATGCGTTTATTCAATATAGACCCCGTTAATTAGCAAATCCTCCAATCGATTTCAAATTGTGATTAGGGTTTCCCGTGAAATATTTGCGTCTATTTCAGTCTCGTTCGCTTGTAATTAAATCCTGTATCGATTTTCAGTTAAGATAACTACCCACAGGCTGAATATTATTAAACTAATTAATCATGCAACTGACGCAGCAAGTGAAACTCAAAGGGCTTTTTTTGATAAATTGGTTGTGAAAAGTGATAACAAAATTCGCAAATTACGTTGAAATTAGGCTGAATATTTTTAGTTTGTTTCATAACGATATAAATCAGTTACTTACAGACTTCGTGACGGCCAGGCCTTGTAGAAAATTCAATCACATAGAGGGGAATGCCCAGAACTGACCCTTCATTTAGGGCATAGACTCTAGTAATGTTCTTGCATTTTATGTTGACATCCCTTAAAGGTGAATTGTTGACTAATTAAATGTTAATTAATGATTAAAAGCTAAAAAAATGTTTTTTTTCTTAATGATTCGCCGCCAAACGATATAAAAAATATTTCACTATAGCAAAAATGCCGTTCTCTGCTTAAATGTGATTGATAATAGAGTTAAATCAGGAATTCCTGTATTATTTAGAGTTAATTATTAACAACATATAACAATTATAATTAAAGATATTATAAATTAAACATTACTCAAATAACATCATAGACGTTAGAAGTAACAGAGGAGCTAAGGCGGACTCGGACCATCTTCTGGTATGTTCCAAAGCAAGACTAAGGATCAAGATACAGAAGACAGGTCCACAATAAGCAAATAAGACAGCTAAATGGGACACGGATAAACTTAAGGAAGAGGAAACCCTCGCTAACTACAAGTCTAAAATTGCAACTAAAATTGCAACTAAAATGCGGGATATACCAGAAACGTGTAAGAGTAACGCCAACACCATGAGGAATGTTATATAGAAGATTATTCTGAAAACAATGGAAACAACTATCGGAAAGCGCGAAAGAACCAAGAAAAATAACTGGTACGATACGGACTGTGAGAACGTACAGAACCAAAGACACCGCGCTAGGGCTCAAATGTTACAGGACCCTTCACAGGACAACATAGATAACTTTAACAATGCAAGACGTAGAGCAAAAAAACTCATCAGGGAAAAAAAAGAGAACATCAGAAGAAACAAATACAAGGCATCGAAGATAGTGGAAGTCATAAAAACAGCAGGGCATTCTTTAAAGAAACATCTCGAATTAAAATGGGCTTTGAACTGCAAACAATTAATATAATACGGAAAGATAATGGTGAACTCATCACCGGCATTTCAGAGGTGTTAAAAACATGAAAAGAACAATTGTAGAAACTCCTCAATTTAACAAAGGACGACACAACAAATATACCGGTGTATTTAACTGCCGAAATAGAAACCGAGAAACCAACACTAGACGACGTGAGAGCGCCAGGAAATGATACTATCCCCTCTGAATGCTGAAAATGGGAGGTCCAGTCCTCTATCAAAAGATGCATGAGTTAATCGTACTAATATGGGGACAGCGAAACATTACCGGAAAGCTGGAAACAGAGTGTTATTATACCCCTACAGGAAGAAGGAAGCTGTCAGGTATGCAAAAACTACAGAGGGATATCTCTCATCAACACAGCATAGAAAGTGCTTGCAAACGTGATTCTAATCCGCATAACATCATACGCGTAAGAATCGATAGGTGATTATCAGTGTGGCTTTAGATCGGGCAGGACAACGATGGTTCAAATCTTCACTATTCGCCAAATCCTCGAAAAACATTGTAAATTTGATAAGGACTTCCACCAACTATTTATCGACTTCCAACAAACCTATGATAGCGTGTTAAGAATGTGGAATCCCAAAGAAAATAATCAATATTACAAAAGTGTGCATGGAGGGTAGCCGGTGTTGTGTTAAAGTTGAGAACATGTCAGAAAACTTGGTGGTGGACAACGGCCTGAAACAGCGTGATAGTTTCTCTCCAATACTGCTCAATATCGTTTTGGACGCAGCGATTAAACGAACTAACATTGACGCAGAAGTTTTTCCAAGCAGTAAATGAAACCTGATACTGGCATTTGCAGATGATATAGATCTAGTCAGTAAAACAACCATTGAAATCAAAGAGTTGTTTGGAAAAATATAAAAGGAGGCAGACACAGTAGCATTACGTATTAATGAAGACAAAACGAAATATATGTTTAATTCCCGGCGACAGGGAAGAGATCGACTAGGGCAAAATGTAACCATTGACACCTACAATTTTGAACGGGTCTCAGAATTCAAATACCTCGACGTAGTCATCACAGCAGACAACAACATGAATAAAGAAATGAAGGCCCGCATACAGAGCGGTAATAGATGCTATTATGCACTAAGAGAACTGTTCCAATCGAGAATAATGTCGCGATCCTCAAAACTAAAATTGTACCATGCTACTAATAAGACCGGTAGCCATGCACGGATGAGAAGCGTGGACCCTACCCTAACCAAAGCAAACAAAGACGTCTTGCGAATATTCAACAAACGCGGAGTTAGACCAATTGTACCAGGGTTATTGTACCAGGATATTGTGAGAGAAGCAAAGACTGAGATGGGTAGGACACACACAGAGCACCTGATGACAGAATGCTGAAAATAGCATGGCATGAGGCACCGACGAGCAGAAGACCACCGGGAAGTCCTAAAATGAGATGGAGGGACAATGTTCTATCGGATATGCGGAAGATGGGCATTGAAAATGAATAGGAAACAATGGTAGCATCGACTTCTATCGATGAGGCAAATTGTGCTTGCAGCCAAGACCCACACAGGGTTGTAGTGCTACTTGAAGAAGAAGAATAATTGATGCAATCCCGAAATTCACATTTTTCGATTCCGAGAAGTCCAAATTTGGTCACGAGTAAAGAAAATATTATATAATATAAAATAAGTTAGGGCAAATTTGCCTGTGTAACGTTCCTTTTGTTGAGCAGTTTATATTATATGCTTATATGTTTATATTTTATAAGAAATTATTATTCTTAATATATAAAAGTCGGAAGTAGAAGGATTTTAGGTCAGATAAAGCTGCCAAAAAAAGCCACATTATTCTTTTTAGTAATCATAATATTCATAGGATCAGTACCATTGATGCTCGATTCTATTTGCTGTTATTAAAATATTTTAGATTTAGTGTATCGTATATAAAAGACGTAACGAGGGAAGAGCTATTAAGATAAAATAAAAGCTGGCAGGATTAATTTAAATAGCTGGGAGCAAATCATAAATTATCAAACGTAATAATTGCTTTAGTAATTTATTAGACTAAAAATGCTACTTAAGAAGCATTTTCTCAGCAATCATTTGTTACATAAAAGATAATCAAACTAAAATTAAAATTTTTTTTCTTAATAAAATACTGAAACGATTTTAAAATTATCGGGGCACTTCAAACAAAGACTATATTTTAGAAGACAAATTGTTGATCAGTTCGTCCATTTTTGAGGAAGCCAGTTGTACAACAGATTTACTAACAAACATTTGGTAAAATTTACGGAATAAATGTTTTAATTTCCTATTATAAAAAAATCTTGAATGCATTTTTTCAACCAAAAAAAATCAGTCATCTTACCTCAAGACATTAAACAGCTCTTGATTATCATGATGTTTGAACTCGAAACCGCTTGAAACTCCAATGCAAACAGCAATCAACCAGAGGAAGAGTTGGAATGATAATCGAAACCCTTCCATTCGAATGTTAAACATATGTTCAACAAATATATTATTTAAAAAAAATATATATTTTTTTCCTTTTGTTTTAAACGAAAAAGTTTGGTGTTTTAGTAGCAATGCGGATCCCGAAATTGTATCAATTTATCATAGTGAGTTTCTATGATGTGCAGGAACTCTGTAAATAAAAGTATATATCAGATTAATTGACTATTTGTATTCGAACATCAAGAATATTCAGCACATACTAATTTGGAAAATTAATACATTAAAAATCCCAGCCCCATTTCTATGTGGCCCTTTCAACCCGCTTACCTTTGATGTATGCACTTTCGATAATTAATAAAACGATGGTTTTTTATTTTCTATCGACAATTAAACCATCAATAACGCAAGAATGAATATCCGAACATTTCGGATATGACTAAAATGTTACAGAATGTTAATTTTAAAGGCGCCGCGACGCTGGCGCAGCATTGGCGTCCGATATGACGTCAGGGTTGGATTATGGATTTTATGGAAAAACCGATGAGATTTTGTCTCTGTCAGACGGTTTGTTTAATGATATTCCTAACTAGAAAATAAGGATTTAAATTGTTTAATTATGTCACCGGTAAGCGATTGTTTGTTTAGCTCTGGAACAGTATTAAATTCGAAACTTTGCGTTGCGGAGGCGAGTTCTGGGTGGGACCTCGATCACGGTAAAATATATTTAAAAATTGGGGATTTTTGAAACAGACACGGTAGTAATACCCAAAATATTCTTAAAAAACTTTTTTAGGTGTTTAGATTATATTCCTAGATCGGTTATCTGCAGAAAGCGAAAGTCAATTGCGCATTTTTGAAGCACTTTTTCGAGCAGAACAAAACTTCTTTTTACATTTAATATTTCAATGTTCATTCGAGGATCTACTTCAATGGTGTGTTTCTTCAATATACATTCTTAATGGGATTTGACATGGCACAATAACGCTATTTCTTCCGTTTATTGATAAAAGAGAGGAGATAACTAGTAAACTACTGCTAATTTGCAAAGAAACTGAACACCCAGAGGCATCAAATATTTTGTCAACATTGACCTTTTCTACAATGTTTATCAATTTAAAAAGGTAGTGTAAAAGCCTTTTGAAGCATACATAAGTTATTAGTTGGCAGCGTTCTACTACAACGCTGGAGCATCGTTTTTATTTATAAAGAATTTGTAGAATAAACATTTACAATGTATTTTGTATTTGGTTCACTGGAGGAATGTTGCTGAATGCATTTCCAGCATTTTGTCAAGTTTCAGTATATGGTGAAAAACACTTATTTCCGTCATTTCGATATCACCTGTTTTACGTGCTGGATATTACAAACTCTCCTATTGAACCTGTAAGTATACTTGCATACGATTAGTCTAAAAACATTTGGGTCGTCTTTTGTTATCATAAATATATAATTTTATTTTGTGGTGTATGTTTGATCAAAATACCTATTGGATCTATGTTATGCAGGTCTAATTTTAGAGTTTTGTTATTTAAAATACATATAATTATTTAGACACAATTTTATTGGCAAAAGCCCTAATCATGGTCGATTAAACGTTGAAAGGTCGCGTTCCATGCTAAATTAATAAACACGCTTGAACATACAAAGTTTGCTTATTACTTCAGCAGATGGATGTGAGTTGCATATAAAACTGACTAAATGGGTACTAAACTGCGCTAAAACAAAATTGCTTGGAACAAACTAAATTGGTTTGGGTCAGGTTTTCATGGGTTTCTTCTAAAAAACATTTTTCTCAAGTAATTGTTTTAAATACGTCCATGCCTATAAGAGAAAAAATATGTCCAAAATAAATTATATACGGGGTGTCAATTTGAAAACTTCCCACCCTTAATATCTTTCTTGCAGTTAGAAATATGAAGAATCTGAAAGACACGTCAATTTTATTTGTAATGGGGACACTTTAAATTAATATTTTTAGCCTTCTTGTTTCCACCCCCCTAGGAGGAGATGTTACCCTTAGAATCTTAAATGGGAATGGGGGTCAAGTGGCACATCGTTTTAAAAGGCCTTCAATTCTCAATCACAAATTCCCATTTTCACATCCAATTGCGTTCATGTTCAATATATTTTAGCCAATTAACGTTCTCCAATTTCATTTAGTTTCCTCACGCTCTATACTTTCATTTATTCTCCTCAAGCGTAAAGAATTTCCCACTCATACTCCTACTCTCGACACCTTCAATTCCAAGCATATTCCCATATCGCAAGCATTATTTACTATGGGCTTAATTTTCTTTGGTGAATGTTGTCTGTCATACGGTTAAAGAATGGTTAGTAAAAAGAGTTCACTTAAATATTTCTAATAGACTCCAAACCGGCCCTAAGGATGCCTGAGATCCACACATCTCGAAATATGCACCTTCTTACATCAATTCCCGATTGGGTAAACATTTATTTGCTAAAAAATTCCTAACTTCTTTCGTCTTTTTAAAAATATTCAAGTCCTAAAGAAACGAAGTTTCATGCACGTAAATGCAGATATTGATCAGAGCTGAGACCGGGTAATCCAGAAAAAGCTCCATCACTTCGCGAGGAGTACTGGAAGGAAAATGCCATGAAAACGATTAACTTGCTTACACGATAATTTGAAACCCGATAAAACACCGCTGATTCCTGTCCTGCAGGAATATGTAAATTGTCGACACTAAAACAAATATTAGGAAAAAAACGGAATATTTTTGGTTTTAGAGTTTTAATTAGTACATAACTTTGAAGCTTCAAAGGCAACAGCCAACGTTGTAAAATTATTCTGCTAATTGTTTTTTTTTTATTATTTTCAGTTCTGTGTCATTGTGATTTATGTTATTACTTTTATAAATTATTGGTTGATCTTTATATAAAAAAAGTTAGCACGTACTCCTGAAGCACCCCAGTCGAAACCACAGATCCATTTGCGCCCATATTTGTATACAACTTTAAAAAAGTAAACAAAATTGCCTTAAAAACAGGGACGTATTGAAGACATTTTGTTTTATAAATAATTGGCAGTGTGATTTTCACTAATTGATAAGAAAATGAAACCGATCCTTTCTGAGCCTTTTCTTAGAAATAAAGATGTTTACTACTACTACTACTACTACTATAATAATATACAAATCCGTCGCAAACATTTCATTGCGTGTCGTATTATTATCCTTTGACTTATGATATTTCAAAAGCAAATTAAACAATTAATAATTAATTAATTTCACGAAAACATCAAGAATGATACAGATGCAAAATCCGCTTTACTATTTAAAATTATTTTAAATTGTTTGACCAGGATTGTAGGATTTTTCCAAAAACCGTTGGCACTTTGGTTAACATTTTTTAGATGTTAACCAAAGTCGTAATTGGTCGTACATTAAAATGCTGCTGCTTTAATGTGTACATTTAATATATTTTTATTTATTTTTTAATACACTTAATATAATCAATATTTCGATTTTATTGAAAAGTTTAAAAAGACACTTTATTGGCTTCTATTCAGTTTAATTACTGCGTTGTATGTTGGTTTATATCAAAGTGATATCGAACCTACCGAATATTAATATAGGCTTCTAATAAATGTGAGAAAAGTAAGCATAGAGCTTAAGTTAACTTACCTACTTAAATGCCAGCATAAAACATTTCGTTTTCATATTACTAGAATACACAGAAGCTACAACGCACTGAATTATTAACGTTTTTTGAGCTTGATGGTAGTTTAAACTGCAAGGAAATGTAAAATAGCAAAACTAGCTATGCATCTGATATGCAAAGTTATTTGGAGTTATTTCTGTGGAATGTCACTTGTCACAGGTTTTTTGATTAATAATGAATAATAATTTCTAAATAATCTACAGAGTTGTAGAAAAAAAATACAAACTAATTGAAATCTTAGATTTGAATGATACACTTTACTTTATTTAATTGAGAATAACACAAGTGCATACAAATAAATGCAACAAAACTTGATTATAAATTTGAAAAATGAAATTAGATTCCCATATTTCTAGATTTATTCCAAGTATCATTTTCTTTCAAAGTAGCGTTTCATTGAATTTTACGCCTTATATTGCAATTTTTTGTTTTATTTTCAAAACAACTTTTGCAGGAAATACTTATAATACAATAAAACAATATGAAAATATCATTTTTTTGAGACAGAAAAGTTCAAGTTACATCCAAATTTACATGGTTTCAAAAAAAGCACATAATTTTTTTATACATATTTGGTTTCAGATATTTGATTTGGATCAGCTTTGGAACTGGATAAATTCTCATTGCCGCGAGCGATTCTATTTCTGTTTAAAGCGTTATTTAATGCAATTCGTTGTTGGTTAGTGCGTGTTTTTGCAAGAAATTAGTGCTGCAAATAAAGTTTCTACAGGATGGCAAATAAAATAATGCAAAATTAGTGAAAGTTGCACGTGCTCTCAGTTGGACAAAAAAACAATTTTTTGTATTTCACCACCACATGATTAGCGAAAAAGTTTTTGAATTTATCTCCCATCTCGTTTATTTACAGAGTGTCAAAAAAATAAACATTTTGGTCTTGACGTCATACATTTTTTTCGCTTGAAAAGATTTCAAAACCTAGGGTTCGTGTTGAAGCTAAAACTCCAGTCAACTTCAGAAAAAATTCAATATAGCGAGTTGCACAAGTAAATAAAACATTTTAAAGAGAAGTTCACTTTAGTTGAAAGTTTCTTAGAATCACAGATTTCGGGGGCAATTCTGATTTGAGTCATTTGTCATGTAACTCTGTATATCGAATTATCGTCTTTAGCTTCAGCATGAGCTCTAGATCGTGAAAATCGGACCAAGAGCAGAAAAATTATCGTTGCAAAACCAAAAAGTTGATTTTTTAGACCACCCTATAAATAGAAGAGATGGCCGAAAAATTCAAAAACCCTTTCGAGCTATTTGATTTATCTTTGAACTTTTTGTGTTGAGATCCGAAAAGCATGCGGAACTTTCCAAAATTTGACATTTTTCCATTTGCCATCCTGTAGAAAGTTTGTCTGATTTCTATTTTAATGCAAATTTTTATCAAAACATTAACTTAAACTATTAAATATATATTAACTTATATTATTAAATTAACAGAAAACAAATTGGGCTAAATAGCGTTTCAAACAGAAACCAAATCGCTTGAAACAATCAGAATTTATCTAGTTTCAAAGATAGAACAAATTTGGCTCTGCAACGTTTAAAGTTTACTATTGTATGAACAAAATGCTATATAAATAACGTATCAAAAAACTTAATAATATTAAAATAAGATGATAAATTTCAATTTTAAAAGTACGTTCATCAAACGTTTTGAAGATGGACAATATCCATCATCTCGTGGATATTTGGGACGCGTTTGAAATGCGATTTCTTTTTCACTCTCAAAATACACAGATAAGGCAGAGTATAGACTTGAGAAAGCAGCGTATTTTCAAGAATTTCCTTTTTAAAACTCTGTAGAATAATTATAAAAGATCTACGTTTAAAAGACATAAAAGAAAACCACATCTTTTATGCGAAGAAATAAATTTTCTACTATTTCATTTTTCAATCAGAACTCAATTTAAATATTTTATCCAAAAAAGTAGCTTTAAATAATAAAAATCTTAATACAGTGGTACCTCGATATACGAGTGCCTTAATATGCGAGTGTTTTGAGATACGAGACGCCGAGCGAGCGATACCTTTTGCTTTGAGGTGAGAGCTAGATTTGAGATACGAGGAATCTCATACTACACGTCGTCTAACAGTTTCTCCCACTTCAGACTAGACCTCAGTCTGTGTGCTTGTTTCCCTGGTTTTCGAAGCATTTTTGATAACTTGGGTTCGCATTTTTTGCTTTTTCTACATTTACAAACCATTTATCACATGTAATTTTATAACAATGGTTCCAAAGAAGAAGAACAAGAAGATGATGATGTCTATTGAATTAAAGCGTAAAATCATAGAAAAACATGAGCAAGGTGTGCGAGTAATTGACTCGTCGAGGATGTATCAATGATATTTACTGTGCTAAACAGAAGGAGTTGATAAAGGGTATAACGCCAGCTAAGGGCGTTACAATACTTTCTAAGCTCCGGACCTCTTTCCACGAAAAGATGGAGAAACTACTGATGGTGTGGGTGACAGAGAAGCAGCTTCAAGGAGGAACCTTAACACAAAGCATCATATGTGAGAAGGCACGAGCGATTTACGGTGATTTGCTGAAGCAGATCCCACACTTCCACAAACGAGGAATCGGAAGACTCGTTTAAAGCCAGTCGGGGCAAGTAGCAAGTTCGGATGTGAAGGGAGCTGAGGTTTACATCAAAACGTTTTCCGAACTGATAGAAGCCAAAGGATACATCCCCCAGCAAGTCTTCAACTGTGACGAGACAGGGCTTTTCTGGAAACGGATGCCGAATAGGACTTACATAGCGGCAGAGGAGAAGGCGATGCCAGGTCACAAACCCATGAAGGATAGATTAACTCTAGCACTTTGCGCCAATGCGAGTGGCGACTGCAAAATCAAGCCTCTGCTAGTATCCATTCGGAAAATCCCAGAGCCTTTAAATCACATAAGATTTTAAAAGAAAAACTGCAAGTTATGTGGAGGGCAAATCCAAATGCGTGGGTCACCAGGAAATTCTTTGTGGAGTGGATAAACTTGGTGCTCGGCCCTTCTGTTAAAAAATATCTACAGGAGAACAACCTACCCATGCAAGCCCTCCTCGTCCTCGACAATGCCCCTGCTCATCCACCAAACCTCGAAGATGATTTACTCGAAGAGTTCAAGTTTATAAAGGTTCTCTATCTACCACCCAACACCACTCCTATCCTGCAGCCCATGAATCAGCAGGTGATTTCTAATTTGAAGAAGTTGAACACCAAGCACATTTTTCGGCGCTGCTTTGAGGTGACGGAGAACACAAACCTTACCCTACGACAGTTCTGGAAGGACCACTTTAGCATCGTGATATGCATCGTGTTACAACGAGGACCTTAACCTCTGCATGGAAGAAGACGTAGCCTAAGGCTGTAGCTGAAAGGGCCTTCGAAGGATTGGAACCCGAATCGTCAGTGGTCAGGAGATTGTTTCTCTGGGAAAATCCATGGGTCTGGAGGTGGATGAGAGAGATGTGAACGAACTCGTCGAGGAACAGTCTCAGGAGCTGACAACCCAGGGGTTACACGATCTACATTCGCAGCAGCATACGGTGGTTCAACAAAAAATTAGTTTTGAACAGGAGCCAGAGATGGAGGAGGTTATATCTACAAGAGATCTGAAGGAGATCTTGGGAATGTGGGAGAAAGTTGCAGAGTTCGTTGATAAAAATCACCCAGAAAAGTTGCAACTGGTCGTGCATCGGAGTTGTTCAACGAAACTTGCCTAAATAATTTCCGCGATCTCCTGAAAGGGAGGAAGAAACAAACCTCCTTTAGACAGTTTTTTTAAAGATCTGCAGATGAAAATGAGCAAAGCGTGACGAAAAAAAGCGAAGACCAGTGACGAAAATTAAGCGCTTCCGTAAGCACTTCACTTTTTCTTTTATTATGTTTTTATAAAATATGTATTTGTTATTTATTAATAAATGTTTCTTCTTGTAAAACAACTGAGGTGTTTTTTTGGGAGCTGGAACGGATTAATGGCACTTCAATTTATTTCAATAGGGAAAATTGATTTGAGATACGAGCAAGTTTACGGAACGAATTAAACTCGTATGTCGAGGTACCACTGTATGTCGAATGGTAAATTTACAACTATTTTTTTTATTAAACGTGCTTTGTCTACGTTTTTAATTTGTGTATGTTCTTTAAATATAGTTTATCTTGTATCGGAAAAAGTTGATAATCCCTACTTTGCTTTTTAAGCTGATACTATTAAAAGACAAAGAAGAAAATTATAAAACTTGAATACAAATAGAAATAACGTTGTTCTGAGATAATTCGAATCTACACATTTGGTAAGAAAATTACATATTAATGCTACGCCCATGATCCCCATATTTATAATGGATCTCCCTACCAAAGCCTAAAGTTATCTTTAGGCTCTATTAGAGAACTGGGAATGGATCTCTCTTGCCTTTTTTCATTATTCTCGGTAATCTCGGTGATAACACCAACACACAGCTGCCTCTTAATATTTCTACCAGGAGTTTACATGGTTTAATTTGTGATTGGCCACGATGTGTTACTTTTCGTTGCCACTGAAGAATTTTGGAGATGACGGTATGTAAAATACTATTATTGATTGCATTTTGCCAATTATGTATAACATAAATTTCGCAATTAGACAAAAGAATCGCCCTTGTCAATAATATTAATTTTTAAGTTATTTTTCAAAATATTCCGGCTTAATTAACACTTACCATGTAAGACTAGACACCACAGAACTACATTTAAAATAAAAGTAATAATCACGATATTTAGCACGGGTTAGCCCAATAAGGCAGATGTTTTATGTTGGTTTTAAGCACTATACAAGTTAGTAACATATATGCACTCATCACAAAAAACTGCCGCAATATCAAAACATTAGTAGTTGTTTAAACAATAACAAAAGTTTGCCAAACTGTTAAACTATATAAATTGAATTGGTTGATTTCGACACTCAACAGTAGGTATGATTGTGTGATGACCATGTGATTCATTCCGAACCACATTAGACTTTCCAATTTACAAACCATACATACCATTATATTCTAAGCGATCTAGCCATTAAGGCACATATTGTTAAGCATTAGCAAATGTGATTTATCCGAACCACATTTGAACTTGTACTTAAAATGCTATCACATAACAATGTTCATTGGACATCTTAATTAACAGTTGAACACATATAAAAAGGACTCCTAGCCACATCTGCTCTAGGTCCACATTCTGCTCTTATATTCGCTATAGGCAAGATCACATTAGTGTTAAGTTAACTTTAGTATTAAATGATATTTCTATTTGTAAATTAAAGTTTTTAAAAAGCTATTCAAGGAATATATCATTTAATTGGCGCAGTCACTGGTAGGATTGAAGAACTCGTGATTTACAAAAATTCGTGTCCCGAGGTCGATTCAATCATTTATCTTCAACGGACCGACGAGACCAGGAAGATCTACAGCAACTAGAATTGTGTCTCCACTCATCAAACTGGTAAGTCGAACAATCCCTCACTTTTTCCAATTCCATTATTCTGTGTATTACGAAAATTTTTTCTCTCTCTTTATTTTATTTAGTGTATAATTTTTATTATTTCATTTATTTAACTTATGTGCGATCCTGATATCGAGTGTATAGTACAATCTATCGAAACCATGAGTCTTTCAAACAATACTCAAAATATCCCAATTTCAACAATAAAAGCCATCGCCGATTATTTACCTCTTTTCGACGGTGATAGCGAACAATTAGAAAGTTTTATTTCAAGATGTGACAAATTTTATAACAGTTATGGACGATCTACCGATACTCTGAGTAACGATTTTATTCATAATGTTATCTGCTCAAAACTTAGGAATAACGTTGCTAATTTTTTTATGTGTCGACCAGATTTGACTTCATGGCCGTTAATAAAAAATGCTTTAAGAGAAAATTTTGGCGATAGAGTTGATAGACAAACATTAACTCGTGAATTTCTGCAAATGACAAAAACTCGAAACGAATCAATAATCGATTTTCTAGAACGCCTTAAACTTATGAAATCACGCGTTGAAGTCAAAATTCAAACGGATGATACACTTAACAATAGCCAAAAAATAATTTTAATTAGTCAAAATGATCTAAATTCCCTAGACGTACTTGCTGCAAACGCAGACGATAAATTAAGACTATTGCTAGACCTAAAACAACCTCATACGCTAACTAGTGCTTCCGATCTAGTCTTCTTTCTGCAAAACGACCTCAACCGTTTTTACAATCTAATAGACAAATTCAAGACATTCATAGACAACCTCAATTTGCCATTCAAAAACCACAACAAAATCAAAAATCCGTTTTTACTCCTCCAAATTATCCAACTTCATTATATGGCAATTATCAACAGCCATTATTCCAACATTATTCCCCGATAATGTGACATTACCAAAGCAAACAAATCCCAAATCAACAACAACAATTTAATAATTACGATCCTTCAGCATATAACTCTTATCAAGCTCCACAAAGGCAGGCTCCACAAAATGGAAGTAACATTTTCAGAAAGCCACAATTTCCGTCACAACCTGTGCCCATACAACCAGGGCCAGTTCAGTTACGCAATATAACAAACCGAGATGTTTTCTATAAAAATTCCAAACCCTCAAATGTATTCTCTCCAAAAAATTCTTACAAGCCCAACACCATCCACCCCAACCTATGGATATATCAACAAATAGAACAATTCCACAAAAACTTAATCACTTCCAACAGAGAAGTCCTCCAAACTTCATTTCACAAGAACTATACAATACCGAAATGATAGAACCAACCTATTTCCTCCAAGATCCTCAAGAACCAGAATATTATTCATCTCAGTTCTTAATAAATGATGAACTAATTCAAGAGGAAGAAAGTAATGTTGACGACATAAACCCGGAAGGTCCAATTAATGAGATAGAACATTATGAAAATTTTCAGAAGGCTGTCCCAGAAAACGATCCCTCATAGACTTAAATAACATTAATTTAAATAACTCTCTACCATACATAATTTTAAAAAATTATGATATCAAGCTTCTGATTGATACAGGGTGCCATTCTTCATTACTTAGACCATATATTGCAGAAAAATATTTTCCAGAATTGATATATCAAAGTAAAAAAAAGAAAAATCAAGTAAATTCAAAGCAAAAATACCTTTATTAGAAGAATTGCAAATTAATAAATCAGTTGAATTTATTCTATTTCCATTCCATGAATAGAAGTAGTAAACATCTTTGTAGTCTGTATGTAGTCTTAATCTAAATAAAAAACAAAGGTGAAAATTCTCTTATTCTAGGTTAATAATCTTATTAAATAAACTTTCCAATTCTAATGACAAGAAAAAATTATTTTATTGTCCAGTAGTCAGTTGCGTTTGTAAGTGTTCGAGTAGCGTTTATGTAGGGAAACGGAAGCGGGATTGTCTGGTTGATCTTGTAAGACAAAGGGGATTCAGTATGGTCCAGTTGTAGGGGTTGTTTGTCCATTTTGTCTGTAGTTGTATGAGTCTTTCCGAAATCTTTGTCATGTTTGTGCGTTCGTATAGTAGTTGGGTGGAGGGGTTGTGTAGTGGGTTTTGGGGGTGTCTTATTTGTGTTATTGGTCTTAGTGCAATTTGTTCTGTTGTTTGTATATAACGTTTTGTCCTTTCTGTTCCGTTGGTCATGAGTATATCTCCATAGTCTAGCAAGGGTCTACAAATAGCTTTATATATTTTGGTGGCGGTGTTTGTGCTAATTCCTCTGTCTTTGTAGGTTAGTGATCGGAAGTGTTTTGTTCTCTTTATTGTTTCTGCCCTCATGTTTCGTATGTGTTTAGTGAATTTAAGTTTGTGGTCAATTGTGATTCCAAGGTATTTTACGTCGTTTTTTGGTTGTGTCGTTTGGCCGTCTGCAGCGATTGTAGGGGAGTCAGAGCTGAGTCGGTGGTTTGTGAGTAGAAGTTGATTTTTTAACGCGTTTGGTGTTAGTCTCCATTTATAGAACCATGACATGGTATTGTTCGTTAGTGTTTGGAGTCTTTCACTCGCTTTTTCAGTGGTTTGATCCGATTCTGCAATACCCTGACTTCTCAAAGCCATTTAATATCACAACAGATGCTTCAAATTTCGCTATCGGTGCCATTCTTTCACAAGCGCCAATCGGAACAGATTTGCCGATTGCATATGCCAGCAGGACTTTAAACAATGCTGAGTGCAACTATAGTACCATAGAGAAAGAATTGCTAGCAGTTGTATGGGCCGAAAAATTCTTTAGACCATATGTTTACGGGACAAAACTCAACATCTTATGTGACCATAAACCTTTACAATGGTTATTTTCTCTTAAAGAACCCAACTCAAAGCTAGTAAGATGGCGACTAAAACTAGAGGAGTATGAATATAAAATCATATATAAAAAAGGGAAAACCAACACTAACGCTGATGCACTTTCTAGAGTAGAAATTAACTCGTTAGAAATAGAGGACAACCAATCCGTCATAGTAAATTTGGACAATTCCGAAAATCTCACTTTAAACGAAGAAGAAATCGCCGCAATAATAGATAAATAAATTTGCATAATGGTTAAACATCTTGGAAGCTACGAGCTTATTGATCAAACTTTAATAAACATTAATCTTAAGAAAATGACACGAATAACACGATAATGATCGAAATATTTCCATAGGACTTTTTTTGTTCTATTTACTTGAAAAAACCTGAGTTAATTTTAGCTGTTATGTTCTTTGTGTGGGTAAAAAAAAATTTCAAATCTCAAATTGTTAATTTTTTATTAATTTTCCAATAACAATAATAAATAGATGTTTTCGGTTAGCATCTGAGTAATTGTAAAATACGTATTATTAAGCTACTTATTATGAACACAAAGCCGATTATAACTACCAGATTGTAGATATCAAATTATTTACTCAAACGCTCACTTTAATTGCATTCATCGATTTTCCTTCTATAAAACTGTATTTAAAAATAGATGAAACATCGTACAAACATAAAATATTAATCTCATGTTCCACTATAAAATACGTGGAAATCACAGTATCACAATATCACAGTTTTTAAAAAATTGGATTTAAATGTTTTACCTAAACGGTGATTTTTCTAGTTAAAAACATACAGTTTTTACTCAGTAATATTTGCGTACAAATTGTATTTTTAATGAGTGTTCAAAACAGTTGAAAAGTGATTCTAATAATGTGAGAATAAAGTAATATACAGGGCATTACATTCAAAGTTGGTGTGAAGACAAAGCATCACTGGAAAGTACCAAATATATTCCTAATGCAAACCTCGTTTTGGGGCTGAAGCACCTTTAAAATGCTTAATAAAATTCATTGTTTCACAACTTAATATCTTTAAAATCCGAGAATATAATCTTTGGTTAAAACAAGCTTAGGTAGTTTAGCAGCAAATCATTATTTAAAAGTCGCATTAATCCTTTTGCAATCCATACAAATTATTATTCACTCACAAAATGAATAGAAATAAGTAAATAATATAAAAAATACAGATTGCATGTGAATCTTATACAAGTATATATATTACATTATAACACAAGTATTAAAGGAAAAATACGTAGTATTTTTAAGCTTATTTAAAATTCTTTCCTTAGGCACAATTTTAATAAAATTTTCTTTTTATAAAATATCTATCTATCTATCAAGTAGCACTACAACCCTGAGTGGGTCTTGGCTGGCTCTACAACTTTTGTCCAGGTGTTACGATCCTCCATCATTCTATGTTCAAAAGGAATGTTCATTTTTTGTAGATCTGACACAATGTTGCCTCTCTAACTCATTCTGGGTCGTCCAGGTGGTCTTCTTCCCGTAGAAACTTCCTCCCATATCAACTTCACCAAACTTTTCGATTTCATCAGATTATCCAGTGCGAACATACATCAGCTTGCCGATTGTCTCCTGCTCTTTATTTCTTCCGTGATGTCGTTATCTGCGGTGATTGTTTCTCCCAGATATTTTAAGTGTTCCACTCTTTCGAAATTGAGGGTGCCGATTGTGATGTTTTAGCCCAATCTATCTCGTCTTTGCATTCGGTTTACGCACGCAAGTATTTCGTTTTTTCTTTGTTCACTTTTAACCCTACTCCACTCGTGGCTCTTTCAACTTGGTTGAACGTTTTCTTTACGGATATTGTGGATCTTCCTACAATGTCAATATCGTCTGCGTATGCCAGCAGCAGTTTAGGTCCTTGTGCTGTAAGTTACGTTGTTTTTAGTCCGGCTTCTCTCTCTGCTTTCTCTAGGACAGGATTGAAAAGCACAGGTGATAGGGCGTCACCTTGCTTGCGCCCGTTTTTTATTTCAAAACTGTCAGACAGTTTATTGTTGAAACGTATTTTTGATACTTCGTCCTCCATGCACACTTTGGTCATTCGAATCAATTTTCTTGGTTGAAGCCAAGAAAATTGATTCGAATTCAAGCTTCAAAGCTCTCCCATCGCATTCCCTACTTGGGTCCTTTCAATGCTGTCATAAGCTTGTTGGAAGTCTATGAAAAGGTTGTCTATGGGTCTGTTATATTCCCATCCTTTCTCCACGAGCTGCCTTAGTGTGAATAGCTGGTCTATTGTAGATCTGTGTGGTCTAAATCCAGCTTGATAATCTCCCAGGACGTTTTCAACATAGGGGGTTAGTCTGCTAAGTAGTATGTTTCACAGGATTTTGTATGCGGCTTTTGTTATGGAGATTCCTCTAAAATTGGAGCTTTTCATTTTATCCCCTTTCTTATGAATAGGCACAATGATATTTTCCTTCCATCCTGTTGGTATCTCCTCATTTTGCCATCTACGCGTTATTAAGTTGTGCAGCTGGCGTTGCAGAGTCTCTCCCCCATATTTTATGAATTCCGCTGCTATTTCATCCGTCCCTGCTGCTTTATGATTCTTCATCTTATTTATGGCTTTTTGAGTTTGTTCGAAGAAAGCTTCGTCGCCCGGGAACTCTGCTGTCATATATGTTTCTTCATTGTGTGTATCTTCATGAGTTATGTTTAGAAGCTCCCTAAAATATTTTCTCCACTCTTCGATCAGTTCCTGGTCGCCGACTATCAACTGGCCCTGGTTATCTCTTAGCATTTGTGTGGATTTGGCCCGATATCCTTTTTTTCTCCGAGGAGATGGCTTTGTAATATTCCCTTGATCGTGGCTTAGATCGATTTCTTTCCACAGCTTCATATTTTTCCTGCTCGTGCATTCTTTTCTTTGTTCTTATTACTCTTCACGTTTCTTTTCGGTACTCTTCGTATTCTCTTCTACTTTCATTCGTTTGTAATTGGATCCATCTATTTCTCACCGATTGTCTTTTTTCCAGTTGTTTTCGGCACTGCTCGTCATACCATGTTTTTGTCCTCTTTCTCTTACTTCTTCCGAAGACCTCTTCCACAGTCTTCTTCATCACTTCGGATGTTTTCTCCCGTAACTGTTCAATGTCATTGTATTCTGCTTCAGTGTTCAGGAATGTTTCTATTTGGTGTCTGTATTGATGTATTTTTGTCGGATTCTGACATTCATTCATGTTCCTTTGCGTACTAATGTTTGGTTTATTATATTTGTGTGCTGATATTCTAGCCCCGACGCTCGCTCTGACGAGATAATGATCTGAGTCCCCGTCTACCTCTTTAAGGCTTCTCATGTCCATGATGTTACTGCCATGCCTTGCGTCCACAATGATATGATCTAGTTACTTATTATTATTATTATTATCATGACTTTATATTATTATTTATCTGCATTAAGTTGTATAGATATCCTCCAGGCATCAGGCATCATTTGTGAGTCATAATAAATGTGCACTGGATTATAACTTAAAACATATATTTTACAAATGAAACAAATATAAATAGTGATGATTTCAGTTTCGCCTTTTTATTCCAATATAATGTACCGATTTTTAACCATTTGCAATTGATATGGATTTAATTTGATTCCTCCCTGTATCGGAAAAACTGCCTACGGTTTGACAAGGGCGCAAGATTTTCATACTAACGCATTTTCCTACCGATATTTGGCACGAGTTCACCCTGTTCCTGCAGTAAGAGGGGTGCAGCAGGCGAGGGTAGCAGCTTTTGTCTCCGCGCCCCTTTTGAAACGTGCGCCTCTGAACCTGCCGATCAATTTTGTTGAATAGCGTCTCTGTGAGAGTACCGGGTGATATATAGGCATATTTCTACAGAAAAAAAATAATTATTGTAAGGTTCGACGAGAATTAGCTAGGTTCTATTGACTCTGCAGATCAGATATTTATTTTCGAAGTAATTTGTGATAGAACCGAAGAATCGTCCCTAGCTGGGCGAGGTAAGTGCCTTGTGGATATTGTTTGCTATAAAAATATTGCGTCGCAGTGTTAAATTAGGAAATCACTAAACATGCTTTTAATTCATTTTTCGATTGTTCGTATCACCATAGCTTTAATTTGGAAGTGCTTCTTTGCTTTGGTCAGGCATTTAGTGCTGTTTATTTTTTTTGCCGCAGCACGCACGTAAAATAACATTTACTTAGAGTAAACAGCGTAAATCTTATAGATTTGCGATTAATTGCAATACTTATAGCTCACAACATAAGAATAACGCATTCCTTCTCTATTATTTCTGAAGAAAAAACATGCATACACTATTGAATAAAATTCACTAATTATTTAAATTTATTTGTAAGCATAATGCGGGATGAAAACTGTTACGACTTGCTACAAAAGTTAAATTCTCTAAAAATATGGCCGTTTCTGTGAAACTTGGCTATCAGCCAAACGGATACGCTATAATAAGTAACATACATAAAACATTTCTAAAGAAAAGGAAAAAAGTATGACCACAGCTAAATGTACTAGAAATGTTTGCATGGAAGGACAATGCCGATGCATGTAGCTTGTAAAAATGCATTTATAAAAATGTCCTATTTAAATATTTACGGCAAAAGTATGCAGTGTATTCATAAAAAAAGAATCAATTCAAATAGAATTATTAATTATATTATTTTTACAGAGAGTTTTTACAGCGAATGTTCCAGCATTGAGATACGATCACCAAATTGAAAACTCCCAATTTTTGTTGAAATTTTGGTTCGATATTAAACTGTTTGCGGAAAAATCGCGATTTTTTTGACGAAAGGTAATAGGACGTATAAAAAAACTTATTTACATAGTTCAAAATGCCATTTTTCTAATTGTAAAAAATTGTAAAACGTAGTTTCAGCTAACTTGAATGATTTTCTTAAAATATGCCGTTTAAATCATATAATAAAAAATTATTGTTCTCCAACAGCTAGTAAAAGATTCAGTTTTCTCTCTTCATTTATCTCAGGACGTCGATTCTTTGGTTTATCTGTTACAGAGCCAGTATCTCCAAACTCCATTTCTCTCCATTTTAGTGACTATTGACTAGTTTATTCATCTTTCCGGATATTTGTTATTAAATAAGACACATATTTCATGTTGGGTTCGCACTCTATCACTATACCGAATCATCATAAGAATTTAAATTCTTGTGTTATCAACAAACACAATTTTAAAATTAGCTTTAAATGCAAGAACGTCTAACAAAAATTAATAAATTAATTTGGAACATCAAAATGGAACATCAAAATTTCACACGTTATTAACATGTTTCTAACATGAAAATACATTAATAAAACGTCCTGACGATGCACAAAACATCAGCCGAATCTGTACGGTGACCGATTACTTTTTATAACAAATATTTTTTTGAAATGCATTTTCTTGTCAACATGTAAATATCGACTCAAAATGTTATCAAATTCCAACAAAAAATTTAAACTTTCACTTGAAATTGCCAACTTCAGAGGCGTATTTCCATTTTAAAACATCCTGTATATTAATTTTTTTTATCAAAAATTGTCAATTAAAAATAATGAAATTCGTGTGCGAGTACTGGTCTCAAAAAATTGCCTGAATTTTGATCAAATTTATACGTTATTAGTATCGATGTATGTTTTTTATTTCCATTTTAGAGAAAATAAAATTTTCCTCAATTTCTTCAGAAATCTGTTGGTGCGCTTGAGTTCTATAACAAGTGTAATCTGACAGTTTGGGTGGAAAACCTCCTGAAGGTACTTTTGAGCCACAAAATTGAAAATTTAATTGTCCGTTAGTAGGTCAATTAAATGCAGAATTTCTCATGCCTTTTGAATATTTTTCGTTAAACGCAATACTCTGAAGAAAAATGGCAAAATGTGATCGCATGCATGTCAAAGTTTGTATGAAATTTATGTCTTAATCATCGCTTTCATTAATGTGGTGTCAGGTTAGTATCATTCTAGTTTTTGCTTAAAACGCTGTAAAACTAACAAACCGCAATTTCTAGCTGTGAATTTCAAACGGCATCCACTCCTAAACTACCTAATTTATTTCTAAAAATCTGTCACCAAACTTTGCTTCATTTATATCCGGACACGTTATGGGTGTAAAAGAATTAAAAAAAAGCGCTTTTTGCCTTAATTCTTGGTAATTTTGAATTAATGAATAGTATACGATTTTTCCAGGGATTATTATGTAGTATTCCTGCTTTAGATAAATATTCTAATCTAGGTATTTCCATTTGTCGATAATTTTTTTAAAGAACTGATATAATTCGAAGTAAAATAATTTCCACTGGGGATTTCCACAACAATTTAAATAATAATCTCAACTTTGATTCTAAGAACACTAAAATTATGTATTTTTAATTTCCACGAAGCGTACGGTGGACTGAACTTCTGCTGCTTAATAAAACGGATCCATCTGTGTACAGCTGCCGATTTCAAGACAAACAAATAAAATAAAATACAGTAACTGATATAAAACCAAAATTTGACTTTTTTTGTATTTAAAAGGACAAAATGTAAAGGACTTTCAAAAGTATTATATTCCGTTCAAAATCCATGGAAATCTAAATTTAAAAAGAAATTACTCCAATATCACTATTTTCAAAGGGCGCAAAATCATTTTTCTTCATTTTTTTAAATTCTATTAAAATTAAAAGTATTTAATTCAAGTGTGTTTCTTTCAATTGCTTTAAGCCAAACACGACGCAAACAGTAAATAAAAAACAGTAAAAAAAGCTTAACAAAACTTACCTATTTCTTAGAGAATAAAAAAACACCTCGATGGTTTAAGATCTTCAAAGCGTTATTTGTTAAAAGTGAAAAGAAATAGCAATTCCGATTTGCAAAAACACAATAAAAGCGTGTCCGAAAATCTATAAACAGGAAATAATCTACATTGATGATTGATGCTACATCGTAGCAACAAATCTTTATTTATTATACGAAAGTGCTATCCATCCATATCGGACTTTCTGCGCTGAATTACATATAGTTTCATTTAATCATGACAAAAAATATAATCAGCTATAAATTGTTAAATTACAAGCTTTAACTTGAAAGCGATGGAAAATGTATCGCAGATTTTCTTTAACTTAAAACATTAAAATTAGAAAGCGGAGATCTTTATTAGAAAAGAAGCAACAAGACGGGCCCAACTAATTACAACTTCCCAATAAAGTTAAAATCTATAATTCTATCTCAATCGCAGATATAAGAAAAAGAAGAGTAATTGAATTAACTTTTGTGCACTATAATTTGATTGGTTTTTAATTAAATACAGCCATTCGTTGTGAATTCATTTTTCATATCTCTTAGGGCGGCATAGAGCCTCATCAGGATTTGATTTCTTTAAATGTTCCCTGATCTGGAAAGAAGGTGCTTGACTTAAATTTAAATTGTGATAAATTGGAGTCTTGCAAACCCATTGAAAAATGGTGTCCCTGCAAAATCCACATTTTTTTATTTTTTATATTTTGATATCTATAGGTGCTATATGGATTGATTAATGCTTCGTTTTCTTTGCCAAATGTGGCAGTAGTAGTAGTAGTAAACATCTTTATTCCTAAAAAAGGCTATCGACCTATCGGTCTTTCCAAATGTGGCATATTTTCTTACTTAAACATTTTAGATGCAAACATTAAATATTCCAATTAATTCAAAAGTGTTCATGAATTACGAAATGTAATTAATACCAGAAATAATATGGCAGCTTCACAGACTAATTTACTTTAAAAGTTTTAATTAAATTTTAAATGTTACGGAATTACATAAATTTACCAGTAAAAGGTGGAAGAAGATAATTCATCAAAGCGAAGAGAATAAAGGCGAATTGAACCGAACCCAGCAGTATTGAGAAGACCAATACTGCTAAAACTGGGCCAACTTTTGAATGAAAAATACATAAAAGCATCGAAGATTTATTATATCTGAATATTGATGGATTGAAGGGGATGAACACAAATGTTCGTAATCGGAAACGATTTCAAAACATGCTAGGGCTTGTTATAGTGAGAACTTATTTTAGAGGCGGAAATTTCTTTGTCACAGCTTCGATTTCAACAGGAAATAGTCCCATAAATAACCAAATTTAAATAAAAATACCTTTACGATAAAGTTTTTTAGAACATTGCAGATAATAATAACAAAACAAATATATGTCTGTTTGTTTCAGCAATGGAAGAAGTTCTACCAGAAGGCAAAAATTTCAGATTGGTCGACGAATCCGAGCTTCCAGAAATTATCGAATACCTGGGTAATTTTTTACCTGACTCAATAAAGGTAAAAAGGCCTGAAATATACAGGGGTCCCGGAATATGTGGGCAGCATGTGGCTTTCGGATTTGTACAGTGGATGTGAAAAAAACCATAACAAGTTTCTATAAAAAAAATTTCCAGAGGGCCCCTTACGGAGATACAGGCCTCTAAAGGCCCCTTTAGGTTTGGGTTAGCAACCTGAGAATCGATTTTTTTAAATAACTTTTAGAATACTTCCCATTGTATTGCAATGCATGAAGTATTCTAAAAGTTAATTTTAAAAAATCGATTCTCAAGTGGCTTCTTTAGAGGCCTGTATCTCCGTATCTGCATCTTTAGAGGCCCTCTGGAAAATTTCTTTATAGAAACTTGTTATGTGTTTTTAACGTCCCCTGTGCAAATCGGAGAGCATGCCCACAAATTCCGGGACACCCTGTGTAATACTTGTAAATATGTAGCTGAGAAACTGCTCTAAAATTCCTTTAAAACATGCGGACTAGCTGATAATTATATCTTTGAACTGAAGGCTGATTTATATTCGAGTAGTACCTATTTTAAAAATTTAAAAAATTGCGGAACCTGGTTTTTCAAAGTGAAAATAGAATTGATACTATTTACGCAAAAATGTATAGGAATTAAGACTAATTTCATGTTTTATTCTTTATTGTAAAAAGAAGCGTAAGAAACCCCCGTGTAAAATTCTTCAGTGCTTTCGATGAATTTATAGCTATTGAAAATTTGCGTGGAGTTCCAAACATGTAATCTTGTAACCCTTAAGTTTGCATGTTAAGCTGCCGGTAAAATCGTGGAGTTTTAGAAAATATTGGTGCAATACAGAAATTGTGATAAGGACTTACCAGGCCAATGGAGTTTAAGGTCAAATATAATTCGTTTAAAATAAACGATTCTGCCCTTATAATGCCATAAACGTTTGGGAACTTTAATTGCTTCAGTTAAGTTATCGAATTTGAGATTCAATGATGGAATAGGAATAATGAATATATTATTAACAAGGTTTCAGTTGAACCGAGTTCAACTCTTTTAAATTGTTTCAAGTTTGAAGCAGCGATAAGAGTTGCAAATTGCTTAAGAACTTAATAATTTCGCGGCCATTGCTTCAAACTGATCAGTTTTTGTTAGCATTTAGTCGCCGCATTTCATGCATAAGTACGCGCCACACGAGATAAATCGCATCAGTCCAGTGTAAGTTTTCGGGCGAAACACCTCTGAAGATGTAAGCAACTTCTGCTTGCAAAACGTTTGGAATACATTCGTTTGCCCAACGGCCTACAAGTCCGAAAAACTAACCGGGTTTAACTTAATAATTGTAATGTTTAAATACAGCTGAAAATCTGATGATTAAAACTAAAATCCTCGATTCATATTTAAATTAAACTAAATAACAACCCAAAATTACACTTTAGCACATAATTAAAATGTCAGGACTATGTCTGTCTTGTCTAGGGTGATTTTCTACCAGTGTCCGCAAGTCAATAAAGGCAAAGAGCTCAATAATCTTAGCTGATTAAACATAAAGTTAAATTATAGTGAACCGCCATGACCATTTTCACGCCCGATGTTTGCCAGGCAATAAAAGAAAATTATCTAGGACAATGGAAAATATATTTCCATCCTAGAAACGACCATTTTTTTCCATAGAGAAAAGCAGAAATTAATTAAACCGCACTAAACCAACAGCCAGACTGTCGCCGGCAGAAGTTTTTGGGCTTCCGTGATTAAAAACAGCTTTGTCAAAATATATACGAGTATGCGAATTAATTTATTCATGCATCATGTCAAGTGTTGTGGCGTTTTCATTAAGTTCACTCTTTATTGTTTGTTAGTTAGAGTTATACTTTATTTTATTTCCTTAAAAAAATCAATATTTCTTGTGCGGATTGTATCAATCAATAAAAAAGATGCGATTAGTATTTCGTCCATTTATTTTGCTAAGTAAAGTCTAATTAATCTAAATAAAATTTTTAGTAAAACCAAAAATCAATAAAATATTCCTAAACTCAATCTCAAAAATATATTTAGTGACAAAATTCGTATGCAGGTATAATTTCTATAAACTTATGTTTCAATTTGGAAACGAAAATTTTCTATTCATCAAGTTTATAAATAGTTAGAATAATCAATCTTCATGTGTTCATTTTCTACAAACACCAATTTTTTTTCATGATTTGTATTCTTTATGCATCGTAGACAAGTGGGAATTTCTCATCTTGTTGGCTTTAAAAGCTTTTCATTTTAATCAATTTTCTGTTTTGCTTGTTTTGTTTTTTAATCTCCAGTAGCAAACTAGCAGTATTTTTGACGCTTATTAGAAGTGCAAAGCAAAACCAAGAAAAAAAGAGAAAAAGTTGCAATGATGAATGAAATATTATTTATTTTAAATTTCCGCCTCAAATAAGCTAAGGAAAAAATAAAAACTTTTTTTTCGAATTTCGTTTTTTTCCGGATATCTCCGGAAGTACCAGAAAATTTTGAAATTTTCAAAGAGCATTTTGGTAAGCTCTAGATTGCGCAACTTTGCCCCAATTTAACCAATCTCGTGTTTTATATGGTTACCGAGATCCCCATGGTTGAGCTCCAAAAACGGACACCCGGTATAGAGTGTTTCAATTAAAAGACGCATGTTGATACCTACTTCCGGTATAACCGGAAGTGTGTCCATCTTGAAAATATTTTAGATCGCTTGCCCCCCATGACTTCGGTATACTGTCCAATTTTCAAATTTCTTCTAACTATAGTTTCCGGTGGGACACCCTGTATAACCTTATTGAATTTTGTTTATTTTATTAAGTCCAGCATTTTCTTTAAATTTGAATTTGGCACTCACTTTTCGTACCAAGTCTGCTTAACAGTATACCATGAAAAATTGTTATCAATTGCCCGTCTTGTTACTTTTTTACGCAAAATTACACATAAAAGAATTAACATAATAAATAATATAATATAAAACGACTATGTGGAAAAGGTTCTGATATTCATCACATCCTGATATATCTGCGACTGTTAAGAATTTTTAGCACGCTTTTAAGCTTTTTTTAAAGCTTTTTGCGGATACGTTTAAGACTTTTTGAACGCAAAGTATTGATTTCGCTATTTGCTCGACCAGGCTGATACAACGTTCAAGTTTTACAAAGGAAGTAATATTCACTGGCCGTTGCTTCAGGTTTCTAGATAAGTTTATTTAAAATTTTATAGCACATGCAAATCTTCTTCTTCTTCTTATAGTTCCTATCCGTTTCGGATGTTGGCTATCATACATGCTATCTTAACTTTGTTCACTGCAGCCCGAAACAACTCAGTTGTACTCATACCAAACCAGGTTCTAAGATTTTTCAACCATGAGATCCGTCTTCTACCCACACTTTCCTAGTACTTTTCCTTGCAAGATAGTCTGCAATAAGTGAAATCTGTTTTCATTTCTCATAACGTGTCCTAAATATTGGAGCTTTCGTTTCTTCACAGTATCAACCACTTCTTGCCTTTCCTTGCCCATTCTGCTGAGAACCTCGATATTTGTTATGTGGTCTGTCCATGGTATTTTCAATATTCTTCGATATAACCATAACTCGAATGCTTCCAATTTCTTCCTTGTGGCTTAAGTAAACGTCCATGCTTCCACCCCGTAAAACAGGACAGAGAACACGTAACAGCGCAGAAGTCTTATCTTGGTGTGTAATGGTATGTGATGGCTTGTGAACAGACGTCTCATCTTGCTGAATGCAGTCCTGGCCTTTTTAATTCTGCTCCTTCTTTCCTGTGAATGATCCGATTGCTCGTTCACCAGAGTTCCGAGATAAGCAAAACTGCTCACGCGTTCTATCCGTTTAGAATTCTATTCCGTCCGAATTAGTTTTGTCTTTTTAATATTAATGTCCAGGCCATATAGTTGACTTCACTCTGTTATTCTATTCATGAGATTTTGCAACCCCTCTATGCTGTCAGCAAAAACGACCGTATCGTCTGCATAACGAATATTGTTCACTCTTTCTCCATTCAGGGATATTCCTGAATCTGTGTGTTCTAAGGCTTCTCTAAATATGAATTCTGAATAAATATTAAACAATAATGGGGAGAGAACGCAGCCCTGCCTTACACCCCTCAGTATCTCCATTTCCTCTGTTGTCTCATTTCCGATTCTGACAAAAGCTGATTGATTCCAATACAGGTTGACGATTATGTTAATGTCCCTTCCATCCAAGCCTACATCTTTCAGAATTTCTACCATTTTTCGATGTTTTACTCTATCAAAAGCCTTCTGGTAGTCAACAAAACATGCAAACACTTCACAGTTCATGTCTCTGCATCGCTGAAATAAAACTTGGATGCTATATATGGCCTCTCGTCTTCCTACTGCATCTCTGAAACCAAACTGTGTAGGTGCTTATTTGTTCTTCACAGATCATGTAGATTCTCCTGTGTATGATTTTCAGAAATAGCTTTAGTAGATGGCTCATCAGACTTATTGTTCTAAAGTCTTCACGCTTTTTAGCTCCTGATTTTTTAGGCAAGGTGATGAACTCCGATGTGAGCCACTGGTGCGGAATCCTACCAAAACTGTATATCTTATTAAACACATTTGTTAACCACCTCATGTTGCCTTCATCAAAAAGTTTCAAGAACTCTATATTTATGTTATCGGGTCCTGGGGATTTTCCTTCCTTCATGGACTTTATTGCTGCTCAAACCTCGTCAATGAGGATCTCTGGACCTATATCATCATTTACTTTGGGAGGTTCGTGTCTTGTGTCATAAAAGAGTTGTTCTATGTATGATTTCCATGTGTTTTTCAATTCAGCAACATTAGTTATAGGTTTTCCCTCGTTGTTAGTTAGGGTGGTCTCATGCTTACGTTTAGACGTCCCAGTTAACTCTTTAACCTTTCGGTGTACGTTGAAAGTATCGTGCCTTGCCTGCATGCGTACACCTTTCCTTAATGTCTCTTTCCTTGGCTTGACGGAACTTTATTTAAATGATTTTGTTTATGCTGTTGTATGCGCTGTCATCGCCTTTCTTTTTTCTTCGTTTTTCCATTAACTGCAGAATCTCGTCGGTCATCCAGGATTTCTTTTTCATTTTATCAGGTTGTAACCAGTCGTCTTTGATGTTCTTAATTGTCGTGTTGAGTTTACTTAATTGGTCTTCATGGCTCGGGTCTGACAGGGATTTGATTTCGTTATTTAAGTCGGTTTTTACTTGTTGATTTATTAATGGTTCTTTTAGTTTCCGCAGATCATGCTTACGTACGTTACTCTTCTTTAGTCTCTTCATCTTTATGCAAATCTTGAATTAGCTCATTGATGAATACCTATTAATTTTGGAGTCTGTTTAGAATCGAAAGATGTTTCTGTTCACACTGTATCAAATTGATCTTTGCAAATTTTTACAATGCTTTAAATCAAGAGACTCACTTAGGAAGCAAATGATCATCCTCTATGAAAATGATTCTTATTATTAGTCAGCTTGTTTCAACAGTTTTGGAGATGCAATTTTTTTAAATTCGTGTGCTCTTTAGTGGGCAAAGCGCAACCCAAATCGTTGCTTTGCAGCCAAAAGATAGCCCTTCAAACGTTTAATGCGTACAAAAAAAACCGTTTTGCACAAGTCGCCTATTTAGGTCTCGAGATATTAATTATTTAGGAGTATGGGACTATCTTGAGGGACATTTTCGGTACGAAAAAATGGTTGTCCGGACGCTCCATAAACATATTTTTAGGACATAAGTATTTCAGTTTCCCATATATGCTTTTTCCCTTTAAACTTTGAAGGTTCTTTAGGGAGCGATGCGAAGCCCAATTCGTAAACATTTTTTGCTAAAAGCTTCCAAACTCAGTGATATTTTTTGTAGTCTAGGGCTCCATTTAAAGAACATAAATTGTTATCTGAAGAATAACTTTTTCTTCAGATAAAAATTGAAACCCTGATTTTCCGCTAAAATTTTTCTCAAAATATTGATTTGATTACTGTGGCGGTAATAAAAAAATTGTTTTTATTGCGAAATGTTCTCAGTTAAGTTAAGTACGTTCGATATAAAAATGATTACAAAAACATTCGTCTAAGCTCAACATTTAACAATATAAAATATTACATACGAAAAACCAAAGTAAAAGAAGCGAGACAACGAAAGATAAGCGCTGCAAACTACAAAATATTGTTTAAATAAATAAAATGCGATTTGAAAAGCCCAGAGAAACCTATTTGTAATTTTTCTCGATGAGTACTAATGACCATCAATTTTTTATAACCCTTTATATAAATAAAATGGTTCAGGAAGTGGAAGAATCACAAAAAATATGTAACATTTTCAGTTTCATCAAACTTTGAAGACTTACGTAAACGACAGGGTGTGGGATTTCCATTTCTACGTAACGAAAAGTTGGCCAGAGCAAGCTGTGATATTGCATTTTCCCGGAATGACGAAAACGGTAAGATTCGTAACATCATTTTCGACATAAAATCTTCGTAACACAAGCAATTACACTGCACTCTGTAGGTGCAATAAATGAACTTGTGGTTTTTATATTTGTTATTTTTATAGCCCAACAACAAGTTGTACGAATCCTTTAGCGTGTTTTGTCCATGCAGCCAGCTGGAAAATTTAGAACTGCTGGAAACCGAAGACATACTAATAGACTGGTCGCAACCCATATATTTAAATTTCACACACGCAGATATAATGAGCAAAATAGAGGAATTCTACGCCAACATTGGGACGATAGAAAAATTGTACGGCGATATCTATGGTTTGGTAGAGCCTAATCTAGACGAAACAGAGATGGAACTGTAAGTATCCTGTTTGCAAAGTGATCTTTTTAAAAACATCAATTCTTATGATAATCATGATTTTAAATCATAAAAAAAAAACGTAAATCGTTGGAAAAAAATTCTAATTTAAACATGCTATTGTTTAGCAGAACAATAGCAGAGCAAGGTGAAATGAGTCAACTGAAAAAAGAAAACGCTCAAATAATCCACGATTTGTATCCAGCAAATCAAATGGAATGCATAGAAGTATTCGAGAAGCTCATAGAGAAACTGCCTTGTTTTGGTGTTTTCTCTGCTCAAGGTGAGTTTTTCCCACATAACGCTAATTAATGAAATCGCAAGCGAAACCTCTGTTGCTTTAGGGGACTTGGCAGCTTGGATGGTTCAATCGTATTATGGTGCTATGTTTTCAATGCAGACTAGGCCCGAGTATAGAAGAAAGGGTTACGGAATTATCTTAGCAAAACAGCTCACTAAATTAGTAAGAAATTTTGTATTATTTTGGACAATATCCTTTTAATGCTGGAAATAATGCAAATCTTGACTTTATAGTTAGATGTAAGTCTGAAATGAACTATAGCTTGCCTTCATCCTAATACTATTCAATTGGAATTTTCAGGTAACTGATCGAGGGTACTTGCCGTTTGTAGTAATCCGTCCAGAAAACGACGCATCCAAGGGCCTATACGCAAAATTAGGTTTTAAAAAACACTTTCAAACCGTCAGAGCCATTTTACGGCCATTTGAAGAGGCAGGCGAATCTCAGGGAGGAGGAGGCGGTGAAACAGTGGTAGAGAATGGAGTAGGAAATACAGTTCGAGAAATGAATGGTGATGTAGAATCTAAGGAGGACCAATAAAGTGTATTATCTGAAAATTTAAGAGCGTTTCCTGAATTACAAAAGTTAGGCCCGTTTTCATGATCTAAAATAGAAATGAATGCATTTTGATTATTAGGCTCATTTAAATTATTGATAAAATTGCAGAATTCAGTATTGCAATGTTGAATAAAAAGCGAAAACTTTGTTCTCAGCTCAGAAATAGTCTAATTATTAAGCACGTTTAATCAACGCCGAAGCACTTTTGCAATCTTGAATGCTTGCTCCATATTTTCCATTATCACTCCACCTCGTACATTATTCTATATACAAAAAACCTACATCTACGAAGACCTAGACGGAGGAGGTTTGATTCCGTTCAGAAGTCAGTTAAATAGCATCATCAAATCAAGTCAAGAAAAGGCAGTAACTATAAAAAATTAAATTCGGTCTTAGTTTGTATTAAAATTAACTGTCTTCCTTTGAAGTGCTTTCCAAAATTCGTTTGTCTTCAAATACGTTACGTTTAAGACGCGCCAAAAGAGTTGAAACAGAGTCCGTTGATTGTTTTACAATTGTAGTTTTCTTGAGTGTTTCAAAAGAATAATGCACAAAATATTAAACAATATAAATGAGAAAAGTGGAACAATCAAGATGTTTACATCAAAACACTCATTTTCAGTCGCCCTATGATAAAATCATCAAATCAAATCTGAGAAAGTATTGCTGTCTGATTGAAAAAAGCTTTTTACAAAAAAAACCATATCGGCAGAAATCTAATGAATACGTGTAACAGATTGTTTCATAATAGCACGGCATTATCTAAGGAAACTATATAGTGTGTAGCGACACCTGCTTTGTTACCTAGCTGGAATGTTAGGAATTACAAAAAATGTCTGCATAATGTCGTGTGAGCTCAAAACTCTGGGTTTTCTGTATTTTAGAACAACTTGTCTCGATTCATTTATTTATCTCGACGAATTAATATGCCCAATACTATAAAAATATTAACTTTTCTTGAAACACAGCAGTTCATATGTGAATAGGTTTCAAAGTAGTAAAATTCAGTTTAAATGCTGTTATTTAGCTCAGCAAATTTAAGCCGCATGTTAAAACCTTAAATAATACCATGCTCTTACGAAACACCCTGCATAAAACTAAGGTCAACATTAACTTTTACATTTGATAAGCATACATCCAAATATAAAGATTCCACGTAGTTTTCGAAATATTCCCGTTTAGCAGGCTTCAACTTGTTAAGAGCTGTGATTTAAACTATCTTAGATTATTCAAAATTAAAACTGCTAGAACGTTTGAAGTAAAAAAAAACGATAAACTTAGCCCGCAAAGTGTTGAATTACTTATACATTTTTATATTATACAGGGTGTAGCAAATTCGATGTATTAGCATTAAGATCTCGTAAACGGTAAAAGGTACGAAGCCTCTTGATTACATTAGGGCAAAGTTACCATGTTTTGATGCTATAATTCGGGAAATATTTCGTAAAAACCAGCATTTATTTCAATAAAAATTCGTCAAAACGGTTACAACGTTTTAAGACAATTCTTCTAGGTCAAACACTTGCAATTTTTAATCCAATTTTAGAAAAAATCTATTGATTTCTTCATGCCTCTCTTCCTTTCATCTTCTCCAATCTTAAACGCGTACTGTTGCATCGACGTGCATACGGTCGCCTGCAGTTCATTAACTTAATCTGTTATCAGTTTATGTTAACGCAATATTATCTGGTACGGGTTTAGCTTCAGAAAAAAATAATAACTTTTTTATAGAAAATGCATTTTAACTTGAAATCATTTGTACCCCGATCATTGCTGGCTCACGAGATCATAAGGCTACCACATTTAATTGTCTAGGCTCTGTAGATTATACAACTGATATTAGTTTAATATTATTTAGGCGCTATGCTGAAAACCTTAATGTATGCATTTTATATTAAATATAATTAAAATTCGAATTTTTGCGTTAACCATATGGGGTTCTAAAAGCATTAAAATCATGTCCTTATTTTTGCCACATGCAAGTACATATGGATGAAATACTTGGTCAAAGCAAAAAATCGAATATTGTTTTTAGTACGCCCAATGTAGAGCTAGCTCCTTCTTCCATATAAGCTAAGTTAGTTAAAATTAGGTTACGCGTTTGTTGTGCCGCATTTATATTTACGTACATAATCTTTACACGCATAAGTGCTTAGAAAATAATGACAAAATATTGGAATTAGTTTCTTGCAAGTAGGGCTGTGAATAATTTTTCTTAACAGTAAAAAGAAAACTACATCCAATCGGGAAGAATACAAATTAACTACTCCTAGAAATAGCAAAGCTTGGGATTAATTTTTATAAATATACTCTAAAAATCTAAAGCTGAACAATATTTAAATAAATGGAAACGTAGGTAGAGATAAGATTGTTTGAAATTTTATAAAATACTAAAGGTAAAGCTGACTATGAAAAAAACGCTTTGATATGGTAAATTTGTTGCATGGACTGCAATGGATGTAAAACCAAATGTTTCAAAGCAACTAATGAAAAAATAGAAACGAAATAATCCGGCAATGTATTTTCGATTAGAAAGCTTTAATTAATTCATAAATACAACCACTTAGTAATAATTCAAACAAATATAAACCTGCATTTAGCTTGTAGGTTTTCTTGAAAGAAAGTTTATCAAGTTCTATGTATCAAGTACGATCATGAGTATATATCGATGAGTATATTTCAGTATCAAGTACGATGTTCTGTACATAATTCTGAAAGGCTACTTTGATTTCCATCACTTCCGTTTTTCAATATAAATCCTGTTGAAGTATTTCAAATAAAGGAAAATATTAGTAGATAAAATCAGTTTTTAACAAATAAGGCTGTGATATAGCTAACTATTGTAGGAAAAAATTAGAATTGACGATTAGTCAACAAGAAACTAATTCCAAGTAACAGAAGAATATTTTTAGATTGTACAACATTAATTTGCTCCAAAAGTTGGCTTAAAAAGTTACTAGTAAAAAAACAGGAAGCCAATTTCGAATATTTGTCACATAATTGATAGCTAGTTTTAATAGTTACTGCTTACTATAAGTAGGCATGTGTATCGACTCAAGAAGTATGCATTGCAATTATTAATCCGGGATATTGGTAACCTTTCTAAAAGTCGTAGAAAACCTCGTTTGGTTACATATTAGGAAAACAAGAAGAAAAAAATTGTAATTTTAATAAATTGATGTATACTTTTTTAAAGACCACATACTGATCATATTTTTTACGCGCATGTTTTTAAAAATTGGGTACCAATAATATTAGTTAACATATATCTATGTACAGTAGTAATAGGTTTAGCACAGTAATAGCGATTTATTCGACTTTCCAAAAGCGTTCTTTAAGCCAGAGATGATCAAATGAAATAAAACAAAATTATCAAATTTCTAGTTTTATTATCAGTTTAAGTATCAGTAAATAACCGGAACCTACTCATCTGTCCGTGACCGTTTTCATTTCATATTCAATTTTAATATTTTAATTTCAAATTACATTTCGGTAATTCTCCTGTAAAAAAATTAGGGTTTTCTGTGCAACAGAACTGCATGTTCGTGTACTAATTCAATAAATACACCGATCAATAAAAAGTAATTATATTTATCCAGCTAAAGGATTGGCATGAATTGTAACACTATTAATTCTGATATCGTTAAGCGGTTTAAAATTTTTTGGATGTACCGGCACCTTCTCCAACTCGTCTAGTGTTTCAAAACCATCTATTACCCTAAAATAAATTTAAAAAAATTTGATATCAACACAGGTAAGTATCACCAAAACATTTCATCTGATATGTGAATAGCATATGTACACTTACTTTCCAAATACTGTGTACTTTAGATCTAAATGTGGCTGGCATGCGTAGGATATGAAAAATTGGCTTCCATTTGTATTTGGTCCATTATTCGCCATTGATAATGTCCCTCTTACATTATGCTGTACATAAATAACTATTGTCAGAGCATCAAGAATACACTTGCTACCAAATACGACTACTGCTTTAACGCAAGATTCAAACACCGTATATGCAGGGTTACTCAAAGATCCTGCGTAAAATTCGTAACTTTTTATAAACGTTTTATTTTTTCGAAAAACTCTGAAATATCCAAATTGTTTTAAACAACTGAAAATTAAAATTTAAATGTGTTTCTACCTTTTTGCAAAAAATCTTTCATAAAAAAGATATGAATTTTATAGATACGGAACATTTGCATAACCATGCATCAATTAAATTCTTTTTCCACCGCAAAAAGTGACTTTCTGATGAAAACTTATAGATACTCGGATACTACAAACTAGACTGGTAAAACTGAAATAAAAGTCCAGTTACTCCAGTCCCAAACCAAGAGTTTCGTCAAATAAAAGTCAAAACAGGCAGGCTCTTTTAGTACTTACTACTAACTTACCTTTAATTGTTCCTTGAATTCGTCTTCAAACTTTTTGCCCCAAATAGACATACCCCCTTTGCCTGTACCCGCAGGATCCCCAGTCTGCACGATAAAACCCTTTATGTTCCTGTGGAATAGGCATCCATTGTAATAGTCGCTAGCACATAGAGCTAAGAAGTTTTCACATGCTTTTGGGCAATGCTCGCAGAACAGTTCGATTTTTAGTTTCCCTAGATCAGTATGCAGTGTCACAGACTAGAAAAAAATATAAATTTGTTTTATTCATTGCCTAGACTTAAACATGCGTGAGTACCGTACCATTTTTCAGTAGTCCCAATTCATATGCTGGTATAATGCGCTTTTCTATTGTCCAGTTTGTTTCAACAGCTGATCTACTGTTTCCTGAAACAAATTCCACATTGAGCTTCGCTTTCGAACGCAAAAAGCATTACTCAATTTAATCGAAAGTAAAAACGTCTTCATACAATTATTTTATCATTCAAGCAAACTAAATTAGTTAAATTATAACAAATTGTTTGCGCTTATATAAGTATCCAAATTACATTATACATAATATACTATAATATATAAAATAATTATCTATAATAATACATTATAGAGTAGTAATAGAAACATCTTTATTTCTAAGAAAAGGCTATCGACCTATCGGTCTTTCTGCCCTTGTTTAGGACATATAGTCTTAATCTAAATAAAAATTCTCTTATTCTGGGTTAACAATTTTTTAACTTTCTAATTCTAATAACAAGAAAAAATTATTTTATTGTCCAGTAGTCAGTTGCGTTTGTAAGTGTTCGAGTAGCGTTGATGTAGGGAAACGGAAGCGGGATTGTCTGGTTGGTCTTGTAAGACAAAGGGGATTCAGTATGGTCCAGTTGTAGGGGTTGTTTGTCCATTTTGTCTGTAGATGTATGAGTCTTTCCGAAATCTTTGTCATGTTTGTGCGTTCGTATAGTAGTTGGGTGGAGGGGTTGTGTAGTGGGTTTTGGGGGTGTCTTATTCGTGTTATTAGTCTTAGTGCAATTTGTTCTGTTGTTTGTATATAACGTTTTGTCCTTTCTGTTCCGTTGGTCATGAGTATATGTCCATAGTCCAAGAGGGGTCTGCAGATCGCTTTGTATATTTTTGTCGCGGTATTTGTACTAATTCCTTTGTCTTTGTATGTTAGTGAGCGAAAGTGTTTTGTTATTTTTATCGTTTCTGTTCTGATGTTTCGTATGTTTAGTCAATTTAAGTTTCTGGTCAATTGTGATTCCAAGGTATTTACGTCGTTTTTTGGTTGTGTCGTTTGGCCGTCTGCAGTTATTGTAGGGGAAGTCAGCGTTGAGTCTGTGGTTTGTGAGCAGAAGTTGGTTTTTTGACGCGTTTGGTGTTAGTCTCCATTTATAAAACCATGTCATTGTGTTGTTTATTAGTGTTTGGAGTCTTTGAGCTGCTCTCTCAGTAGTTTTGTCATGTACAATAAGTGCCGTGTCGTCTGCGTATTGTAATATGTATGCCGATCTGTCGATTTGATTTTTGTCTGGTAAGTTGTAATTGTATATGTCATGGCAGTATATATTGTAGAGAAACGGTGAGAGCGGGGATCTTTGAGGGATCCCTTGTTCAGGGGAAAAAGAAAATGACAATGTTTTGTCAATTCGTACATTCGTAGTTGTCTGTTTTCTAGTAAGTTATTTATGGTGTGCAGTAGATATGTTGGTGTGTGCAGTTTGTATAGTTCAAATCAAAAGCTTTGTTAATATCTATAAACAGGCAAGCTGTCTTTCTGTCAGTTAGGTGGACTGTTTGTATATTGTTAGTCAGAGTGAAGAGTGGGTGAATTTTCGAGTGTTGATGTTTGAAACCGTACTGGTACTTTCCGACACGTTTTCCTAGTCGCTGCTTTATTATGTACTCAAAAACTTTGCTAAGTACTGGGAGTAATGTAATTGTCTGTAATTGCTCGCTTGTGTATTTTCTAGTCCATTTTTGGGTATAGGGATTATTAAGCCGTTTTTCCATGTTTTTGAGATTTTGTTATTTCTGATGCAGTTGTTCAATTCAGTTAGGATCAGTTTGTGTGTTTCTTGAGTTAGGCTTTTCAGGAGTTTTGCCTTTATTTTATCTTTTCCCGGTGCTGTGTTTCTGATATGCGCTAGGGCATCATCGTACTCTGTGTCTGTGATCAGTTTGTAGTGTAAGTTTGGTGAGCTGTTGAAATAGTTCAAGTACCAGTCGTTGATCAAGTTCCAGTTGTCATTGTCGAAGTTAGGGTTTGTCGATATGCTGAAGGCCCTTTGATAGTGTCTGGCGAACGCGTCAGCTTTCTCTTTGTCTGTGTGCCGTTCTATTCCGTTTTCGTCAATTGTGTCAGTAGTGTTAGTTTTTTTGTATTGCATTAGTTTTTTAATTTTTCGCCAGTATGTTTTGCCTTTGTCTTTTGTATTTCTTTACATGTTTCTAGCCATTTGTCTTGTCGGTATTGTCCAATCAAGGTTTTAATGTTTCTGTTGAGTTGGTTCAGTGTTTTTTTAGGACGTTATTTTGAGTGTTTCTATATAGTCTATACAGTTCTCTCTTTTGTTTTATGAGTCTCAGTATGAATACATTATAGATTATAATAGTCATGACCTTTTACATAGGACCATAGTTTTATTATAAATTTCTCATCTTTAAACAGATGGAAGCAAAAATAAGAAAAAGCACAATTTTAAAACGGTAAAGAAAAACGTAAAAATGCGCTTTATAAAAGGGATAAAGCAATAATTTAAATAATATACTTGAAAAGGTTATTAGGCAATGATAGCCTATTTTCCAAGTATCAGAAGTGATATATAGTTATTTTCGCGAGCTAACATAATTCTGATGTAGCTATTTACATGCTTATCAACAAAAACAATGTAGTCTTACCCCAAAACATTTATTTTACAACACAAAATATTTAAAAGTTAGCATTACTTTGTTTAGCTTTAGATCTTTGGTTAAATACACTTTTCTTCTTCCAGCCTATTTAATAAAGATGGAAACGCGGACGCAAATAGACAAAAGGCTCTTATAATATATAAACTATTTTTAACTATAATTTTTTATTAAAAATACAAATTACTGTACTAGACAAGAATATGATTAAGTTCCTCCAAATCAAAATTTTTACTTCTGTTACAATATACAAAATCTGCCATGTGACGCCGCTGTAAAAGAGCCCTTAAGGAATTGTTATTAAACATTATTATCAATAATTACTTAAAACTACTGGAAATTAGCTTCTGTTTTTTACCTATAATTTCATTTCAGCTCTCTCGAATCCACGGCTGCCGTCGCCTAGTCGAAATTCTACTTGGAGTACTTCACCACTGGCGCCTTATGGTTTTCTATCCAAAATTTTCTTTTAATTAAGATAAAAAAATGTTTTTATTGCTTTATTACTTCCGGTGGTGCAATACACTTGCAAAGTTTGTGAATCCAGAAATTTTGGCTGCCGAAACCATTAATAAAGTCGCCGACAATTTGAAATGGTTCACAGATCGGCAGGAAAAGCGGAATATTGGGAAAACCTTAACAGAAAAGGAATAATGGGCCGAGAAAAATTATGTAGAATTGACTGGAGCTCAGAACAAAACTGGGCTATGAAATAAAAAAAATCACTTTCAGGGTTCGGGTTTATTAACCGAAGTGATCATGAAATAAACTTTGTGGTTACTAATACTATTAATATTCGTGGTAGTAGTATGTGGTATTAAATATTGTTAAACATAAATATTAACTAAAAATTAAATAAACTTAAATACAAACGAATGAAATTTGAACATTAAATCTACAAAAGCCCTGTAACAAATTAAAAAAAAATGACCTCAGTAGATACAACAAATATATACCAACTCATTTGGTGTCTCACAGACTAATTTAATTCATATCCTGTTAAATCCATCGTGAGCACTTGGCTGATTAAACACTCTCCGGGCTGCAGGAAAAAAATTTCATTACTTATTTTATAATTGATTTTCATAAAAATCGCAAAACGTGCCTTAATTAATACTGAAAGGTTTGATTTAATAACGCGAATTGGATCGGTGTTTTTCTTAAATTTCCGATACTTTTCCATATCCAGTTAACCATGTTCAGTGCAACTGTGTAGAGGTCCTGAGGATGCCTAAATAAATATGGCAAAACGTCGGCAATTGAAAAAACCAGGCCATTGTTTTTACGCCGATCCTATTCCCGTTATTAAATCAAACTTCTTTATTCATATTATATTAATGTTTAATTCGCTGATAAATGCGTTTTCGGAACTATTGAAAACAGACAACTTACTTGTGGACAAATCCCAATCAATGCATCAGCATGAGAGTAGAATTCCTCCTTCAACGAAATAACAATGATCTGTAGGGATTCCGTTTTCTCGCAGATAAATTTCGCAACTTTTCCAATATTTGTGTTGTCCAGGGCAGCGTCTACCTCATCCAGCACGAAAAACGGTGCTGGTTGGTAGCTGTGAACTGCAAAAAGCAATGCTAAGGCTGCCACTGTTTTTTCTCCACCTGATAAATTGGACATTGGCTGAAATCGCTTTCCGGGGGCAACGCAATTGTAATTTATCCCATCCAAGTAGGGTTCTTCAGGGTTTTCGGCACCTGGTTTCCAAATAAAATAACTTTCCAAGTGTGTCTCCTCAATCAATATTTGGTTGCTGCTTACCTAGAAACGCTTGAGCAGACTGATTTTGGGCTAAAGACTTGTAGATCGTATCAATCTCATTGGCCACGTGTTCGAAGCAAGCATTAAACCTCTCGTATCTGAGAAGCTTGATTTTTTCAAAAGCCGATTTGGCCTTTTTATTGTTCTTCCTGAAACTCTCGAATTCCTCATTAGTTGATTGTAGTTTTCCTTGAGCGATCTCTAGTCTTTCCACAGCTCTCATATTAGGAGCCTGAATTTTCTGAAGCGTATCTTGCAAAGACTGTATTACTTTAATCAGTTTGTTTTCCCTTTTCTTGATTTCATCTTTTTCTTCCAAATCTTTTAAGTCATCAGACAACATGCCGTAATCTATTTGGATTCTAAAAAACAACCACATAAGCAAGCCTTATGAGCAACTACGGAATAATTACCTGGATTCTCTTTCGTATTGCTGCGCAGTACTGCTGGTGTCGTTTGAAGCAAAGGATTGAGATTGGGTGGATTCCGCAGCAGCAATATCTTCCATATTTCCCAGCAACATTGGGATTGCCACGTCGTCCATCTGAAATGCCGATCGCTGTAGACTGTGGTACAAAACATTCTAATCTAAACACGTTACCTTGCAGTGCAGAAGTATGGTATGGCGGTCACTTTTCAGGCTTTCTATTTTGGATTCGATGGAAACTATGGCCTTTTGAATAGATTGCATGTCTTTGTTCACTGAACCGACCTCCCTGCGGGCTTTGCCTACAATACGAGTAAATTGTTGACGAAAAAAAATCTGGTTTAACTCCCCCTTACCCAATTCTTCTTCCATCTCTTCCACCTCTTTCTTCTTGGACATTTTCTTCGCTTTGTGCTCGTCCAGGTTCTTTAATTCTTTGTCAATTTCATCTCTTTGTTTGGCTTCTTGTTTCTTGGCAGTTTCCAGTTTTTCCTCTTCGTCGTTAACCGTGCGCTCCCATCGACTCACGTTGCTTTGAGTGTCGCGACTCCTCTCAAATTCCAAGTTATTTGTGATGCGATTGACTTGCATTTCAAACTCCAAGCGTTTTTGCTTGCGTTCTTCTTGGGCCCGCAGTTCACGGTCTTCGTACTGCCTGATGTTCTTCACACCTAAATAGTCGAAATAATTGCCTGCATCGTATCAGTCTCAAGAAAATTACCAATTTCACTGCAAAAGTCCGAAAACACGTCATCTTCAACCGTGTTCATTCGCAGCTTGATTTCTTCAATCTGATGCTCCCGACTTTGCATCTCTTTTTCGATTGTTTCAATTTCAGGTCCGTAAATCTTCATTTCTTCAACCACAACCTGGATATCTTTTTCTACGGTCTGAATTTGCTTTTTCTGCAATTTTGTATATATTTTGTAGTCGTTTAAAAAAATCTTAATCCAATAACTTACAGTGTTTTCCATGTCCCCCTTGGCGTAGCGCAGCCTTGTTTCCAAACCTCGTATCTGTGAGTCGACTGTGCTCATTTCTGATTCTTTGCGCGATTTTTTCTGAGCCTCTCTTAATTCGTCAGCAAGTTTCTCCTAAGTAAACGTGCGATTGCTATGAAGTGTTTACAAGTGAATCGGAATTAATTAGTTACTTTTTGTGACTTGAGCTGTGAAACATGCTTTTCGTCCCAGCGTTTGGCTTTGCGTGCCAAATCTACACTTCCTCCTGATATAATACCGGATTTCTGATAATAGGTACCATCAAGAGCCACGGCCTGAAGCGCAATTTAATTGTAATTCAACTTTTCCAGATAGAAATGTTAGTCTTACGTCGTATCGGCCTCCTCGCTCATAAGCCACAGTTCTTGCGTCTTCTGAATCTTCACATACTAAAGCATTGTTAGTGGCGAACATGACAGCAGTTGCTATCTCAGGAGGGTCAAAGTGAAGAACATCGTACACTAGTTTTACCCCCTAACATTTCAATAATTAGAAATTTATAGGTTTAGATATAGATGGCTACCTTTGGGTCGGTGATGTTCCGAAGCCGCTCCTTAACTGGTTTGGTTTGCAAGTAAGTCAACGGCAGGAACGTTTCTGGATCTAACATTTGTTCTTTTAAATATTTAATGCACTGACGTCCAGTATGTTCGGTGTCCACTACAATGGCTTCCATGTACTTTCCCAGCACCTTAGTGATGGCCACGTTGTATCTTTTGTGGATCGGTTGACACATATTGATCATGCGATCGAACTATGCAAAGAATAGAATGGGGAAACCAACTTTGATTTGTCTGATTATTCCTAGTACTAACCACTCCAGGATAATTTGCCTTGAATCGATCAACAATTTCCTGTTTCTTCTTCCTTCTGGTGTCCTCATGCTTATCAGTTCGGGCATCGCCTAGCTGTTCCATTACATCCTCTAGTTGTCTTTGAATTTCCTGGACTCTGTCTCTGGAAGAGCCCACGTCTGACTGTAAGTCCTTCAGGAGCTTCCTCTGGTCGTGTAAAGCCTGCTCGCTTGTACTAAAATTTCCAAAGAATATAGTGGATAGTTAACAAAGTTAACAGCCAACAAACCGAATATGCTCGGATAATTTTTCGATTCGCTTCTCCATCTCCTCTTTTTCGTGACATTTTTGCGAGTGTTTGTTTTCCGCATCAGTGCGCAGTGTGGATACATTATCAAGTCGGTCTTGATCGGCTTTCTGCTCCCTGTTTACTGAGTCGAGCTCTTGCATGTATCGGGCTGATCTTTTTGCGGCCTCCTCTTTCAAGCGGTGATATTCGCGCACCTGTTCGTCTTCTAAATGGACGTCCCTTCCCTTTAAAAAAATATTTTTGAACCTGATAAGGAAGGTAATTCCTTAAAAATTTACCTGGCTTTGCGATTCGCCAGCAATCTGCTCCTCATACTCCGCCTTTGCCTTGTCAACTTCAGCAAGTTCATCTTCCAACTTCTGGATATCGTTCATATGGGCTTCATGGGCTTTTTTTGCCTGATCCAGCGTTTTGTAAGCGCCTTCGACCTGCAAAGTTACTTTCATGCAACAGTCCTTTGTCATATTGGTAGAACCAACCTTTTTCTGAACATATGTGACTTTCTCTTTAGCCTTGATAAACATGGGTCGCTTCTTGGATATTTCCACTTCGGCTTCCCGAATGTCTTGCTCGATCTTGGCTAGTTCTCTGGAAAGTACATTTTTTAGATGCTGTGAGTGGCTGGAAAGTGAGAAATGTGCAACCTGTTTAATTTTCCATGCTCCTTTTTCTTCTCTTTTAGAACGTCCTCTAGCTTTTCCTTTTTCTTTTCCACTTTCTCCAGCTCCTTCTGCTTGGATTTCAGTTCTTGTTCGCGGATTTTCATGGCACGCTCATTATGGAACGCCTTGAATAGCTGATGTTCCACTAATTTTTCATTCTAGAAAATTCAATTTAGTTGCGAATTGCTGGGCGAATAAGGCAAGGTTAATGTACCAAATCGTCTTTGAACCGGGAGTATTTGTCCGCTTCTTCCTTCTCCAATCTGGCCTCCTTTCGCTCGGCGTTGATGCCCTTTTTTTTCTGTAGGGCAAAATTCATTTCTTCTTGCGCTTTCTGCTGTTGCAGCTTGAGTCTCTCATATTCTTCCTTTAATGCTCCAGAGCTGGATTGGAACGGGTTTGTTCAACAATGAGCACCTACTTGCCAGTTGCACTTACCCACTAATTTCCTCAAAAAGCGCAGTCATTTCCTTGGGGTTTTTCATGGCAATTGATTCTACAGCGCCTTGGAAAACCAGGAAATTTTTAGCCTTTACGTTGATTTTCAGCTTTTCCAGTTCAGCAAGGTAGTCGTTAGCTGTAACAATCTGAAAAATAAATAACCTTCAGGAAAAGCTCCTGCAACTCCGGTTAAAAATGGGGTGGTTTGAACCTACGAAATTGTACGATTTTGTTTAGTGGGATTTTTTTGTGCAAGCTTAAACAATATTATAAAACTTCACTAATTATTTCACACATTTCATAACAAATCTTCTGTAATGTATTATTCCTTTTATCAATGTTGGTGATACCTACGTTTCCATTAACTTTGAATTCGGATGATGATCCATGGACGGATCTTTGGAAGGCGATTTCTTGCTCAGGATCGCCACCCAATGTGAAAATTGCAGTCACAGAAGCGCTGAAAATCGACTATAGTATGGGGGCCCAAAAAAAAGGTAAAACAAAGCACCTTCTTGAAACAGGCTTGCTAATAGCTGCTCCATGAATAAGGTCGCTGAGTCTTTTCACTCTTAGACTGTGAGTTTTTTCGCCCATTACAAAACTAATGGCATCCATGAAGTTGGATTTGCCTGCAATTGAATAACATCTTCCCTCAAAGAACCATCAATTCATGGAGTGTGGAGACTTGATAAAGTTTGAAATAATAACACAGTGAACCAACCCTTTGTAATAACGCTTAAACAAGTTTTTTACAAAAACCACTAATTTAAATCACATACCTGATCCGTTTGGCCCAATCACCGCATTAAAGGGCTTGAGGGGGCCGATAATATGTCGCCCCTTGTACGACTTGAAGTTCTCCACCTCAATGTGTTTTAACCGGGGACCCATGTCGCGTTCTGAAAGCGATAGCACGGAAAATTTAAAGCATGTGCAAGGGGTATTAATCAGTAGAAAAACTCAATTTTCAATGAACTGATTAACGTAACTTAAAAAGGTACTAGAACAATATTAAAAAACACATATAAACACAGAGACGCCAACTTATGCGCCAAATATGAAAGATGTTAAATGACAAGCCATTCAAGTCAATCCCACAGGTCACAGAGGTTGGTGATCTGTGGTCAATAGTCGCGTCTAGCGGTAGCTCTGGCTCCGGTGAATGGCGCGCAGTTTGAAAATTTACATTTAGAGCCGTGAAGTGTTTTTGTAAAACAAATTGACTGAGCATATTTAAATAAATTGCCTTAAGTTTACTGAATAGTATTCGTGAGAGAGTTTTTAAAGTCCGTGCCAATTAGTCTGCTGCAATACTTCCCAAAATGTGTTGTGTGGACTTTGTTGTGTTGTGTGTCTTTTTCTATGATCATGAATGATAAACGAATCTCAACTGCGTGTATCCAGTCGATTTTGCAACTTTGGGGCTCAATTCATCGATGAATTAAGCTTAATTAGCTGGATTTAATTGGGATCAATAAATTCGCAATTAATCTGAAAATATCAGACAATGTACACAGAGTGCTTCGAAAAAGTGCGCATGTAAGTTTATGCATATACAGGGCGTGAAAGTAATACGATAAATTTATTTTTAAAAATGTACTAAGATGTAGTAGACCTTTAAAAGACGACGCTGAAAATTGATGTCAAGCAAAAGTACTTTTTTCTTTAATTTAAGTTTCTAGCTGTCCAGAAATAGTTTCCTTGAGTCTTTATCATACGGGGTGTGAAAAATATCCTGGTCGATTCCTGGTAAACCCAAACAGCAAAAAAATGATAGATACGAATAATAAAAATTGGGGGAATATAAATGTTTAGAAGACACTGTTTTAAGAGGCCTTAACTAGCGTCTGTAATATAACCATAGTCTCTATGCCAGAAAATTTCAACTTTAGTGAGTAACGACATTGCAACTCATTTTTGGGACATTTGTTAGACGAAATTTAATAGGAAAAACAATCACTTTTAGTTGCCATCGAAATTTTAAATCAATTCCTGCCTTTGATCGCGCTTTAATTTCATGAATGAATTTGCCGAATGTTCTTGTTCAAATATCAACAAATTTCTTTATGGAAAATATTTGATTAGTACCTAACAAAAACTCCCCGACAGTACCCCATGAACAATTAAAACAAACAATCACTAACATAGACCCTTCAACATGAGACTACTTTACGCCAATATCAACGGACTTAACAGTAAAAAACCACTTATTTACAATTACATAGAACAAAACGACACAGACTGCTGCATATTTATAGAGACTAAAACCAAACTAGGACAGACACCAACGTACGGAAATTGGCAGTATATCTACAGGCATGGAAATACCATTAATCATGCCAGGGGCGGGGTCGCAGCTCTTCTAAAACCAACATTTAAACTTGGAAGAGCAAATCCTCCTTCCCTCAACCACCCTCTGAACGACTGCATACATTTTACGATACCCTACCTAAATGACTTGATACACATATTTCTGACATACATACACCCACACTCCAACTTAGAACAAAACATATTGACCAAAGCAAGCATCTATAAATATGCAATAATTATAGGGGACTTTAATCTGAACAAAAACGAAACGAAACAGCTTAAAAGATTTCTACAAAATTCGGACTTTATAAAATAGCACACCCCACCAACTTTTCTGATGCCCGCAAACCCAGATTCAACACCAGACGTTCTACTGCACACAAGAAACTTAACAAACACCATCAACAACATAAACTTAACCAACGAACTTGGATCCGACCACCTGGCTATTACGTTTAACATAGACTTACAACATACACAACCTACCTCCAGTACACCTCCTATAGGGAAAAAATTAAACCTAACAAAGGCTGACATAGACAAAGTGAAACAACATATACATGACCACATTCAATCGCAAGCACAGCCCATTTCAATAGAAACCATACAACAACAACTTTCACTAGCCATAGGAAAATTTAGCCCGGAAATAAAAAATGCTTTCTACCGACATACACTACCCAAATTCATACTGAGACTCATAAAACAAAAGAGAGAACTGTACAGACTATATACAAACACTCAAAATAACGATCTAAAAAAGACACTGAACCAACTCAACAGAAACATTAAAACCTTGATTGGACAATACCGACAAGACAAATGGCTAGAAACATGTAAAGAAATACAGAAGGACAAAGGCAAAACATACTGGTGAAAAATTAAGAAACTGGCGCAATACAGGAAGACTGGCACTACTGACACAATTGACGAAAACGGAATAGAACGCTACACAGACAAAGAGAAAGCGGACGCATTCTCCAGACACTATCAAAGGGCCTTCAGCATATCGACAAACCTTAACTTCGACAATGACAACTGGAACTTGATCCACGACTGGTACTCGAACTATTTTAACAGGTCATCAAACTATACATACAAACTGATCACAGACACAGAGTACGATGAAGCCCTAGCGCACATCAAGAACACTGCACCGGGGAAAGATAAAATTAAGGCAAAACTCTTGAAAAGCCTAACTCAAGAAACACACAAACTGATCCTAACTGAATTGAACAACTGCATCACAAATGGTAGAATCCCAGAAACATGGAAAAACGGCTTAATAATCCCTATACCCAAAAATGGACTGGTAAATAAAGTAGCGACTAGGAAAACTTGTCGGAAAGTACATACCATCGTATCAGTTCGAATTCAAACATCAACACTCGACTATTCACCCACTCTTCACTCTGACTAACAATATACAAACAACCCACCTTACTGACAGAAAGACAGCTTGCCTGTTTATGGACATTAACAAAGCTTCAGATAGTATCTGGCATAGAGGCTTACTATTCAAACTATACAAACTATACACGCCAACAAATCTACTACACACCATAAAAAACTTACTAGAAAACAGACAACCACAAGTACGAATTGACAAAACACTGTCATTTTCTTTTTCCCCTGAACAAGGGCTCCTCAAGGATCCCCGCTCTCACCGTTTCTCTACAATATATACCGCCATGACATATACAATTACAACTTACCAGACAAAAATCAAATCGACAGATCGGCATACATATTACAATACGCAGACGACACGGCACTTATTGTACATGACAAAACTACTGAGAGACCAGCTCAAAGACTCCAAACACTAACAAACAACATAGACATAGACATAGACATGGTTTTATAAATGGAGACTAACACCAAACGCGTCAAAAAACCTACTTCCACTACAAACCACAGATTCAACGCTGACTCCCCTACAATAACTGCAGACGGCCAAACGACACAACCAAAAAACGACGTAAAATACCTTGGAATCACAATTGACCAGAAACTTACATTTACTAAACACATACGAAACATCAGAACAGAAACGATAAAAAGAACAAAACACTTTCGCTCACTAACATACAAAGACAAAGGAATTAGTACAAATACCGCGACAAAAATATACAAAGCGATCTGCAGACCCCTCTTGGACTATGGACATTTACTCATGACCAACGGAACAGAAAGGACAAAACGTTATATACAAACAACAGAACAAATTGCACTAATACTAATAACACGAATAAGACACCCCCAAAACCCACTACACTACCCTTCCCCCAACTACTATACGAACGCACAAATATGACAAAGATTTCGGAAAGACTCATACATTTACAGGCAAAATGGACAAACAACCCCTACAACTAGACCATACTGAATCCCCTCTGCCTTACAAGACCAACCAGACAATCCCGCTTCCGTTTCCCTACATCAATGCTACTCGAACACTTACAAACGCAACTGACTACTGGACAATAAAATTATTTTTTCTTGTCATTAGAATTAGAAAGTTTATTGAATTAAATTGTTAACCCAGAATAAGAGAATTTTTTTTTGTTTTTTTATTTAGATTAAGACTATATGTACTAAACAAGGGCAGAAAGACCGATAGGTCGATAGCCTTTTTTAGAAATAAAGAAGTTTACTACTACTACTTTTTGATTAGTCAGCAAACCAATCAACAATATTATTCAACGAATATTATGCAGTCGCTTAAATTTTCCTCTGTGTCCTGATTTTTTATTCGCTGGTCAATTTTGTTTGCAGTTCTGTTCTTTATTAGGTCTTAAGCCGACAAATGGGAATTGACTATTTAAACTATTGGCTCTAAGAAAATATCCATGAACTTGCCATAAAGATGAATTATGTTTTTGAAATTCCGCCCGATGCGGTTAGAAACGAAATTGAATTGTACTTTAATATGTATGAGATTGAAAATGCTTGGAATTTATCCCTGCAAATCTCACGTACGATTCTAAAATTCACCACCAAATCAATTTCAATATGAATTTCTAAAGCTGCTGGCTCGTGTTCGTTTAAAATTTAAAATAAAAAATAATTTTCGAGCTAAAAAGCGATTTTGTTTAAATCTATACGCGAATCCACGTGTGGTCGTTTTATAATTCAACGCACTTGCTGGCTGGCAATAAGCGTAAGTCTGCTATTGTTTCAAAAATCCTGCTGGAAATTTGCAGGATTTTACTGTTTTCAATAGAAACTTTCATAAAAAAGCTACTGGGATTGAAAACAAGTTTTGGTTTTTATTTGGCAAGATTTTTCATAACACCTACAATGGCACTCGTTAAAGATTTGATTAGTTGCCTATCAAAGGCACTTTCATCATGATTTGGTCACTGCAAAGCTTTTGCTCGTTCCATTGTATGGATAGATTCCACCTAGGATATATTTGTAATTCCCAAAATGGCTTATCCGGTACGTTCCAAGTTCGACATTGTCTCGAATCAGCCACTGAATTTCCACCTCACTTCCACCTTTGATCACATTGGTTCTTTTCCAGATAAACCTGCAAAAAAAACACAAAAATCCCATAAAAAAACACACATTACAGTGTCGTATACCAGAAGCTGAAACACTTTCAGTTATAGTTGAAACCTCATCAGGAATTTACTGACTGGTGAGTTTTTCAGGATTTCAGACCGTGGTGGAAAAAAAATCCTCCTGACGTTTCGCAAGCACAAATGGCTTGCATCTTCAGAGGTGGTTGTCAGTTTCAACTATGCTTTTGTTACCACTATTAGTATGTAGTCATTAAAACTTCTTTGGATTGCGTGAGAAACGTGAACAAATTTGATACCATTATACGCACGTAGAACCCATTTTTTTCTGCAAGTGATTTTGTGCTCACATTGAGAATTGTGCAATAAATTCTCCATTTATGCTTATTGCTTAGTGGGCGATTTTCAGCAAGCAACAGTTTGGAAACTAATTTCAGATAGACACCACAGACCCAGACAGAAAACACCACTTTTCCCATTATATGTAGACAATGAACGGTGTCAAGTTGTGTCTTCATCCGGAATTTACGCGCTTTTTTTATACGACAGCAATTATTTGCCAATCGTTTACAGTTGAAGCAGAAAAAGGTCGATTTTTCCATATTTTATTGTGCGCTTCTTTATTTTCTGCCGAGTTTTTAGGCTTTGGGCAAATATCTGTTTGGAATCAACTATTTGTACAACAGTTTTCGGAAAAATGTTCCCCCATCTGTAGACAAGGTGGGGTGAATATTACGGTTAACTGGAGTGCAATTTTTAAATTATTTTTTAAGCAATTTTGGCATCAATAGTGGCCATCCATTAACTCTATATCTAATATTTTTCATAGGAGGCGTTCAAACAGTTCACCCTCATTATGCACACACATTTCAGCTCTGTGTATAAGGACATTTTTACCTTCTTCTTCTAAAGTTTGTACTGAAATATTCCGAAAACTCTTGCCAAGAGGAACTCCAAAAAACTCACATGCGAAGTGGGTTTTTGTCCAAATTTTCATAAGGTGCAGCACGATGTTTTCGAAAAAATTTAATCTCTCCAAATATCCAAACACCGGAAATTTGCATAATTGGGAAGCTCATTAGGTCGAAAGCAGTCAAAAAACTTGCGTATGAAATTTGCATGAAGAAAAACCCAATCAGTCTTGAGTGGGACTTGAAGAGTTAAAAATTAGGCATAAAAGCACCGTAAAAGTCCCCTTTTTCAACTGTATCTAACACTTTTAGTTGGGGAATGAGCTCAAACAAGTAATGAGGATTAAACAACCGTCCAAAATGCCGATTTAAAACCGCCACACGAATAATTCGGTTACAGTCCTAATGCAGCGTTGATGTCGAGTTCCTGTCTGGAACAAATACATTTTCGATCAAAAACTCCGGTAACTCACCCAGTAACCTCCAGGTGTTGTATAATCGGAGAAAAGACACTCTGCGCATCAGCAACACGGATAGAATTAATTAGGACCGACCTAAATGGGATCTGAGTCGTCTATTAATTGGAAATGTGAAAGTTACTCTCTATTTATAGCACCAACTGTAAGAAGTAGATGGTGGCTCCGACAGAACAAGGGCTAATAATTTTTTAAGGAGAATAAGTATCATTTTAAATAAAATGAGAAATACTAAACTTCTCATGAAGAAATTCTTTTCCACGATGATCTAAAACCTCGAAAAACTCCCACCAGTTTCAACCAATGTTCGCAAAGCCTTTTTTGATAAACTTACTTTGTCTCAAAATTCGCATCAGTTGCCACCACAGTCCAATTATTGGCACCATTCTGCTTTTCCACTGCTAGGAAAGTTTTCTCGCTCATTAGGTCGTTTCTCGGATGTCCTGCAATCTAACAAAGGCAATTTTAAGATGAAATTTTCCTCCGAAATTTACAAAAGTGACTTACAAACTTCACTGAAACAGTATCTCCAATTTTCGCCTCATCTGGAGGTTGTTGAGTGACATCGCCAAAGTTCCAAAACCAGCCGGCCGTATCGAAAATAACCGGAGTGATCAGCGACAGCAGATTCTTCTTGGATAAATCTTCGGGTAATGGACCAGCAGCCACTTTCCTACCCTGCATTTTCCCATTGAAATTCCATTTAGATTAATGCGGCAGAGACATGCAGGAAATGAAGCATTTCGCTTTATTTCCGATCAGTTTCAAGGAGATATTTACACAGATCAGCGTCTTTTCTGTTGAGGACACGTGGATCTGTTTGGCGCTTTTGATTACATATTTCACGTCCCCCATAAAGAGTCTGCTTTTCAGCACTTTTCTTTGCAAATATTCTTTATGTGTCGCGATAACTACGTTCATTTGATATAAAACGGCGCTCTTTTAAGGTCCTCAACCTCCCGTTTTTTTAACATTTTCCACCATTAGAAACCATCTCTTAAAGGCTTCATACTACTGTTGAGTATTAGAAAATGTTAACCTTGAAGCTGAGCAAATTTTTGGAAAAGTTAATTTCCTTATTGATGAGTTCTTAACGAAATTCTTAAGACGAACAGAAAGCGCGATGTTGTTGTAATGAAACTTTCCCATAAAGCCTCTGAGACCGACTAGTATCCCAAGACAAGAAAACGGATGGATTTCATCGACATTTACTTAAAAAAAGCGAATTTACACCCGCTTTAAATAATATCTGTGGTAAAAGGCGGACATGAAATTTATGAGACGAGAATTTGAGCGTCTGAAACTCTAAAGGGCATTTGTTTTCTGTGTGGGAGGTTTATGAGTTTTGAGCGAAAAACTGTAATAACATTTCAATTATTTCGCAAAAAAAATAAAAACTGAATTAACATTACATTTAGGGTTAATAGGCAAGAAAGCATTTGCGCAGTATTTAAAAAAAAAGCAAAGTGGTTTAAAAAGTATGTTTTTGTACAAACCTAGAATTTCTGAAAAAATTGTTCTGACGTTTCTGCAAGCACGAGTAGCTCACATCTTCAGAAAAGAACTGAGCATTATTGGGGTATGAGAAAAATAGGTGAACACTCAAAATCATTTGTAAAAACTGCGTGAAAAATATAACGACAACCTAACAGAAAAGCGAGAAAAAGTCACAGGCCGAAGTTGCAATTTAAACAGGGGAATATTCGAATACAAGCAAGCAAAAGAGAAACGTGAAGAATGAACAGGAAAATAAACAATAAGAAGCACACACTATGATGGTCAGACGCTATTAAAACTCAAATAAAAATGAACATTTTTGTATACAAAATATTCAAAAGATTCGCTTACAAAATATCCATCAGAGAAAAATGCACGTTTTGAACTGTTTTGCTTTAAAAATTGTAACAAACGCAAATAGGAAAAAATGGATTTTCTGAACGACGAAACCCAATAAGATTTATAAAATTTGTGCATTAAAGGAATAAAGAAATGCAAAATTCAGAGTCAAAAACTCAGACTAAAACAATGGAATAGAAGCGCTCACCATTCCAGTGATTATACGTATAAAAATATTAAATCGAAAACTCACCTGTATAATAGCTTCTGAAAGATTCTTGTATATCGACTGGTAGATCTGCAAAGTGTGAGGCCCGAAAATAGTGGCGGCACCTTCATATCTCTGAAGCTGGAAAATAAAACGTTTCCTCAGCCCTTTAAAACTAGCATTTTGTTAGGAAATATGCAAACAGTCCCAATATGGGCTAATTTGTTAAAGGTGCAAGGCACATTGAAACTGACTAGCTAGCAAATGCCGATCTAACATATTTTGAGTGTTTAATGCCGGCAATGTTGGAAATTTGTGAAATATACACCGTTCAAGTGGCACGTTGTTGATATTGGATGATTTTGCAGCAGAGATAATAAAGCTGTAGATTTACCTGATATTCCTCGTAAGTGGCAATGTAGCTAGTATAGGTGTTGCTAAGTCCAGTCAGCACCACTTCTGTGTTAGGATCGCCGCCGCTGGAAATGAGAGCGGTTTTTACGGTGTCCCGAAGCCTTCTTCCAGACATGGTGGTAAATTCCCCTGGAACGGCAATCATGGCAAAGTTTCCCAGCAGAAGAATCTGCGTGGAAACTATTTTTGGCTGCCAGGAGTATGGCACCGTCAACTGGAATTAATATACATTTTTTTAAACAATCATCCTCTATAAAAGCCGCTTTTTTACCCGCCCGGTGTTCATTAGAATGGGCTTCGGATAATGGCACTCAATATCTCGGGGCTCAGGCGGAAAAATGAAGTCCCGTATCAGATTCCAAAGGGATTATCAGTGATTTGAGCCTGTTTGAAGTCGAATTCTCCTGGACCGTCGGTTGTGCCGGCTGCAAATGCGTACCCTCGCCGGAAGACAAACATGCACCTAAAATGAAGAGTTTCACTGGAAAGTTTCATTTCATTGCCCGAACTGGAAAAGTTTCTTTTTAAGCTCTTCCGGCCTCTAAAGTCTAGAGGCCTTTGAAGTATTAGGCTTAGGTGCAACAGCGTGAATGCTAAACTTATATGTTGCTTTCTTGGGGTTTTTCTTTGTTATTTTCTATTTGCTTTGACTTTGCCGGCCTGATCGGCTTATATTGACGATATTAGGAAGAGAACCTGCTATTGGGACGTACAGTCTCGATTGTTCCATTTGCGTTCTGAATCTGGAGCATTGTTCGCCCATTTCACCCATTGATGAATGTATTTGATTGGTCCAGTTACTTCTTGGGTGTTTCATTTAACAGTAATTCCTGAAATTTGAAAATGTGTCAGATTTTCTACAGTTTTTCATAGATTTAAGTTGCAGAGACTTTATAATTTTTGCTTGAGGGTTTTCAACTTATTGCTGTGTTTAACTTTGCCTAAATTGATTTTTTGAGTGTGTTTTTTTTTCGGGTAATAGCATTTAAATTAATCTGAATTGGAATGAAAATTTGGCCGTTTTCCTTCAGAGGAAATTGTGGTTTTGCTCAAATCGACGTTTGTTTTATAACCAATTTTCAACTTTTCAACTTCGACGGGCTGTAATCTTTCTTTAAAAGTCCAATTTTGAAAAAATACAGTTATTTGGGCTCATGCTTACTAGTTTGAGAGATTTTTTGGACATTAGTGGAGGAGTTTGGATCACAATTTGAACCTTCCGCGTGGAGAATTGAGGTTTGCCCAAAACTTTGTCCGTTTCACAGCGATTTTTTTTACTGAAACAGTTTTCGTGACCTTTTAGTTGGAGCCCTATTAAAAAAAACTTTGTTATTTGCTCCCATTTTGACCATTTTTAGTGATTTTTTAGGAGAATTAACCATACAGCTTCCTGGAAATGATGGGGACGTTTGAAGGATTGGGAAATTCTCTGCTGTGGAAATTCAAAGATTAGCTGTGAGAAAAGTAGTTATTTAGGGTTATTAAGCAGTAGTGGATAAGAATCTGGAAAGTGTGTTTCATTTCCAAACGAACATAACAGCTCGGTGTTTCGCTCAAAACTCAATAATTTTTAGCTGTGAAGGTATCAAGATGGAACGTACCACGCGCAGTCATTTAATGTCTCCCATAGACTCTGATGGTTGGGAGTGAGACAACCGTTGTCAGCTAGGTTCCTAATGTAAGTGTTTGATTCATTCGAATCAGAGTGTTTTCATCCGATGCAAACAAGCTTTAGAAAATATGGCCATGTTTGTTAGCGAACGACAGAATGTTGTCCAAACCAAATGAGACGCAAACGTATAGAAAAAAAACTGCAAATTTAGCATCACTTTTTTTAGAGAAAGCTAGACTGATATTGATCAGATACAATAGAAAAGGCATAAACATTTAATTAATGATGAGACTGAACGCTAGATTAAAATCGTATAGATTAACAGTGGACTTTAGACCCGATTTATGAAATATTGAGAAAAAATGGGCTCAAGTGAGAATAGAGCCCGATAAATTATCTGCTCCATTTCTGAGTAAAGTTTGTCAAAGTGTAAAAAAGAAACGGTATCGACAAACGGTGATTTTCGGTTGTGTTTGGCTGAAAACAAACCTCTGCAGAGGACAGCTATGCCTGCTAGCGAAACGTCAAGAGCAACTACTTATTGACGACCAAGCAACCCGAAAATTACCGATTGTGGAAACAATTAATCATTCTAGAAGATTAACGAATAAATGAGGCAAAACTTACCTTGGCTTTCCCAAATAGACGAGTAGCAATAATTTCCTCACTCTCATACATATCATTGCCCGGGCCCATGGCAATGCAATACTTATTTTCCCCATTACAAGTACTGGTTTCATAGTCACATTCTTCTCCGGTATTCACACAAATTGGCCCTTTTAAGTTGGGAGAAACATCGCCCAGATTACTCGAAGCAAAAGCTCCGACAAAGCTGCCCTAAAAATTGCCCTTCAATTATATGAGTTCCTTTGCAACACTAAGAAGCTGACATTAAATGCAAAGTTCACAAAGCAAGTTTCTGGGGGGGGGGGTCGTCAGGGGGTTCCTTGTTGATTACACACATTTTTCAGACTTTCTTTGATAAACCGAGGTTTAAGGCCAGTCAGTTTTTTTAACTGAATTTTGTCCAAAACCAGTAGTAAAAAATCAAGCCTCATTTCCGCAGATAAACATCTAAGGAGAAAGAAGGGATTTCTTCATTGTTTCATATCACACTTTCTCTTTGGAGTTTTGTACTCAAACTTTCATGATTTATTTGGGAAATGCGTTTTTAATATGTAGTAAACTCGGCTCATGAAAGTTTAAGATTCCCTTTTAACGACACTTATTTTCCGCTCAATGAGAGCCACTTGGACTTTTCCCAGGGAAAAGTGAGTTTTCAACTCATCAGTTTCCTACCAATATTGCTTGAAACAATGTTTGTGATTTATTTTTTACACGTTTTTTCTACCTGTCCTATCACGCTGTTGGGATTGTATTCAGCCTCCAATAGAATAGAAGCATGCCCAACATTATCAGCTGTTACCAAACAGTTTGGTGTTATTGACTGAAACAGCATGGACAGCATACCAATTAATGGCTCCTATTACCGCATTGTCTGAAGAACGAGTAATTTTCAGCTGCCTTAATGTTTTGTCAGTATTGTAGTCGTATCTGGAATATAAAATAAAAAAATGTCTGAAACACAAATTTTCTTCACAATAAAAAAATTGAACAAGAATCATCTTCTGACTTTAACACCTGCGGATATTTAATTAATTTGCATCGTCCCAAGCGGTGCTTGATTGAAACCAACAAGCATTCCAGGTATTTGCGGAATTTCGACTTACTTCGTCGGGATTCTGGATATGAATTTACTGGTTTTAAATTTTAAGGATTTTAGACAATTTACACAATACCCTTTAAAGCAGTTTGCGACTAACTGATAAGGAGTTTCTGAACAACTTCAACAAAACAACGCTTTCTTACTTGTCTCTTTCTTCTGAGGATTCCTATCGTAGGATGCAGGGCTGCGATTTATGTTGGCATTTACAACGTCTACAGAGTTAATGAAAACTCGCGCGTCCACGATGTTTCGTGAGCTCTTTGAATTGCCTGCAAACAAAAAGAATTGAATTGGACGCTAAAATTGCAATCGCTTTCTTGGTGACTTCGAAACGGAAGAGGAAATAACGACTGTTCTTTTGAGTTTGATGGCTTTGTTCCGAATTCGGAAAGGATTTTAGCCGGAAGGTTGAAAAACTACTAAAAAATATGCTTTGCTTCCGTGGCAACTTAAATGATCTTTAAGGCAGCGACGTTTAAAATTTGAATAAAAAAACTGGGAAATAATGAACTTTACCTTTGGAGCTCTGCGTTGAAAGCTTTGAAAACCTCCGCAATCTTTACAAAGCGCTTAGGAATATTTTTCAGCTGGTTTTTTGAAACTTTAATGAAAACCGGCCAATTTAATCAGGTTTCTCGGGAAAAAGTGCCATGCTTTCTTGACTCTCAAATGTTTGTTTTTCCACGGAAAACGAGTATCCAGCAAAAGTATTGCGCCAGTCGGCTTCATCAACTTTGTGAGTTATTTAGTGCAATTTTAAACAAAACACATTTTTCCCGAAACCATCTTCGAGCCACAGAGAAAATAAATGTGCTCATAAATCGGGAACATTTGCAATAAAGGAGTTTTGAAGGTTCCATTAGGTGTTATTGATTCGTTATATAGAGCCTGTAATTTATGGAGTTAGAAGAAGAAGTTATTTATTGAGGCCTCGAGCCCATTTTTCTCCATTTTCCATTAAAACCGATTTAAACAGTTTTCAGTACGGTTTTTCGACGAATTTATCATAGAAAATAGTTTCCAGCTGGTGAAGTTTGAAGAGTCAAGGTTCCATTCTCTCTGATTGAATCGATTATTAAGCCTTTATTGATAGGAACTTGAAATTGACGTTTCGCTAGCAGGTACTTCTAACATCTTCAGACCTATGCTTCTGTCAGTAGCTCCAATTCCGTTTTGAAGGAGTCAAACAAAACTCATGTTTCCAGTCAGGAACGTAACTGGCAGCGATTGTCTCACTCGCTCCCATAGGAGTCTATAGAGATTTAAAATAATCGGCGCGTTGCTGCGTTCCAACCTTCACGCCTCAAAATAACTCAGTTTTCAGCTGTACAAAATGTGTTTTTCTGTTTTTTCAGAGCAAAAAAACAAATTTGGCCATTTTTTTCTTTCCCTGTTCGAGTTCCATTTTGGTTGAATTGAATTCTTTACACATAAAATTCTTTATTATGCATTACAGCATCTGCCAGCTTTCCTCAGATGTTGTTACGCTTTCCATTCAGAAGCCCGCCATTATTGCACGCTTTCCCATTTAAACCCTAATGGAGTTAGTGTTTCTTTTCTCCACTTTATTATGGTTTTATCCGTATTTATATTTGACGTCTAAAAAGTACTTACGAGAAAAATTCCATTGGCATAAGCATTCAAAGTCTCCTTGCAATATCCCAATTGAGTGATATCGTACAAAACATCCATGAGAAATCCTCCAGGTGCCCCATGAGTGTGAGTCCCACTCAAAATGAAATTTTCGAACGTATAAGTGGAGTTGTATTTCGCTTCCAGCTTCTTCATCACCTGTAGAAAGCCAAATTTTCGATTTTCAGTCATCATCAGCAAATTTTCAATAGTTTTTCAAAGTAACGTTTGGTTTTCGTGGTGGTTTTTGCAGGCCGAAATTCAATTTTTATTTTCTTGGTCATTTGCGAAGTGAAAAATTCAATTTTGAATGCATTTTTTTAAGAAACGGTTATTTTTATAAGGGAAAAAGTTTCGATTTTTAGTCATCATCAGGAAATTTCCAAGAGTTTTTCAAAGTAACGTTTGGTTTTCTTGGTGGTTTTTGCAGGCCAAAATTCAATTTTTATTTTCTTGGTCATTTGCGAAGTGAAAACGCAATTTTGAATGCATTTTTTTAAGAAAAGGATATTTTTATAAGGGAAAAAGTTTCGATTTTCGTTTATCATTCAAAAATTTTCAAAGATTTTTGAAACAAGCGTTTGGTTTCCGCAGGCAGGAATTTATCATTTATTTCGTCGAAAAAGTCAATGTTGGATACATTTTTTAAGGAAAAGTTCCTTCTATAAGAAGAAAAAGTGTAGATTTTCAGGCATCATCAGGAAATTTTCAAGAATTTTCCAAGATCACGTTTGGTGTTCGTGGTGGTTTTTGCAGGCCGGAATCTAGGATTTATTTCCTATGTAACTTGCCAAGTGAGAAGATCAATTTTGAAGAAATTTTTGGAAAGGAAAAGTCGCGGAAAAGAGGAACAAGTTTCGATTGTCAGTTATCATCAGGACATTTTCAAGACTTTTTCAAAGTAGCGTTTGGTTGCTGTCAAACCTCTGGGTAAACTGGATGAATTAAAGCCAAAACAGTTTTGAAATCCACATTTTTCAATAAAGATAGTGCATTTGGATATATGGATGTAAATAAAGAGTTGCAAATTTCACGCGTAAAATGCAGCTCTACATTACGTAAGTAAATTAATAATGGAACCCTCGTAAATTGCTCATCCAGGATTCAGGAAGTTTTTCCAAATAAAAGCAGCAAAAGTTTCAATGCTGGAATTTGAAAAATTGTGTGAATTTTTACCACTCTGTAGTCCAGAACGTCAATTATTTAAATGGACGTTCGACATTAAAAACAGTTTCAAAATTCACAATTGGCCTAAAAAGAAATGCGATGTTCTTGAGCCGATAATCAACTTCGAGTACCAACAAGATAATTTGGTTAAATAATGTCTGGGTGCTTTACGTGCATACTTCACATTCTAAAGTGTTTTGGCAGGTTTTAGTGCAGGAAAAAAATTGACACTCAAATACACTTACGGCATTTTTGAGTCCATGGGAGATCATGCAGGCATCAGCAGATACGAAAACAACTCTTGTGGTGCCATCGTCAAAAATAAAAGCTCGGGCAAATTGTCTCAAGTGGATTCCGCAGCCTTTCTGCGTTAGTTTCGCATAGCCCATCTGGAAATATGAAATATATTTTTATTTGAATTGATTTTTTTTTCACTAGTTTGTTTTCAAGTTAAATTATTTTGCTTTATCCGGCTCGCAGAACTAAAAAAATCTGATTAAGTTCCAGGGCTAAAAATTGCATGCAATTATAAAGTGTAAAACTAAATGCATTTTGCAGAATAAATCAAAATACAAACACTTTTACGTGTTTGTATTTTGAACTAAAAACAAATAAAGTTCAAGTCTTGAAGATGTTAAAATTTCCTTTGATCTTCTATTTTAAAAAATGTAAGCTTTACTGGCAAAAACAAATTTAAGCATTTGCATACTTTTGCCTCAGTAGTAGAACTAGTATAGTAGTACCCAGATTGAAACAACTTTAAATATTTGCCAATCATTATAAAACACCCTGTATTTGGTGACTTACAAGAGTGATTTCTGCTGATGGTCCAGTCATGTCAGCGCGACCAACTCCCACTTGATATGTTCCGAAAACATCGGTAACAATCCGGAGGAAATCCAAAGGAGAAGAAGCGTTTTGTGGCATAATGGGTGAGCAACCAGTTTCTTCATATCTGAAACAAAATTACTCGGTGAATTTGATTTCCTGTCGCTGAGAAATCTCTAATAAATCAGATGGCAAGCACAAGAAGACATTTGAAGCTCTAAAACGGCAAGGAGATTCCTAAGAAATCGCAGAAGTTGAATGCTTGAAACTCGCCTTTCAGCTGTCCTAGTCGACAACTTTCCCCGCTGAAGAGAAAATAGGGCGAATTATATTAAAATGAAAGCCTTTTGGTGATTGATTTAATCAACTTTTCAATGGGAATCTCTTAAGACAAGCTGCTAACAATTAATTCCGCCTGATTAACTTTGTAACTAAGTTTGTGAGTTTTTGAGTGAAAATTGTGATATGTCTGAATTAATAAACCCCCAGTTGCTACTTTAATCTGGACAGGGCTCAAAAATTTCAGAAATACAGCAAGTTTTAGCAGTTTTAATAAAATGTTTGCAATTTATGTCTATTACAATATATCGTTGAAAATTGATTAAAATTTCCTGTTGAAGTTCTTCGCTAGGTTAATTTTTTATTTTGGAGTCCCTCAATTTGCATATTAATAATTTTTTAACTGTTTAACCAGAAAAAAACACTGGGCTTGAGTTAAATGCCTTTAAAAAAAAATTGTGAATAATAATTAACACATACCTCTACTGAATGCTGCTAATCATCCACATTATTAGAAAAACAAAAGGAATTTTTATATCAACAATCAAGACAACTATTATTGTTACAATGTATCAGGAAGTAAAGGCACAAACGCGTATTATGCCTTATTACTATTATTGCTACCTGGAATTTAGCTCATTTTTGCGTTATATGGTTTTCCCGAATCCATTTGAACATGTGTGACTGCAAAACACATTTAACGTGTCAAAAAGCTCACATGAAATTTAACTGTAAAGGGTAAAAATTGAGTGAAATTAATCACACTTATGTGGCATTTTCCAAGTAACTTTTTTATTTACATAGTTAACCGAGAGAAGGTGAGAAGTATCACGGATGGCAAAGTGCGTTTTTAAAAAACACCCTCAAAAAAACTCAATTATTTTTAGCTGCGAAGGTAGCACGTTCGAACGCAGTAACGCGCCGACTATTTGACATCTTTTACAAACCCCTATGGGTGCGAGTAAAACAACCGCTACCAGTTACGTTCCAGAATGGAAAATTCGGTTTCATTCGAATCGTTCGAATCAGACTGTGTGCACCCAAAACAAACTTATTTAATTAACTAAACAAAGGCACTTCAGATGTTTCAATAACTGGATTTTCGGGCCTATATTAAGCCGCAGTTGATAGGAATTTGATTGTGTTTGCGGGTGCAAACATACCTCTGAAGATGGTAGCAATGCGTGCTGGCGAAACGCCAGGACCAAGTTTCTCTAAAACAGAGCCTAATGACCCGATAATCATCAATTGTCTAAACGATTATTAACCATTTCATACGTCAATTCAAACAATTAGCGTTGCCTAAAAGTGAAGTGCAACATACATAATACATGAAGAAACGTTGCTAATAAATCTATTAAATCGTCACTGTCTGAGGACGTGATTCGTCTGGAATTAAACTCATTTACCTGCCAGTAAATAAATCAGTTAATCAACATCATAATTCGTGGTGAAATCAGGTCGATTTATGTGAATTTTCCGAAGACATTTTCCGTAAAATAACAAAAACGCGCTAACTGTCGCCTCGCACATTCATACCCGCAACCATCGAACTGGACAACTGTTCTTATTTTGCAGAAACTGAAAGTAAAAATTACATCACTTAATGACTGGTATTAATAAGCATACCGTTGCGGAATGTTCAAGGAAAGAAGAGTAGACTAATGGCATTATTTAGCAATGAAATTTGTGCCTGCTTTCCTTGCTATGGGGTTAGCAATAAACAAATTGGCCGGATTCTCAAAGAATTTCCCCTGTATATCGGGGAAAGTTTCTTCGCTTTAATACGGCGTTTCCTGGACGAAATATCAGTTATTGGAAAAGTTCATCAGTTTTTCTCATAAACTAGCTAAACATTAAAATAAATGCATTTTAGGACATTTCCTACTTTTCTTTGTAATTTGATGCGATAAGCGCAGACATTTATTGCAGCAATTAGTTGCAAAACCGCTGAGTGTAAAATGCGATAAAACTCGATAGAAAATTGGAAAAAAATTAGCAAATGGAAACCTCTACTCTCAGCTCTTATCATCAATAGTGCATTCTAGAAAACGCCTTTTTAATTCAATTATTTTATGTAAATCCTACTTACCAAGGTAAGTATACTCACCGCGTAAAGCTCGAGTTGAATTCGAGCGTTTCTTGAGTTAAAACTGAAGAGGAAACAAATGAGAAAAGAATCTAAAACGGGGAAAGAAATCAAACCAATCACCTGAGCAATTAGTTTAACACTTGGATGAAACCACGGTATCATTTAATCTGGCCTGTATTATCAGGGTTTGATAAAAATTACAGAAACTACTTAATCAGCTGCGATATCAGATATAATTAATAGACATTCAAACAATAAATGCATTATTTATGGGTAACAGGAGGTTTTTAATCAGATCTATCCTGCATATTAGCGCTTAATTGTTTTTTTACTTGTCCACCTGAAGGCCTAATTTACAACTCACCTTTAATGTAATTTTCTTTTTCTATTAGCACATTTTTCACCCACTAACTGGTTGATTTCGAATGAATTTCAAGAGCTTTTCGTGCTGGTAATGGTCGAAATTTACGCACAAATGTGTTGGCTCTGGGGCAAAGGAAGAGGCCATAATGCATACCTGATTTTTTTTTATCAGGAACCGGGGACTTAATGTATTCCGTCCATTTTTCATCCTTTAACAATGATACCTGCCAGTTTAAGGTTGACGAACGGAATTACAATCGAGTGTCAAGGACAAAACCATATATACAGAGTGATTTTGACGTTTGGTAATTTTTGAAAACCAACTTTTCTGTTTTACTAGTGTTTTTTGTTGGTCAATTGTTGGACAACATCTAGGAAAAACTGGCTATTTTGAGTCGATTTGATAAAGGAAAGTTCAACACTTTTCCACCCTGAAACTGAGAAACTGGTTAAAAATCGAGGAAATTTGCTTTTAAAAGGATAGAGCATATAGGGCAAAGTTTTCCCTCTCAAATGATGGTTAGTCCTGATTTTGAGTGAAGATTTTTTGACAATACTTTGCGGCGTTCAATTATGGAAAAGTTTGCAATCTTTACCCGAGAGTTTGGAAAATTGCCAACATTTTTCTGCAAGAAGAAACTGATCAGTTGTATAGAGAAAACATTTCGCTATTATATGTGGTTAACACGAATTTTCCAGTTGGCTCTGATTTTTCGTGAAGAAATTATTAAAATGGCTTGCCGCGTTGGAGTAGTAGTAAACATCTTTATTTCTAAAAAATGCTATCGACCTATCGGTCTTTCTGCCCTTGTTTAATACATGCAGTCTTAATCTAAATAAAAAATAAATATGAAAATTCTCTTATTCTAGGTTAACAATATTATTAAATAAATAAAATTTCAGTGGCAAGAAGAAATTATTTTATTGTCCACTAGTCCGTTGCGTTTGTAAGTGTTCGAGTAGCGTTAATGTAGGGAAACGGAAGCGGTATTGTCTGGTTGGTCTTGTAAGGCAAAGGGGATTCAGTATGGTCCAGTTGTAGGGGTTGTTTGTCCATTTTGTCTGTAGCTGTATGAGTCTTTCCGAGATCTTTGTTATGTTTGTGCGTTCGTATAGTAGTTGGGTGGGGGGGTTGTGTAGTGGGTTTTGGGGGTGTCTTATTCGTGTTATTAGTCTTAGTGCAATTTGTTCTGTTGTTTGTGTATAACGTTTTGTCCTTTCTGTTCCGTTGGTCATGAGTATATGTCCAAAGTCTAGCAAGGGTCTACAAATAGCTTTATATATTTTGGTGGCGGTGTTTGTGCTAATTCCTCTGTCTTTGTAAGTTAGTGATCGGAAGTGTTTTGTTCTCTTTATTGTTTCTGCCCTGATGTTTTGTATGTGTTTAGTGAATTTAAGTTTGTGGTCAATTGTGATTCCAAGGTATTTTACGTCGTTTTTTGGTTGTGTCGTTTGGCCGTCTGCAGTTATTGTAGGGGAGTCAGCGTTGAGTCTGTGGTTTGTGAGCAGAAGTTGGTTTTTTGACGCGTTTGGTGTTAGTCTCCATTTATAAAACCATGTCATTGTGTTGTTTGTTAGTGTTTGGAGTCTTTGAGCTGCTCTCTCAGTAGTTTTGTCATGTACAATAAGTGCCATGTCGTCTGCGTATTGTAATTTGTATGCCGATCTGTCGATTTGATTTTTGTCTGGTAAGTTGTAATTGTATATGTCATGGCAGTATATATTGTAGAGAAACGGTGAGAGCGGGGATCCTTGAGGGAGCCCTTGTTCAGGGGAAAAAGAAAGTGACAGTGTTTTGTCAATTCGTACTTGTAGTTGTCTGTTTTCTAGTAAGTTCTTTATGGTGTGTAGTAGATATGTTGGTGTGTGTAGTTTGTATAGTTTGTATAGTAAGCCTCCATGCCAGACACTATCAAAAGCCTTGTTAATGTCCATAAACAGGCAAGCTGTCTTTCTGTCAGTTAGGTGGGTAATTTGTATATTGTTGGCCAAAATAAAGAGCGGATGAACAAAATAAAGAGCGGAGTCGAGTGATGCTGTTTGAAACCAAATTGGTAGGTAGGTATATATTTTCCAATCACTTTTTCAAGCCGCTGCTTCATTATGTATTCAAAGATTTTGCTTAGTACTGGAAGTAGTGTAATTGGTCTGTAGTTGCTCGGTTGTGTATTGTCCAGTCCATTTTGGGTATAGGGATTATTAAGCCATTTTGGATTAGAGCAAACTTTGCAATTTTGACGCGAAAGTTTGGAAAAGAGTCAAAAACTGAGGATATTTTTTCGTGAAATGATACTTGGTCGATATATCGAGCGAAGCTTTCTATGTCCACAGGTGTTCAAAGTAATTGTGTGAATTGTCTTGATTCTGAGTTAATAATTTTAGAAAGTGATTTGACCCGTTGAAATAGAGTTAAATTTGCAATTTCAGCTCGATAGTTTGGAAAATTGCCTCTGAAATGAACCTGGGTGTATGTATAGCGCAAACATTTCTCTATTAAATGGAGGAACTACGATTTTCAGACTGATCCAGAGTTTCAGTGGAAAATTTTCAAAAAAGCTTTGTGGCGATGAAGTAACAAACATTTTTTTCGTCTCGATAGTTTGGAAATTTGCCATAACTTGAGGAAATTTGCCTATAAAACGAAATTTTGTGGATGTATAGCGTAATGATTTCTCTATTAAATGGAGCAAATCAGAGCCTTCTGACTACTCCAGATTTTTGGTGAAAAACTTTCGAATATGTTTGGTCGCTATAGGCTTAGGAAGATTTTGCAATTTCGTCTCGCGAGTTTGGAAAATAGTACAAATTTTTTCGTGAAATGATGCTTGACAGATATATAGAGCAAAGCTTTCTCTATCAAATGGTCTGCAAAATAGATAATACTGCTATAATGGCAGTTGGAGACAACAATACCGAGCCCACAGAAAAACTACAAACCGCCATAGATGACACAGAGCGCTGGACTAAAAAATGGCGAATCAAATTGAATGAATCGAAATCTGTCCACATTGAGTTCACCAATAAGAAAGTTGAATACAAACCAGTTAAGATCAACAATCAAATTGTTCCATACCAAAATACAGCTAAATATCTTGGCATGACGCTGGATGCTAAACTTAGGTGGAAGGCCCATGTCAAGAAAAAACAAGAAGAATTAAATTTAATATACCGTAAACTGTACTGGCTATTGGGTCGTAATTCTGCCCTGTCAGTGTATAATAAGCTCTTGCTGTATCACCAAGTCCTCAAGCCGGTGTGGAGTTATGGTAGTCAACTCTGGGGTTGTACCAGCCAAAGCAACAGAAATATTATACAACGTTATCAAAATAAAGTTCTACGCGGCATCGTAGGTGCTCCATGGTACATCCGGAATGACAACCTCCATAAAGACCTAAATGTGCAAACAGTGGACAATGTAATAAAAAATTGTGCAAAAAGTCATGAACAAAGACTACAAAATCACATCAACATTGAGGCCATCCAGCTCTTGAACAACGATGGCTTAACAAGAAGACTAAATCGAGAAACCCTATGAACTAGTGCATGGAATTAACCGTTGATTCCTAACAAAGTAGAAGAAATATGCTTATATATGTACACATTAAAATAGTGACTCTCCAATGACAAAGCCGAAGTTAATATCATAGGATAACACTTTGCAAATGTACATCTAGTAGTTTAGGTTAAAGATAAGTAGCTTATTGGTGTAAACTAGATTGCTATAACAAACTAATAAAAAAAATGGTCTGCAAAAGAATTGTCTAATTTGCCCTATTTTGAGTGAAAAATTTTCACATTTGATTTGGGCAGTTGAATTTACTTATAAATAGATAAATTTGCACTTTCAACTCGACAGTTTGGAAAATTGCCAAAAATCGAGGAAATTTATCTGTTTAACGAAACTCCGCAAGTTTATATAAAAAACATTGCCCTCTTTCAGGGCGTGAAAACTAATTTTTTAGTTGGGCTTGATTTTTAGTGACGATTTTTTAAAATACTTTGCGACGTTAGATTGCAGAAAACGTTACAGTTTCAACCAGAAAGTTTGTAAAATTACCAAAATTCAAGTTTTTTTTTTGGAAAACTGAATAAAGTGAAGCTTTATCCATGAAACGCCGTGAAAAATAATTTTTCTCTTACAAAAAGATTGAGTGAATTTTTTTTTAAAGTACTTTGTTCCGTTGGATTAGAGACAACTTTGCAATTTCAACCCGCGAGTTTAGACAATTGTAAAAAATTGAGCAAAAATAACTGTGACAAACTATTTAGAGAACGAATAGACTAAGATTTTCTCTATTGGATGGTGTAAAGCGCAGTTTTATGATTTTCCTCTATTTTGACAGAAGAATTTTTGAAATATACCTATACTTGACGTGGCTGGCGAAAATATTGTAATTTTAACTAGAGGGTTTAAACAATTGTGAAAAATCTGGAAAAACTGACTGAAAAGACGATAATTATCGTACAAATATAGTTGAATTTCTGTATGAAATGAAGTAGAAAGGTGTTTTTGGATAAGAGCCGGTGCTCAGTAAAAAAAAATTTAAAACTTTGGTCGCCGAAAAATTAATAGAATCACTGCAACTTAAATCTGAAAGTTTGAAAGTAGTAGTAAACATCTTTATTTCTAAAAAGGCTATCGACCTATCGGTCTTTCTGCCCTTGTTTAATACATGTAGTCTTAATCTAAATAAAAAACAAATATGAAAATTCTATTATTCTAGGTTAACAATATTATTAAATAAACTTTCCAATTCTAATGACAAGAAAAAATTATTTTATTGTCCAGTAGTCAGTTGCGTTTGTAAGTGTTCGAGTAGCGTTGATGTAGGGACACGGAAGCGGGATTGTCTGGTTGGTCTTGTAAGACAAAGGGGATTCAGTATGGTCCAGTTGTAGGGGTTGTTTGTCCATTTTGTCTGTAGATGTATGAGTCTTTCCGAAATCTTTGTCATGTTTGGGCGTTCGTATAGTAGTTGAGTGGGGGGGTAGTGGGTTTTGGGGGTGTCTTATTCGTGTTATTAGTCTTAGTGCAATTTGTTTTGTTGTTTGTATATAACGTTTTGTCCTTTCTGTTCCGTTGGTCATGAGTATATGTCCATAGTCTAGCAAGGGTCTACAAATAGCTTTATATATTTTGGTGGCGGTGTTTGTGCTAATTCCTCTGTCTTTGTAGGTTAATGATCGGAAGTGTTTTGTTCTCTTTATTGTTTCTGCCCTGATGTTTCGTATGTGTTTAGTGAATTTAAGTTTGTGGTCAATTGTGATTCCAAGGTATTTTTCGTCGTTTTTTGGTTGTGTCGTTTGGCCGTCTGCAGTTATTGTAGGGGAGTCAGCGTTGAGTCTGTGGTTTGTGAGCAGAAGTTGGTTTTTTGACGCGTTTGGTGTTAGTCTCCATTTATAAAACCATGTCATTGTGTTGTTTGTTAGTGTTTGGAGTCTTGGAGCTGCTCTCTCAGTAGTTTTGTCATGTACAATAAGTGCCGTGTCGTCTGCAAAGTTTGAAAAATTGTCAAAAATCGAGGAATATCGCTTTGAGAACAATGCTCAACGCAATAATAGAGCAAAACTTTCACTACAAAACGGAGCCAAAAGGAGATGTTAAGCTTAATGTTGACCGAAAATGTTTTTGCAAAATATCTTGCATTTGTATTTAGCGGAAGTACTGCAATTTCTACCGGAGAGTTTGGAAAATTGCCAAAAATTGAGCAAAACTGCCTTTGAAACGATAATTGGAACACAAATAAAAAAGGAGCGTTACATACCCGAGTGTGGCGGCTCAGTCAAATTTACCACCCACAAAATCTGCCAAACGCGCCTAAAGAAGTTTACACTTCAAAAAAGTTTTTATTATCAAATGAGGGGAAACCTGTTTTATTATTGATCCTGAGGTTGAGTAAAAATTCGTTGAAAATACTTAGTCGTGTCTGATTAGCGGAGACATTGTAACTTTAATTTAAAAATTAAAAAAATTTGTTAGGAAAACTGCCTCTAAAACCATAATAGGCGCATAAATAGAGCAAAGTTTTCTTTATGAAAAAGTGTGAAAACCTGCTTCTTTATTTATCCTGATTTTTTTGTGGTTGAAGTTTGTACATTTTGCAAAAATTGAGGAAAGCCTTTGAAACAATAATTGGCGCACAAAGAGAGCAAAGTTTTCTTTATTAAAGAGAGAAGAAACGTGTTTTTTATTAGTCCTGATTTTGAGAGAAAATTTTTTGAAAATACTTGTCGCGCCTGATTAAAGGAGACATTGCTACTTACATCCGAAAGTTTGAAAATTTGCCCGAAATCGAGGAAAATCGCGTTTAGAACAATGTTAACCTCAATGACAAATCAAAGATTTCTCTATCAAATGGTGTAAAAACAGGTTTTCTAGTTAGACCTGGTTTTGAGTGAGAATTTTTTTCTACGTATCCAAAACATACAGGAAATTTGCGATTAAAATAATACTTTTACGATAAACTTTTCTTACATAATAAGTATTTTTTAAATATTTTTAACGCGTTAAAAACAACGAATAAAAGCTGTAAACATTTCAGACATTTACATACAACAGTTCGATTTTGGAAGCGACCTTCTCTTTGAACCTGGAAGTTCCTTTATGATTCACATCTCGAGAGGATATACAAAAGTTGAACATAATTTTAATTTGCGGCTTGTGTAGAATAACAATAATGTGTATTACGTGGCTCTTTTAGAGTGCACGAAAAAGGTTTTTTTGAATACAAGAGTAGCATGCAAATATATTGTGCATTATTTTAAACACATTTTAAAATGTATTTGATTTTTTTGAATGGTTCTTAAGACTTTATTAGATATAAACAAAGTGAAAAACCAGTTCAGTTGGTTGCTTAAGCCTCAATAAAACACTTTTAGTAGAAACATTTCTAGCAGCTTTAGGGCTAATTGACTAATCACAATTTATGATGGGAAAAATAGCCCCAGAATAAGAAAATACTTTGGACGCTATTGGTCGCGGACTCTACTGAGAATTCTCAGCACTTAGCGCCTTTACAAACAGGAAGGTATCGCCTGCGACATTAAATCAGGAACGCAGTTCACTCGCTATTCCTCAGATGGCCCCGGTAGTTTTAAAACCCGTTTGTATAGATTGGGAAAACGTTAATATTCATTTTTCTTCTTTGCATTTTCGACGTTGTCGCCACTTGTGTTTCTGAGGTTTTTTTTAGCTTTTACTCGTTTTTTTATCGCTCATTTTCACAAATTTTTTATTTGGTCTATTTACTGGAAATTTAACATCTTTTTTAAGGTGGAAAGATGCATCTTGGAATTTTCTATGAATTTTTTCTCTAAATACTTTTAATTCTGCATAGTGCAAGATTTTTTATTAAAAAAAATGAAGTTGAGGCGTTAGATGATATTTTCTTCCATCCACTTAGATATTTGAGATGGTCACCTTTCAGTGTCAGCTTTGCTTCTTAAAAAAGACGTATAATAATTTTTGTAAATAATTTAATTAAAAAAAAAACGAAGGGCCTTTGATCTCTTATAAAACTGAACAATTATGTAATATCCCAAATGAATTTTATATAAAGAATTTACTTATCCTTAGAACCGCTTTTTGGTATTTATTTTTTCTTTATTTTCCTAACTCAACTAACTCAATTGCTTGCGCCTTTAAGTGCGATTTTCCTGCACCGCTTTCAGCTGACTTTTAATTCATTTAAATACTCATTTCTTCCAGACAAAATAAATTTATGAAAATACTTTTAACTCATTTAAAATCAATTTAAATTTGACTCCTAATCACACCCATTAGGGCAAAATAAAATTTTGCTACCAAAAAAAAATCTTCCCAGCATGTTGATACGCAAATTGATACCCAATTGATACGCAAATCAATCTACTGATTTTTCTACTGGGTGTTGCGGCAACAATGATGCTGGAACACATGGTGGTACAAACATGTGTATTTTAGATCATTCGCGATCCAAATGTTCCTTTGCAGCCGGGAATCGGTTTTAAAATCAGTGCTTCAATGGAGTGGTGTTGATGTATAGTTCTTCAATTGAAGAAAGTTCTCGTCAGCATTTCCATTAGCTCAGCAAAATAAATGTAAGTCTTTCAACTTACCAATGTTTGCTCGCACGAAGATATTGATCTTCTTGGGCGTTGCAGTGTGCCACTCTTCGACTGCAGGGGGAGCTAAGCGGGATGTTGTTTAGGGGTTTGTTTGTTGTGGTTTTCTTATTAATTTTTGAAAAATATTTTCAATGCTTTTATTATTTTGCTCTTTCTACTCCTTGGCATATTTATGATTTTTAACGCTTTAGGAAATTTATTGCATCAATAGACTTATCTTGGCGACGTTATTATCAAGCAAACTTGCGACGAGGCCGCAAAAATAGGAGATAAGCGCATGTGGGCCGGGTACCATTTAAGCTCATCAAGGAATTTTAATTCATTCCCAACATGAAGAAATTTAGGCGATTATTTTAGTCGTTTGCATCTTTTTATAGTGTTTTTATTTGAGTCCATTAGCTCATTTGCTTGTGAATTTCTCCACTAAACTTACGGCGCTTAAAGTTCACATCCTGATGCGTACGTGACTAAATGAAGCCTTATCAAATGATATGTAATTCTTCCAGAAAAGTTCCCTGGTTTGAGTTGAAATCCTTTAAAAGGCCTCTAGCTCTAGGTAAACTTGGACGAGCAATTTGGCTATAAAACTCAACGGAAACATGTAAATCTATTTTTAGAGATAAATTTACATGAGCTGATTGTTAAAGTGCTGGCGACTGGAACAAGCTGCTTAAAATAAAAAAATAAAATAAAAATTAAGCGCGTGATTGAACACACTGCTCATGCAAATTGCATCTATTAGTCTCATAATTCACGCAAACCGATGGGAGGACGTGGTAGTTTAAGCAGACGTTTCGCTTGCATTTGTGACTAGCATTCTCACAGGCTAAGCGGTTTTATATTTGAAATTGTCTGGAAAATTGCGGAACAACAAGATTTTTTACGAAAAGACGAAAAAAAATTAATGTGTGACCGGATTAGAGGACACATTGTAATTTTATCCTGAGGGTTTGGAAGTTGGAGAAAAATCGAGGAAGTTGGACATTAAAACGACACTAGGCGAACCGATAGAGCAAGTTTTTCTAGATCAAATGGAGAAAAGAGAAATTTTTTACTTGCTGAGCCATTTATGAAAATGCCTTGCCGGGTGTGAATAGCGGAAATATTGCAATTATCAACTCAAGAGTTTAGACAATTGCCAAAAATCGACAAAAATTGCCCTTAACTTGAAATTTCTCGCACTAATAGACTAAACGCTTCTGTATAAAATGCTGTTCTCTCCAGGTGAGCAACTCCCTAGGCGATCGCAGTTTTCAGTAATAGATTTTTGAAAAATAGACAAATGCTGAAAATGGACGAAAATTGCCCTTACTAATATTTCTCGCACTATTAGAGCAAACTTTTCTCTATGAAACGGCATATAAAGGAGCTCACTGGTAGTTCGTCGTTTCGAGCAAAAATTTGTTAAAAATGCCTTGCTTGATAAATTGTGAAAAATCTAAGAAAATTACCTTTAACTTTACAATTGTCAGATAAATAGAGCAAAACTTTGTCTATAAAATGGTCTAAAATAGAGCTCTGATTGGCTTGAAACGTTTTTCTCGCGTTCGACTTTGTACTTTTTTCCCGAGAGTTTGGAAATATACGAAAAATCGAGGCAAATAGTCATTAAAAGACGCTTCGCAAGGCGATACAGCAATGTCTTCTTATTAAAATGGTGAAAAGATGAGTTTTCTAGTTATTTTAAATTTTGATTAAAAAACTTTTGAAAAATACCTTACCGGTAGTGATTAGCTTGAATATTGCAATTATTAACCGAAGAGTTGAGACAATTGCCAAAAATCTAGGAAAGTTGCCCGATAAACGATATTTTTGTGAGTTAAGAAGTCTGCAAAAAATCGAGGAAACTCACCATTAAATCTAGTCAGCTAACCAGTAGAGCAGTGCTAACTCTATCCAAAAGAGTAAAGAGCAGCTTTCTACTTAGTCTGGATTTTGGTTGATGAATTTTTGAAAAATGCCTTGCTGGGTGTGACTTGCGGACACAGTGCAAATGTCTACCCAAAAGTTTAGACAATTGCCAAAAATCGAGAAAAACTAACTTAAAATTGATATTTCTGGAACTAATAGAGTAAACCTTTCCCTATCAAATACCGTATAAAGGAGGGCTCTAATCAATCACGATTTTGAGAAAGGAGTTTTTGAAAAATTCTTGCTCGGGTGGGAGAAGCGGTGAACACTGCAATTATCTACCCTAGTAGTTTAGACGATTGCCTGTAGAACAATATTAAGCGAACATATAGAGAAAAGTGTTCTCTATCAAATTGCATAGAAATAAACTTTTAGTTTTGGCTGATTAAGAATTTTTGAAAATGCTTTTGTCAACCAAAGAAGAACGTGATATTTTAACCAGACGTCTCGCTTGCATTTGCAACAAACATTCTCAAGGGCTCATTTTCACCAGCCAATCCTCTTCTCCAAATCTACTTTTAGAAAGGCTTGGAAACTACGGACAAAGCAAGTTTTTTTACTTCCCAGAACAGAAGTTTAACTTGACGAAAATTAAAATTGCTTACTTTCAGCACTGAAATTGAATCGTTTCTGGTTACGTTACGGTTTAAACTTGATGCGACACTGGGATCTGGTTAAATTACCATCATGGTACGTAACATGCATTTGTCGATAAATGCCAAATGAAGATTCAACAAATCTTCTTCAGCGGGAGGCAAACGCTCCTTAATTCTCTTGAATTAGTAGATGTTGGTTACATCACTGTTGTCAATTAATTATTTCTTATTTATTTTTAACTGCAGTGTTCTCCCAAGGAAATTTTCAACTCAAGGATTTCAATCGGAAATCCCGCAATGTTATGGAGAAAACTAATAATTTCCTATTGAGTGCAAGTATCCACTATAATTAGAGCATAAATAGAGTTTGAAAAAAAGAGCGAATAACCGCAATTAAATGTTATGTAGTTCGGCGCCAGCCTTTGACTTAAATTATAAGAAGAAATCCACGCCAAAGCTTCATCGGAAATAAAATCGGGCATGCGATGTACGAATTAAGATCAAGCTTTCTTCACAAAAAAACCATTTTGTGCCAGCTCTTCTAAACCTACTAATCTACTTATAACAAGGCAACAATTATTTATCTTCAAAAATTTTTTAAATCCTATTTAGGTCGCCTCCTCCAACGATGTTTGTTGATTTGTGCACATTGTCACTAATGTGCATAGTTTGTGCAAACACCAAACATTATCCAACGGTAAATTAGCACGAATGTAACCAGTAAAGCGCAAAAGAGTTGCATAAAGTCCAAACTTATTTGGCAATAATTGTTTTTATTTTTAAGCGCAAAAGGTCAGCATGTTTAGGCCAGCCATGCAATGTTACTTATTGCTGCAGCACCAAGCATACATGCGTCCTAAACATAAATCCTCCTCAGTTTAGCTTAAAGTGAATGAAGTGATCGGATTTATCCAGGTGGCAAGTGTTGTTTGGGCTTTATTAACTATGTGAGTGTCACGATTAGTTGGGAAATAAGCACACAACCATGCATCGTTGCAAGAAACCGCAACCTTTTAGTGAAAAAAACCGATATTTATGCACGTGAATTTTATCGTCTTTGTGATGCAACGAAAGCATCATCTCCATTGTCTTTCTACGGATTGATCTGCAGCAGATAGTCAACATTGGCGTCGCAACCTGAAGAAACTTTACTTTTGCTTGCAGATTTCCATCAAATTGAGACAAAAAACCGCGATGCTCAAGTGCCATATATTGATCGTGATATCCCTATTCCTATTCCTATTCGAAAGATGCCGATGCGAAGTTTACACTGCCATGGTGGACTTGGAGGACTTGTTAGACACCGAGCATGTTCTCATTGACACTGTTGAAAACTACATTAAAGCTGAAGAGCAAAAAATTGACCTCCTGAAAAGGTACATTTGCGTCGGTTTTTTTCATTAAAAACCTGCAAATTTAGGCAAGTTTTTTGGTTATAGATATGCAGCGATTTACCAAAGACAGCAGAAGAAAGCAAGAGAAGATGCCCAGTCCTATTTGTCCAATCCAATCAATGCCTACACGTTAGTCAAAAGATTAACAGCCGATTGGACTCAAGTGGAGGCTCTGGTTAACACAAATATGAACGCAGGTTTGTATTCTTGTAGATTAACCAATTTGCAATATACAGGGTGATTTCAATTTCAAGGTTCTTGTGAAGTTTATAGGAGTGTTTTATTTCGCAATTGTTGTCAGTATTTTCAATGTTTTTGGTCAATTTTGTTTATTTTTCGCTACATTTTCAGCCGAAATTGAATGAATTATCCTGTATATGCAACAAAAATATTTTGAATTGTGAAGAATTTTGGAAAGGCAAAATCCTTTATTATGAAGTGATAATGAGTTTTTTTACATAAACAGTGAATTTCTTATTAAAATCGCACTGCAAAAAAACGCATTTTAATTGATTGGTATTTTGAGAAAAACATTTTTGGAGTTTAGACGGTTGTGAAAAATCGAGGAAAATTGCCTCTAAAACGAAATTTGGAGTAAAAATAGAGCAAAGTTTTCTCTATGAAGTGGAGTTAAAAATAGGCTTTTGATTGATCGCGATTTTCAGAGACATTTTTCGAATTACGAGAAATTGTTTGTTTTATTTTAATTTTATCACGGGGGGAGAGTGTAGAAATCTGCGAAAAATCGAGAAATCATCACTAAAACTCTGTTTCGTAAACCAATAGAACAGGATTTACTCTATCATAAGAAAGTAAAAAGCAGTTTTCTGCTTAGATTGCTAAAAATCGAGAAAATTGCCTTTACAAGATAATTCTCGTACAAGTAGCATAAAGTTTTCCCTATGACATGGTGTAAAAAACTCTTTGATTGGTCGTGGTATAGAGAAAAAAAGTTGTTGGATTAAAGGAATCATTGTAATTTTATCCCGAGAGTTTAGAAATTTGCAAAAAATTGAGAAATATCACCATTAAAACCATGCTTGGCGGGCCAATAGACAAAGATTTACTGTATTAAAAGATGCAAAGAGCAGTTCTCTAGTTAGACGCGATTTTAATTGAAGAATTTTTGAAGAATACCTTACTAGGTGTGAATAGCGGGAACATTGCAACTATCAACCCATGAGTTTAGTCAGTTCCGAAAAATCGAGTAAATGTACCTTTAAATTGATACTTCTGGGACTAATAAAGTGAAGCTTTCTCTATGAAATGGCGCATAAAGGAGTTCTCTAATCTATCGCGATGTTGAGTAAAAAAGTTTGAAAAATTTGTTGCCCGATGTGATTAGCGGAATCATTGGAATAATCCCAAAAGTTTAAACAATTGCAAAAAATCGGCGAAATTTGCTTTTAATTTGATAATTATTGGCCTAAGAGAGCAATGTTTTCTCTATAAAATGGTGTATAAAGGAGGTTTCTACTCTATCCCAGTTTTGAGTAAAAATTTTTGAAAAATATCTTGACTTTAAACTGGTTTAAACAATTGTGAAAAATGGAGAAAAATAACCTTTAAATTGGTAATTCTGGGACTAATAGAATGAAACGTTCTCTACAAAAAGGCGTATAAAGAAGTTCACTGCGAGAACACGATGTTGAATAAGAAAAAAATTAAAAATTGGTTGCCGTGTGTGATTAGAGGAAACAAAAGTTTAGAGAATTGCCAAAAATCGACAAAAATTGCTTTTATTTTGAAACTCGTCGTCCGAACAGAGCATTGTTTTCTCTATAAAATGGTGTATAAAGGAGAATTCTATTCTATTCCAGTTTTGAGTAAAACATTTTTGAAAAAAACCTTGCTGGGTGTGACTAGTGAGAAAACTGCAATTATCCACCCAAGGGTTTAGACAATTGTCAAAAATCGAGGAAAATCTCTTCTAAAACGAAATTTAGCGCAGGTATAGAGCAAAGCTTTCCCTATAAAATTCAGTAAAAAGTATCTATCTGGGGGCGATTTCAAAGGCAAAATATTTGGATTGAAGAAAACATTGCAATTTCATCCCGATAACTTAAAAATCTGCAAAAAATCGTGCAAATTTGCCATTAAAATTATTTTTATTGTCCCAATAGAGCAACCTTTTCTCTATCAAATGGAGCAAGAAGAATTTTTTAAATTAGTCTATATTTTTACTCAGTGGTTTTTCAAAAAGTTCTTTGCCAGTTGAAAATGGAGAAAAAAGGGCTCTTTGATTGATCGCAATTTAAAGGAAAATCTTTTTTGTACTTACGAACATTGTACTTAATTTCTTCCCGAGAGCTAACCCAAACGAATTCCTTATCAAACTCACATCGATTTAGTGCGGAATTTATCATTATCAATTCATAACATGAGGAAATTCTGTCTCCAAAGAATCAAACCTAGCATATTTAAATTTAACACGAAAACTGCCTAAATAAATATTATTCAGATTCTTCTAAAAGTTTTTTCGTAATTTGTGTTTTTTCTTTCGCTTATGTCATCAGTTCATCTTAACTACACCTGATTTGTATCATCGATTTGTCTGCCTTGAAATGCGGGAAATAATGAATAAAACCAGGTGTAAACATTTCAATTGAAATCCCAAAAATGTGTTCTTTGTCGCTTTTCTCGTCTTAACTTCTTTCGAAAAAGTTCAAGTCATTCTTTTAAGCTGTTTTCTTATTTGTTCAGATACACTAGCAAACATATCCTATGTTAAGCAAAACATGAAATTTCCTACTGACGAAGACCTCAATGGTGCAGCTGTGGCCTTAATGAGACTCCAAGATACATATCGACTTGACACATCCTCTTTAGCTCGAGGTAAAGATACAAACACATTTTTTTTTCGAACATAAATAATATTCTTCACCCTCAGGAGAGCTAAATGGTGTTAAATACAGTGCTGAACTAAGTGCGGCTGATTGTTTCGAATTGGGAAGACAAAGCTATAACAATGGCGACTACTACCACACTCAGCTTTGGATGGAAGAAGCTGGATCCAGATTTAAGCGCGAAGCTAACGAAACTGTGGACCAGAGTGATATTTTAGAATATTTGGCCTTTTCCATTTACAAACAAGGTGGTGAATTGGCCAAAGCACAAGGAAATGTTGAAAAACAACTTAAAATTCTGCAGGAAATGTGGCTTTAGCCCTGGATCTGACCAACAAACTGCTGGAATTGACGCCAACTCATTCACGGGCGCTGGGCAACATAGTTTACTATCAGGACCAGTTGAAGGAGCAGGAGAAGGAAACAGTGAAAAGGAAGGGCGATGACGAATCGGAAAACATCCCAACAAACGGGGTAAAATTTTACAAAGTAATGACTCACTTTCATTTATTCCCATTTACTAACTAAAGGTGCAGGGAGCTAAACCAATGGGGAAAGTTCATTGCTTGGTGTCACTGGGTTTTTCTTCCAAAAAAATTTGAAGAAACTCCCTAATCTAGGAAAGTTTCTATTGATCACAAAGGCCTCAACTGGCTGCCTTTCTTGGGAGAAAATGTGCCAGTTTTATTAAGTTTTTTAATGGAGCATTGACAAAAACATTTTGAAGATCTTAAAGGAAGACACTCAGAAGCGAAGATTTTCATATAAAATCATAATTTCGACCAATTATGTATTTGCTACTTAACTCACACGCTTGGGGTTTCTTCTTTTCCTTTAGCCCAACTATGATGATCCCTTTGGAAAGGATCTCTACGAAGCGCTTTGTAGGGGAGAAGTTTCCACTCCCGTCGAGGTGCAAGCCAAGCTAAAATGCCGCTACTTATCGAGAGGTAATCCTTTTTTGAAACTGGCTCCTTTCAAAGTGGAGGAAGCACATTTGGAGCCCGATTTGTTCATTTTCCACGATGTGATGTCGGATAAGGAAATCGAAACCCTTAAACGACTTGCTCAACCTAGGGTAAGCACGGTTAGCTGTAGGAGAAACTTTCTAAAACCCCCCACGTGTTTGATTTGCAGAATTTTCTTCACTTTTAAGCTGAGATTTTTTTGCAAAATTCCGGCGGTTTTTAGTTGTTTCAAAGACCAAAGCTTTCAAGAATGTTTCACTGTGCTTTCAACAATTCTAGTGAACACTCAATTGCGCGCTTTTGGAGACTTTTCTTCAGGTTAATTGCACAATCTTATCATTTTCAGTTTAGAAGAGCGACAGTTCAAAATTCGCAAACAGGTGCATTGGAAACAGCGCAATACAGAATTAGCAAATCCGCCTGGCTGAAGAATGAAGAGCACAAACATGTCGCGGATGTGGCCCGAAGAGTCGAAGATATGACGGGGCTTTCGATGGAAACGGCTGAAGAACTGCAAGTGGTCAACTATGGAATTGGGGGGCATTATGAGCCGCACTTTGACTTTGCCCGAGTAATTTTTTAAAGTTATAATAACTGTTTTTTTTACGTAAAACTCCGCCTTTTTAGAAAGAGGAAACCAACGCTTTTCAAAACTTGGGCACTGGAAACCGAATAGCCACAGTGTTGTTTTACGTAAGTTCTTCGCTTGAAGACTTGTAAGAGATTTCCAAACAAAAAATTGCAGATGAGTGACGTGGTCCAAGGTGGAGCGACGGTTTTTCCAATGGCCAGAACGGCACTATGGCCGAAAAAGGGGACAGCGGCCTTTTGGTTCAATCTGTTTCCAAGTGGAGATGGAGATAAACGCACTAGACACGCCGCATGTCCTGTTTTGGCAGGCTCGAAATGGGGTAAAAACCACACAATTTTCTATGTTCCACAAAAAATCTGAATAATTTCAGTGTCGAATAAATGGATTCATGAGAGAGCGCAGGAGTTCCGCAGGCCTTGTACGAATGAACGCCCGCCTGAACACTTAACAGCCTAAAACTGACAAAAGCAATGGAAAATTTAATAAAAAATTTGTGAAAATGGTTCCTAATTTACCTGCGCTACTGCTGAGTGAATATCAGCAATATTGGTCAGCAAAGGTCGATTATCATGATCAGAATACGCAGACTTAAAAAAAAACCTTCTAAAACAATAAACCAGCGTGTATTAAATAGGTGATTTTTGTTTAATAACCATATATTAAGTATACATGAATCTCCATATTTTATAGACATATTTTGTATATAAATAAATGATATTAATATAATTTGATTGTGGTTTTTTCATTTAATACCCGCATTTATAAAGGGCAAATGCTTTCAAAATGTTGAATCCAAAACTAGTGGAAATGAGTTGAAACGAGCCAAGTTTCTGTATGAAAGTTGCAATTATAAAACCGAAAACAAAGCGGCGCTTTAAAAATTGAAAATTTACTTAAATAGAAATTAAATAAATTATTAAAATTCATTACATTGAGTGTGCAGGAAATGGGAAGCTGATAGACAAAAAATTAAGGGAAATATGATATATTAATTGCTTTCAAACATGCACATAACATTAAAAATTTAAAACATTTTAACAATCCGTACATTTGCTGGCTATTAACAGCAATAAATAGTCACAATATTAACAATTCGTGTAATTTCATGTCACAAGCACCTAGAAAATTACAAATGGCTTAATAATGTTTAGATTTAGATTATCAAGAACGTCAGGCTTTCGCGGTCATGACGAAATTGCTGCGCTGAGCAAACTACCTCTGAAGATGCGAGCCTCTCGTACTGGTGAAACGCCTGGAAGAAATTTTGTCCACGTTTCTGATAAATTTGTTGCACCGAGCCTTTCAAGCACGGTGAGGGGCTCAGCACAATAAATGCATTAAAAACTGGTGAGTTCTTCGGGCTGTTTCTATTCCTCCAAGAGGAAGCCCAATTACTTTAATTGATATTTTTAACTGCAAAGGTTTTTAACTTTAACGCTCTTAATGGCGTCCTTTTTCGCGTTTTCTCTTTGTAATTTCCCAGTTGCTTAACAAATCTTTCAGATCATTATAATTTTTTGCATAAACAATCCATTTAACATTTACTCAATTGTTTTTTATCACAATCACCAGGCAAATAGTTAGGTACATAGAAGACTTAAACTTCGAATTTATTAACATCGAAAATTTATAAACCATTTAAGAGGAAGCGATTATATTTGATGGGACTTTTCTTCGGCATTCTTGTTGGGATTTTTTCGCGATTTCATAAATAGATTGGCCCCACCTTCGGAGGCACGCCGAAAAGAACCGGGCGAACCACCAACAGTCAAGCTCGAAGGACCAGAACCTCCGGACTGAACGTCGGGTTTTTTGGCCTTAGATGGCGACCATAATGCTGCCTAAAATAATCAAAATTAACGTTTTTTTTTAAGTGAAATATGGGGCAACCTTAACCTACCTAGGGTGGAAATGCAACAGAACATGCAAACATTGCCTAGGGATTTTAGGACCAGGCCAGGTACGACGCACCTGGCGTCGAATGAACATTTTATGTAAATAAATGCCCTTTCACTAAGATCTGGTATATTTATTAATACTTTTTCATTTCAGTTAGGTACAGGAATATAAAATATAATTTATTAAATTAGGTACCCGCCGCGTTATGAGCGGTTTAGGTTGAGAAATTTTCAGAAACGCTTCCATTAAATTACGCATACAAATTTAAAGACTTATCAAAATAGGGAAATTTGTGTATAGAATACGAACAATGGACATTTTGTGCAGGAATTTTACCCTGTAGGGAAATATACAGTGTGTTGGCAAAAGAGATGGATTCTGATTCTTGGGGGAATTTAAAATAATGAACCAGCCAGAAAAAGCCAAGAACCAGAAGCAGCAAAATGGGTGCATCACACTGTCTGATAAGACCTCTGCATCCACTGCGGAACACAGAGGGTTATCTCATATAAAATACATCAAAATGTTGAAAAAAGGCATGCTATAAAGGGAAACATTTAAGCAGAGTATACAGGGAGTTTCAAATAAAGTGTGCACTATTGATTCTTCACTTCATTAGCAGCACTATAAAGTGTTCGCTTCTGGCGACTTCACTTGAGACACCCTGTATATGGATGTAGGCAATTATATCTGTACAGTAATTTACCACAATACAATTCAATAATACAAGTACTAGAGGGTTGAGCAAAATTTTGATTTCATAAACAGACTTTCCAAACGGTCGTTTGTTAAACATCGAGGAATTAGTGCGAAGATAAAATTTTCAATTCGACATAGAATATATGTGAAGCCCTTAACTGGTAGTAAAATCATTTAACACCTAACAGAAATGCACCAACATACAACAGCTAGTGTAGACGGGGTCACATTGATAAGTTAAATCTGATGGGGGGACAAACATTGATATATTTTGGGTATACATATAATAAAATACAATATTCGGTAGAAAATACATCTGGTTAAAAAGTTGCGTAAACCAATTGATTGCCATCACATTAACGCCTGGTCCCTGCAAGTCGCCCTTCCAGATTATCCGAGAAGAAATATACCCAAAATACGTATTTCACAGTAGGTACATAAATACGGGAGGGGAACAATACACCAAAGGATCTCAATGCAATGTAGAAACGTGGATATTTAGATTTCGTAATTTCTGAATTTACTGACAACTTCGCTGTGGGAATCGGTCCCAGTTGACCAGGCGTTCCCTGTTTTTGCTCCCCAATGCAAATTGGCACCACCTTCGGACGCCCTGCGATGGGCGGCCGACATTGCCGAGCCCAGACTGGACGGTCCAGAATTGCCGCCCGATTCCAACATGCGGTCCTTGGTTTTGGGAGTGGACCAATGCATAGACTGAAAATAAAAAAACCACTAATCAACAACTTTCCTGGTTTCCTAGAGGTCTAGAAAATATTGGCTTTCAGCGAACTTTCTTATTGCATTTGTGCCTGTTTGAGTTTGAGTGAAGTGGGATTTTTATTAAAAAAGCCTTTTAGAGCTTGTCGGAGTCGAATGGAAGCACTCATCCATAGTGCAATAAATGAGGACGGCATTGATTTTCCCTGAACCTCGAGAGGTATCTATGTGTAATAAAAAGTGGAAAGCATTTGTCTGCAACTAGAAAACAGAGCAAAATGCAGCAGTTTTATGTGCCGAATCAATAGCGAATATCGGGAAAAATATTCCTTATTTGGATCCGGTTTAACAGTCGACAGAGTTTAGAAAAAAAATCCGGTTGTATTTGTTATTTTTGTATTTGTTTTGGTTGAATTGTATTTGAAATTTTCGTTGTTATTAAAAAATGTATTTTTAATCGTTTTGAGATCTCCTGAGTCAGTAGTAACATCTAGAGGTCTGTTACTCTAACGGTTTTCTAAGTATGCGTTGAAATCTAAGCGCGGTTTTAAAAAGAGAAGAAGAATTTTTTTTCCTATTTCCTGGAATAATTAGACATTTTTGTTAAATAATTTTTTAGCTGAAAACGAGTGCGTTCTAATCCACTATTTAGGAGTAACAACTAGAGATCTGTTACTCTAACGGTTCAGCCAAAGTACAAGCCAAAAACTAAGCGCGGTTTGGCAAAAATATAATATTTTCGGACTTTGACTTTTCATGATAATTAGAAATTTTTGAAAAATCAGTGTTTTTACATGGAAAAAGCGCACTTGAATTATCTTTTCAATAGTAGCGACTAGAGATTTGTTACTCTAACGGTTTTCTAAGTACAAGTCAAAAACTAAACGCGTTTATGAAAAAAGTGACAATTTTTGCACTTTTTTATTTCCTGGGATAATTAGACATTTTTATTAAATGATGTTTTATATGAAAAAGAGCGCACTTTACTGCTCTATTCAGTACTGTTAAGTAACGATCGGTTGCTCTAACGGTTCTCTAAGTACGAGCCAAAAACTAAGAGTGGTTTTGAAAAAATAGACACATTTTGCGCTTTAATGTTTCCTGAGACAATTAGAAACTTTTGCCATGATGTTTTATAAAAAAAAAGTGCGCACTTTAAAGGTCTATTCAGTAGTATCAACTAGAGTCTGTTACTCTAACGGTTGTGTAAGTATGAGTTGAAATCTAAGCGCGGTTTTTAAAACATAGTGACAATTTTTTGCACTTTTCTATTTGCTGCGATAATTAGACTTTTTTGATAAATGATGTTCTCTATGAAAAAGGGCGCACTTTACTGCTCTATTCAGTACTGTTAAGTAACGATCGGTTGCTCTAACGGTTCTCTAAGTACGAGCCAAAAACTAAGAGCGGTTTTGCAAAAATAGACACATTTTGCGCTTTAATATTTCCTGAGACAATTAGAAACTTTTGCCATGATGTTTTATAAAAAGAAGTGCGCACTTTAAAGGTCTATTCAGTAGTATCAACTAGAGTCTGTTACTCTAACGGTTGTGTAAGTATGAGTTGAAATCTAAGCGCGGTTTTTAAAACATAGTGACATTTTTTGCACTTTTCTATTTGCTGCGATAATTAGACTTTTTTGATAAATGATGTTCTCTATGAAAAAGGGCGCACTTTACTGCTCTATTCAGTACTGTTAAGTAACGATCGGTTGCTCTAACGGTTCTCTAAGTACGAGCCAAAAACTAAGAGCGGTTTTGCAAAAATAGACACATTTTGCGCTTTAATATTTCCTGAGACAATTAGAAACTTTTGCCATGATGTTTTATAAAAAAAAAGTGCGCACTTTAAAGGTCTATTCAGTAGTATCAACTAGAGTCTGTTACTCTAACGGTTGTGTAAGTATGAGTTGAAATCTAAGCGCGGTTTTTAAAACATAGTGACAATTTTTGCACTTTTCTATTTGCTGCGATAATTAGACTTTTTTGATAAATGATGTTCTCTATGAAAAAGGGCGCACTTTACTGCTCTATTCAGTACTGTTAAGTAACGATCGGTTGCTCTAACGGTTCTCTAAGTACGAGCCAAAAACTAAGAGTGGTTTTGAAAAAATAGACACATTTTGCGCTTTAATATTTCCTGAGACAATTAGAAACTTTTGCCATGATGTTTTATAAAAAGAAGTGCGCACTTTAAAGGTATATTCAGTAGTATCAAATAGAGTCTGTTACTCTAACGGTTGTGTAAGTATGAGTTGAAATCTAAGCGCGGTTTTTAAAACATAGTGACAATTTTTGCACTTTTCTATTTGCTGCGATAATTAGACTTTTTTGATAAATGATGTTCTCTATGAAAAAGGGCGCACTTTACTGCTCTATTCAATACAGTTAAGTACAAGTCTGTTACTCTAATAGTGCTCTAAGAGTCTGAGTACAACCCAAGAGCTAACCGCGGGTTTCAAAAAATGGGAATTTTTACGCTTTACTTTTTCCTAAGGCAATTAGACATTTTTGAGAAAAAAACGCACAAAAAGAGCGCACTTTAATGTTCCAATCAGTATTCACAACTAGATGTCTGTTACTCTAACGCTTCCCTAGGACTCTGCTAAAATTTAAAGGCGGTGATAAAAAATAAGTAGAAACATTTTCAAATAATGTTTCAAATGTAAGGGGCGCACTTTAATAGTAAAACACACAAACAATCGTTAACATCATGACATGGACAGAATGAATTAATTCCAAGTAAATTTGCCCAGTTTCTATATTTAGATCGATCAATTTTTTTATCTAAATATAACCCGTGCCGGCCACCTTAAGCGCTGGATAAATAAACACAAATCCTTCGCCCATTTAATAATCGTACAAACTGTAAAATTTTCTAGAATCCATGTTTCTCTTCCAACTACTTACCTGTTGAACGTGGTCCTTCATGCCCAACCACTGCTTGTACCCCATGGAAATGCCACTATTTCTCCATTTATCGTAAAGCGTTTTTTTCTCTGGGTTTGTCAGAGTTTCTTTGGCTTCCTAGAAGTTCATACAATTCAGGCTGACAAAAATTCAACAGAAGACAAAGTTTAACTTTTTTTGGTGTTTTAGCTGCTGCATACTTTGCTTTAAAATTCAAGAGAATTAACTGGAAAACAGACAGCAAAGGATACAACAGATTTTGTGGAAACAACCAAACCATTTGAGTTCTTTTGCTATACTTTTTCTTCTTTTGTTTTTTTTTGCCTACAACTTACATTCAGTAGTTGAAATTTCTCCTCCATTTCTTTGTCTCCGGCGTTCTTATCAGGATGATAAAGCAAAGCGCGAACTTTGTATTCCTGGGTGATTTGCTCCACCTAAAAAAAGCCTTTCTTGTTCATGCGTTCTTTCTGGATAATTTTCAAAAGCCACTAAAGAACTTCCTTTTTTATTTATCTGACGGCATTTCTGCCGCATGTCATAACAAGACTGCGTCCAATTAAGCAATTCTGCAAATTCGATGTAGATATCAGTGCCTCTGTGTAGTAATGAAATTTCCCAACCCACATAGACAATTTTCGAATGGAATTCAGCTCAAGCTCTCGAGTCAGGCTGGAAATTGGTTTATACAGCGTGAAGAGCTCGAGAGGGATTCTGCAGGTTCGGATGATCCCCGAAGTTGGAGATTATTACATTAGCATGGATGTGGAGAATAATGGATTAAGCTCTGTGAAAAGCTGACGCGAATGGCGTAAATTACACCATAAATTCGCTGGTTTTGCGCTGTATATTTCCAGTGGATCCAGTAAAAAAAACCTGGATCTTCGTAAATAACTTTTAATGTGGATGAGTTGCTAAACGAAGCCACTTTTTATGCCAATTTACTGGAGTTTCTAGTACGGCTCAGTATTTCATTGTGAGCAGGACAATGTGAATTCATGTTGCAATGAATAGAGTTGATTGGCATTTCCTGATATTGATTTTCCTATCTAGTTCATAAAATCTCAGTCAAGTATCAATGCGGAAACGGATTTGAACAATATTAACGAAAAATTCATTAGAGCATAGATAAGTGCATGTTCAATACATAAGGCAGATAATTAGCGGACTTTATTAGCATACAAAAAAGTAATGAGTAAATAATTAAAACACTATGGTTTAAATCAATTAGCGGAATGGCAAAAAACGCTAATAAATGGAAAATACAGTTCCATCAAAGAAACGCCACATGCAACAGCAATTAAAAAAAAACACTAAAAACCAGTTTAAACGGCGAAAAAGCATTGGGTGAAGGATTTGGACCTATTTAATCAACTATTGTAAAGGACTGGAAGAAGCTTTTAGAGAAAATATGGACTTTTAACGTCGAAGTTCCCGAATGGGAGTATATTTCGGTAGTTTTTTGTAGTAAGCAATTGAGGAAATTGCAGCCGATTGATTTGAGTGAAATTGAAAAGAAATCTGTTTATTTTCATAGCAGCTTCAAGTAATTTTTTAAAAATTTTTGCGTGCCATTGAAAGCGATTTTTTTTACTAAATGGAAGATTGTTTGTATAGTTTTGTTATATTTTGAAAATTTTTCAAAATCTCCTAAATATTTCCTCAAAATGTTTTTTATTGATCTTTCCAATTTTAGCTGAAGTTGAAGCATTGTTGTCTAAAGTTGCAAACGTGACAATTATTAGGAAAAAGCTCATTTACTTGTGGTTTTAACTCGAAAACTATTGCGACAGTTTTATATAAAATTTTTAATTTAATTAAATTTTACTAACACCTTTAGTTTTCAGGGATTTTTTTAAATAGAATTATTCCAAATGTAAGTTACTACTTTTGGAAGTTTATTTTTTAATAAATTAGAGCCCTAACGAATAAGTTTGAAATATAAACAAATATATTTTTTGCATTTTTCGCAAATAAATCTCAATTCCACCTTGTTAACGCTTAAAATTGCGTGCTTATTTGCAATTTATGCCAAATAAGTGTGGGATTGAAGAAATCCTGGGTCAAATACTTACATTTCTTAGTTAATGTAGAACGTTTTCATATTTTTGCAGTTAACTCAGTTCTCTCGCCAAATACTTGCCAATTTTACTGGAAATTTGCGCAAATATCATTATGGGCGAAGTTGATGACTTGAAAAAACGCTTAGGAAGAACTGAAGCGCATGAACAGTCATGCAACGAAACATTTTCTCAGAACAAAGATGGTTTTTTTCATTAAAGAGTTGGGCTTTCGCGACCATTGAAACTAGTGAGTTTTTCGGGTTTTTAGGCCGTCCTGGAACAGAATTTCTTTGGAAATCTCTAGATGGTTTGCTCGACGCTGCACCACTCTGCAGATGCAAACCTAAAGAGCTGCGTTTGCTGTCACGTTTGGGTTTTCCCAGCTGGAATTATCAGTTTCTGCTAATACGCATTTCAAGTGATTGGAAAATGCATTTAGAATGCACGGAATTTAGTAACAGTCGACTGTTTTGTTGAGCGGACAAACTGTCGGCAACAAATTACATAAAAGTCGACATTTATTTTTTGTTTCGACATGCTGTTATCTAAAAATCGGCGATTTTACGTGACCGATTCAGCGTAATAATTAGTAAGCGTTAATTAATTTAGCAGCAAATCAACTCGACTTCGATGCTTCACTGCATCTTTCTTCAGTAAAGTAACCCGAAACCCCATTTCCTTCAGTAGCTAGGTCGACATGAACAAAACAGTTACTGGAAAAAATTGCGACAATTTTTCACTTACCGATGAATGTTCGTCGCACCCCAAAATCGAATAATAATCCTCCCTGTCCTTCTTCTTGTAATCCAAAATTTCGGCAACGCTCGTCATCGTTGTCGGCCACACAAACCCTCAAAATCGCTGTGATGCGGGACCGAATTCACCACCTGTTTCACTCAAACACTCCGGAAGATATGATCCAGGGCTTGTTCCAGAGAATCGGGATCGGTCAGCACCAACAAGGACGGAAAATCGACAAGCCTGTCTGGGGCTTTCGGCTCTTTTACGCGATTCTATAGATGGAGACCTAGACGGATTTTGCACAGACTGAAACCACAACGCAGTGTAACAGCAAGGTGAAAGTCTTGTAACATTGGGAAACCCCATAAAACAATCATATTAAATTATAAAATTCCAATAAATGCGCGCTTTTTTTTTCAGTCGGTGCGGTTGCGCTGTTGTAACGTGACTTAATCAATGTACGAACGATCTCTGGCTAAAACTGGGCAATATGAAATATCCAGGATTATTATTTTTAACATTATCGTTTATTTATGGCACGATTAAGACGTGTTTCGTTATTTATTATCAACAGTTCGGAAGCCGGTTGCAATCTCAAGCTTGTGAAATATGCATTCAGTATAGTGAAAGCATTAATATTTATAGTTAATAAGCAGGATTGTTGATAAATGCCCCCCAAAACACGGTTCCATGATGAAAAAGCAACGAAATTTAATTATAAACAGCAATCAATTATCTAGGTTTGGAAAATAGCTGATGAAAGCGGCTATTTTTTTGGTTTTGTTCATTTTTTCTTCAGTTAGGACTTTTTAGGAAAAATTGTTATTGATTTTCATGGATCAATTGCTTCAACAGATATATTTGATTGTTTTTCCTGCTTATCCGTAATTGAAGTAAAAAACGTACAACACATTTTCTAGTTGGTTTCGAGTCTCAAACTCAAGCGTTTCTTCTTCTTGCAACGTGTTTTTGCTTCTTCATATTCTTTGTCACTTTTATGGGTTGGCTGACTATGGATTTTTTCGCGGATTTCTTAAATATATTTTTTAATAAGCCACATTACAAATCATGCATTGATTCTTTGCTTCTTTGCGATGAAAAGAATCAATTTCAAGTCACTTTGAGAGACGATATTTTTCGAAAAAATCTACTTCTAGCCCGTATGCAATTTTCCGTAAAAAATGGAAATTTTACAAGCGGGTTTTTTAGAGAGCCCAATGGATTTCTTTGGACCTAAGAAGCTCCTTGATATACATATATAAAATATTTGGGGCCTTAATAACGAAATTATCGTGAGTCAAAGATCGTGACTGATCAAAAATCGCTAGAAATGACCTAAAAATGCCACTTAATTCCAATCTGAATCCTCTTATAGAAAGAATTAAAATTAGAGGTATTTTGAGAGACTTAATATTTTTCGAAAAAAGCGACCTCATGTCGTGACCGACTAAAAATCGCTTGAAATGAGCAAAAAAATTCACTTATTTCCCATTTGAAACTTCAACCCTGTTTTTGAATGATCGCCTTACATTTTTTCGGTTTCGTGTGAAGAAAATGTTTCAAAATTCGAGGCATTTTTCCAAAAAAACATCCCCTTACCCCTTATGCAATTTTCAGTAAAAAATCGAAATTTTACATGGGTGTTTTTTTATTTCAATTGATTCCTTTCGACCTAAGAAGCTCCTCGATATACATATTGATATATTTTGGGCCTTAATAAAAAAAATTCCTTCCTCACTTAATTCCCATCTGAAGCCTCAAGCGTGTTTTTGAATGATCGCTCTGCATTCTTCGTCTCCTTGTGGTGAAAAAAATTGACAAATTCGAGTCATTTTGAGATAGTTGGTATTTTATAAAAAATCTACGGACCCCCTACGAAATTTTCCGCAAAAAAATCAAATATTACATGGGAGTTTTTTGAGCTCAATGGACTCCATGCGACCAAAGAGGCTTCTTGATATACTATATAACATGTTTGGGGTCTTAGTAAAAAATTATCGTGCGTCAAAGACCATGACCGATCAAAAATCGCTTGAAATGGCCAAAAATTTCAATTATTGCCCATCTGAATCTTCAAGCGTGTTTTTGAATGAAAGCCTTACATTCTTTGCTTCTTTGTGATGAAAAAGAGATAAAATTCGACGCATTTTTGAAGATATGATATCTTTCGAAACATTCCAGCTCCTCTGCCCTTGCATATATACATGTACTGGATTAATTTTCTAACTTAGACTATCTTAACTGTAAACTTAAAATTATTACAAAGCAAAAAAAAATCTCTCTTCTATGTCATGTCTTTTCATCGTCTAGCAGGTTGGTTCAGTCGTATTGGAAGTGTTCAAGTAGTGTTGTTGCTGGGAAGCGGAAGCGGGATTGTCTCGTTTGTCTCGTGAGGCAAAGGGGATTCAGTAGGGTCCAGTTGTGGGGATTGTTTTTCCATTTCGTTTGTAATTGGAGTTGTCTTTCTGTTATTCGCGTTATTTTTGTTCGTTCGTAGAGTAGTTGGTTTGAGGGGTTGTGTAGTTGGTTTTGAGGATGTCTTATTTTCGCTATTGATCTCAGGGCAATCTGTTCTGTTGTTTGAATGTGTTGTTCAGTTTTCCCAGTTGCATTCGCTGTCAGTATATGTCCGTAGTCAAGCAGAGGTCTACATATTGATTGGTAAATTTTTGTGGCGGTCTTTGTACTGATTCCTTTGCCTTTGTACGTCAGTGATCGGAAGTGTTTTGTCCGTTGAATGATTTTTGTTCTTACGTTCTGTGCGTGATTTGTAAATTTTAGTTTTTGGTCCAGTGTCATTCCTAGATATTTTGCTTCTTGTTTTGGTCTAATTCTGTTTCCGTCTGTTGTTATTGATGGAGAGTCGTCTTTAATTTGGTGGTTTGGTAAAAGTAGTTGGTTTTTCGTGGCGTTTGGTGTAAGTCTCCATTTGTAGAACCAAGCAATTGTATTGTCTGTTAGTGTTTGAAGTTTTTGTACTGCTTTTACTGTAGTTTTGTCGTGCACGATCAATGCAGTGTCGTCGGCGTATTGTAGTATGTAAGCAGATTTGTCAATGTATCTTTTGTCGTGGACACTGTGATTGTATATGTCGTGGCAGTATATATTGTAAAGAAGGGGTGATAGCGGGGATCCTTGTGGGAGTCCTTGTTCAGGGGAGAAAGCAAAGGACAGGGTGTTGTCTATGCGTACTTCTAGGTGTCTGTTTGTGAGTAGGTTTCTGATTGCGTGAATTATGTATTGGGGGTTTTAAGCTGGTAAAGTTTATATAAAAGTCCCTTGTGCCAGACACTGTCAAAGGCCTTATTGATGTCCATGAAGAGACATGCTGTTTTCTTGTTCGTGAGGTGAGTTGTTTGTATGTTGTTGGTTAGTATAAAAACTGGGTGAACAGTTGAGTGTTTAGGTTTAAATCCGAATTGGTATTATGGTATGTATTGTCCAACTGATTGTTGCAGTCTATTTTTTATTATAGTTTCAAAAATTTTACTCAGCACAGGGAGTAGTGTGATAGGTCTGTAGTGTTGTGTTTGTGCATTGTCTAGTCCTGTTTGAGGAATTGGTATTATTATTCCTGTTTTCCAGGTATCTGGTATCGTGTTAGTTTCAATGCAGTTGTTGAATATGTTCAGTATGTGTGTGTGTGTGTGTGTGTGTGTGTGTGTGTGTGTGTTTGTGGAGTAAGATTTTTCAGTAGTTTGCCTTTCATATTGTCTTTTCCTGCGCCGTGTGTTTAATGTGTGCGAGTGCTTCGTCGGCTTAAAAAGATTCTAGTTAAAACATCGTATAAATATCGATTAAAACTCAAATTCAATGTATCAAACATGTGGTTATTTCTTCAGACGTTGGACATCTATTTAAAACGTGAAAAGAGGTTAAAAAGGGAAACAAAACTTACGTGATCTTCACAACACATTCACCTGATACTTGCTAACATTGACAAAATAAAATAAAATAAATCACTTGAATCCAATGAATCCGATCGGATTTAGCGGTTTTAAAATTTTGGAATTTAGGTAAAAACGTCTAGGTTGTAAAAATTTAAGTGGAGCTCATAGTTAAAGACAAAATGGTCATAGTTAACGCAGGTGAGGTTCGGATTTTCTTTGGCTCTATTAATTTCGAGCTATTGGAAAAAATTCAAAATTTATAAAGCTAGATATTTTACTGTTTTTGAAATTTTCGGGTGACGCCTGGCCAAAAAACGTGGGATAGTAAAAAGTGACAAAACCCCTAAAAAATATCACCCCACAATGTACATTCGAAAAACCGTTTCATACACTGAACTATCCAGACTCCAATTTGTAACACTCGTTCCAAATTTGAAGCAAATGTATCAAAAACTGCAGGAGTTAGAAAGGAAAAACAAAATAACATTTCTCAATTCCATCTCGGAAACGATTTCGGTCATATGGGCGTTTCTAAAAAATTAAAAATTGAATCCTCCTGCAGGTGCAGACGTGCCGCCAGGGTTGCGTCTTGTCTCCACTCCTGTTTAATCTGTACTCGGAAACTATAATTGGAAAAGCACTGGATGGAGTCCAGGGCGGAATCAAGATCAATGGAACCGCAATAAACAATATCAGGTACGCCGATGATACGGTTATAATAGCCAACGATGTACAAGAACAGCAAAGCATCATAGATTCCGTAGTTCACTATAGCGAGATGTTTGGACTGCATCTGAATGTCTCCAAGACCAAACTATTGGTCTTTTCTAGGACTCCAATAAATGCTCACCTGCGTGTCGAGGGACAAACTATCGAACAAGTGACCTCAATAAAATATTTGGGAGCTAACATCAATAGCCAGTGCGACCCGAAAAGGGAAATACTTTCAAGGATTGAGCAAGCGAGAAAAATCTTTATGAGTGTGAAATAATTTTTTTCCAAGACTAGACCTTGGTTTGGAACTCAGAACTCGGATGATCAGATGATACGTCTTCTCTGTCCTACTCTATGGATGTGAAAGCTGTACACTAAATACACAGACTGAAAAGAGAATAGAAGCCTTCGAAATGTATGCGTATAGACGGATGCTGCGAATTTCATGGGTACAAAGGATCACCAACGATGAAGTACTCCAGCGCATGCACATACAAAAAGAACTACTGAACGCCATCAAGGAAAGAAAAATGCAATACCTGGGTCATGTGATGAGAGGTGATAAATACGAAATATTACGCCTCATAATGGAGGGCAAAGTACAAGGGAAAATATCAGTAGGAAGACGCCAGAACTCATGGCTAAAGGATTTGAGGAGATGGTTCGACCGCTCGTCTGCGGAAATCCTTCGTGCTGCAGTTTCCAGAGCTACAATTGCCATTTGGATCGCCAACCTTCGGCAGGAGAGGGTGGGATGAGAAGAAGAAGGAGGTGCAGAATTAAAAAGGCTTGTTCTTAGTTTACAACTTCTCTCTACTACTAATTCCTAGTAGAGCAATTTATTTATTGTCTCTATTTAGATTCTTTGTTGCCCCTTCTATCCTTCCTAAAACATTTTCATCATTAGAATTTTCTTCAATACTTTCGCAAATTCCCCCCTTTCCTCAACTGGAAATTTTCCATTATTTCCTCAACCTGCTTCAACTAGATCCAAAATAAATAACTGGACCTTTACCTAGTTGAATTAACGTTATCTATTTCACTAGAGCACAAAGTGTTGATGCAAATCAGAAGCCCTGATAATTACAAATTCGGACAGTTACCTGATTAGCATTCCACGAACGCACACCCAAAGACATATGTATGCATAATGTGGTAACCTATTAGGCAAGCGAATTTAATCGATATTTTTCAATTAATTTTAATTATCCCCGAGTCTTAAGACCAACGACAGCCAATTAAATATTCCTGCTGCACTTTGCGGATGATACAATGCAATTGGGAATATTAATTCAGTTCCGGAAGCAATAGGTATGGATGGCAAAGGCTCCGAAGGATGAAATTTATTATTTTACTGCAGTTATTTGTGTGCTAGGCGCCAGACAAAGGAGACACTAACTTATTATGAGCAGGATGTCATGTTAAAAATCATAGAAGTTTATGGATATGCTTCAAAATACACAGCACAGGCATATAGATGGGTGCCACTAACGCCAATCAACAGTTTCATTTCAATGTTGAATTTGAATAAAGAGGAAACAGCATTGCAGGCAAATCACCAGAATTGTCCGCTCAAAAACCTATTGATGTTTGAACTATTACTACTACTTGAAGTATATTTGTAAGTAATATTTATTTGTAAGGGGGCCTTTGAAATAGATATTTTTAGCCTTCTTGTTTCAACCCCCTAGGAGGGGTATATGTCACCCTTATAATATTAAATGGGAATGGGGTCAAGTGGCACATCGTTTTAAATGGCCTTCAATTCTCTTTTCAGTGGTTTCCTACTTTGTTGCCTTTTGTCCAGAGGTTTCTGACTAATCGCGTTTCAAAGTTGCAGAAACAATTAAACTTTCCCGCATTGCGATGTTGCTTTCCAGATTAGTGATTACACAAAAATTATCGCATTGCATTATTGCTCTCCTTGCAGTACAATTGTATATATATACCTATATACAGACCTGATTGTGTACGATTCAAGTGCCTTTAATGTGGCTTCATCTCCGGTTAGGGTGGTAATATGCTTACATGTGTAGACTCTTTCCCTCATTTTCCGGGCGCAATTTGTTATCGCTAGAATACTTGCCCAGGTTTAAGGTAATCCTTTCCCCGGTTCTTCCTCTTTCGACTATACAAGCGCCTGTGCCCGACGCCGTTTTTGTGCCTTCCGTATACTATACGGAGTCCCCTGTGATAGCTGATGGAGTCTCTCCACCATCTCGCCCCTCATCCAGAACATAAGTTCTGAAAGGTACCGAAATGCTTAGAGTTTTAAATCGATCAGCTTTCAATCCCATGGGTTCGACTGTCTTCAGCTTCCTGAAGATCGCGCTGTGCCCAATTCCGTCGCTTTCCGGAGGGCACCGTCACCTGAAGTGTGTAATATGTAAATATCACACAGCCTCTGAACTTGGTTCACAATGGTGACGTAAGTCCAGTACGCCATCTTCGGTAAAATTCCCCATGTTTTTCCAATAGTGCGTTTGCAGGTCCATAAAGCCCTGATCGCCTTGTTTGTTTTCTGTTCCACATGTTCTTTAAACAGCAGTTTCTTATCCAGAGTTACCCCAAGATATTTAACAGTGTCGGACATATGTATTGTGTTCCCATATATAGACATTAGTCTAAGGGCTCTAAGAACTGTTGTCTTTGTAAAAGTGATAATAGATGTTTTGCATGGCCTGATTTTCAGCCCTTCCGTGTTACAACATTGTTCGGTGATGTTTAGCGCCTGCTGCATCAGTGATGACTCAGTGTCTCCGAACGTTTCTTGTACAACAATGGATATGTCATCCGCATATCCCAGCGCATAGAAACCCCTTCCCTAGAGAAACAACAGGAGCCGATCCACCACCAGGCTCCACAGCAGAGGCGACAGAACTCCTCTCTGCGGACACCCGCCGGCTTCCCGCGCTTCCAAGCTGACTTCATTGATTGCGACGGTAACTGTTCTGCAGCTCAGCATGTTTTGGATCCATTCACATATTGAAGGCTCCACTCCACGGTTTTTCACCGCTCTGACTATTGACTGAAAAGAGGTATTGTCGCCAGAGCAATTTCTTTGCGCCCTAGTGAGGTTTCTGCCCTCTGCACCAGTTCATGGATAGCAGATTCGCAGGATTTTCCCGTTTGGTAGGCATACTGGTTGTGGTGTAGAAGATTTCTCGTAAGAACCTCTTCCCTGATATGCCTGTCGATCAGCTTCTCTAGTGTTTTCAGAAAGAACGATTTTAGGCTGATCGGGCGAAAGGATTTGGCCTAGGCGTACGTCGCACGCCCTGGGTTTTGGAATAAATACTACTTTCGCCATTCACCATTCCATTGGTATGTATGCCAGGGCCTGGCTGGCCCGGAGCATCTTGCACAAGAGGGGCAACAGCAAATCGGTTCCCTGCTGTAGTAGAACTGGCATTAAGCCATCTGTTCCCGCTGATTTAAATGGTCTGAAAGAACTTATGGCCCATTTAACTATGGACTAGTTTACTATGCTTGAGGCAAGAGTCCAGTGTTCCTTCGGTGTCCGCTGTCGCGCCCCGAAAACCACCGGTATCTCCTGTTCTCTGACTGTTCCCAGTATTGATCCAGTGAGTGTTGAGCATAAGCTCCAGGGTTTCCTCTTCTGTTGTTGTATATCCTCCCTGGTATTTTATCAGGGAGCCCACTTTTCTCGTGCGCTCTGTTTAACCTCTCCATCAATGAAAATAATTTCAGTTCTTTCTTGAAGAGAATAAACCATTCTCACACTTTATGCACTTAATAAAATGTATCACTGAACAGCCCAAGAAGCAAAAGCGAATTAATAATAATATTCCTATTTTGGGTACATCCTTTAAATTTTCTGACCATGTTTTTTTGGTTAAAAAACAACGTATTTTTAGAATTTCTTGATAGAATTTAAAGGTTTTTGTGAAATTTCAGAGATAAGACATCGAATGAACCCAAATTAATGAGGTACTCGTAGTACCATCAAAAGGTTATTTACAAATAATTATTTTCAAATAAAGTTTGAAACGGTGCCACCCATGGGCGGAGCGAGGAAGAGGCAGGGGAGGGTCATGCCACTCACAAGAGAATTGAAGGCCCTTTAAAATGATGGGCCACTTGAGCCCCATTCCCATTTAAGATTCTAAGGGTGACATCTACTCCTCCCAGGGGGTTGAAACAAGAAGGCTAAAAATATGAATTTAAAGTGTCCCTCTTACAAATAAAATTGACGTGTCTTTTCGATTTTTCATATTTTTAACTATAAGAGAGATATTAAGGGTGGGAAGTTTTCAAATTGACACCCCGTATATTTGTTTTTCGATGCATTTATAAGCTTTGGAACGTTCACGAAGTGATGAACTTAGATTAATATGTTGATGAATTTAATGTCTTATGAAAAAGCACAGGAATCCAAGAAAAATTCAGGTAATTTAAAAATGGGCTTCAAATCAGGAAGAGGAAACCCACTAGAAAAGAAAAAGGTATGGATTCATTTGTAGAATAAGCGCATTTAGAACAAATGACAAAAACTGAAATTGAGTAAAATCATGAAAATCTTTCTAAAGAACGCATAGGAAAAAGTCCATATTTAAACAAATACGAATCATACAAAAACTAAGTTCTCAGTGCTTTATTTAGAGCGTTCCAAAGCCCCACAAATACATAGCAAAAAAATAACAAAATCAAACTTTTGGTGTATGCGACAGCACGAGCTCCATTCAAGCCGTTCGACTAAAAAGCCCATCTGGCATCTGGCACACCAAAAGGTACCAGCACTTTTCGGCACATCTTTCAGGTCTGAAAATCTGAGGATATCCTGCCCCCACCTTTTCCTGAAAAAGCGGGCGTAAATCGCGCTTCGAGTACTTTGAGAAACATGTTCGCTCTTAGTTTATTCTTGACTCTGACTAACTTTTGAGCGAGCCTTCACGATCATACGGTGCGCTTTTGTTGACATTCATTTGCGATCATTTGTTTTGTGTACGCGATTTTTTGTGCGTGTGCATCATCGTCTGCTTGATTTCGCCGCAAGTTTTTTTAGGTAAGACCCATAAGCTCAGTTTTCCTTTTTGCCAAATAACCAAAATCCCTAAATCTAAATTTTTTTCTCATTCATCGCCTTTTAGCTTGAGTCCACATTTTTGCTGCAACTGAGCAGCTGGGGGTTTCAAAAATTCCCTTAGGTTAATTCGATAAATCCCTGCGCTAGAGCCCCTTTCAGGTGCTCTTAAAATTTCAGCAAAAGCTCCGCTTTCAAATACTTCACCATCTTAAACTAGTTTACTGAAATTTTTCTGCTCCACTCTTTGAGGCTTTCCACCACTTTCCAACTCCATCCAGCTTGCACCCTTTCCCGGAATCCAGAAGCACTTTTTTGTTTTTATCCACTTAACAGCAGAAGTTTCCGCAACATTCGGCTGATTAGCATAAACAGTGACTTCAGTGTTGGTGCTTATGCAAACCTCTATTAACTTTTCTTCGGTTTACTTGTAGGCAATCTAATTTTACACGTCGTTTCCAGCATTCCAACGAGATCTCCACGTTTTTCGAATCAGGCCAAGGTACAATACGCCACTTTGGAAACGCAACTTAACTTTCGTTTAATGTTTAGTGTTTTTTTAATGCTGGCAGCTCGTCAAAAGATCGAATAATTAATCGACAGTCACAAATCGGCAAGTGGTCATTTTTCATTTGGGGATTTTAAATGCCACGTTTATTTTCAGTGGCTTTGAGAGTTTGAAAAATGCAAAAAACATCCATCATATTTACAATTTGGCTCAAACTCCTTGCTGGACAATTTGGCTCTATGATTATCCAATTTGAAATTGAAGGAAATTATGTAAACACTTATATTTTGTTCCTCACCTTCAATGTTGTTCTATTTTTGTAACCGTTTTATATCTTTTTTCTTCTGTGTCGTTCAGATTTCTGTACTTCAATACTTGCAGCCTTTTATAAAGTTTACAAGAAATAAAATTAAATGAAAAGAAACACATTTGCAGGAATTGATTTATTGCAAATTTTTACCCCGAAAAGTGTGTTCAGTGTGGAAATAAAAATCACATTTTTAAGAAAATTTGTTACCTGCCGAAAATGCGTTAAGCAACATCCGATAACTCATGCTTTCGACAGTTTCGATCCGTTGGCAAATTATATTATGTGATTGGTGAAATCGTAAAATACATTTTCCGAAATCCACTCTAAAAATAGGAATGTATATCGACTTTTCGTTGGAAAATGATGTTTGGACCGCCAAGCGAGGTTTTCTTTTTATGTGTTTGATTTGTTTGCTCAGAAAACCGAAATATTGTTTCGATTAATGATGGTCGAATTTTTTTATCGATGGCAGCAGGTCGGGATGTGACGCTCCTGTGATGAAAATTATTTTTGGATAAGAGCAGTTCCGGCTATTTCCAGGCTTAACTAATCGATCTTAACACGGTTTCTTTGAAAAGTTGAGTGACTCAATTAATCTTTGTCAATTGACTACAAATGCTCCTGAGCAGATTTTGTGTATAATTCCTTCCGATTAAACCTGGATTTTAAAAGCGAAAAATTCTCAATTTTTTCCTGTGTTTAACCAATCTGGTAAAACTAGAACAAAAGAATGGCTGATAATTTTCCCTGTCCAAACAAGCCTGACCTAGTTATTTTGTTGCGGTTTGGTAATTGAGGATATTGCATTGAAACAGACGTTGAAAACTTCCTAAATCTGAGCAAATATTAAATATTTATAAATAAAGCGGGAGTTTTAAAAATAGCCAAAGTCATGCACCTACAATCCTAAACAAATGGGAAAAATAATAATGTCGAAGTCGGTTTAGTTTCGCTACGAGCTTCAGAACCGGATTTACAGGCCATGGATGAGGCTACAGGAAATCTTTTATGAGCAATAGAAACATGTTTTTATTAATTTCAAAATGGGACAGTAGACAAAGTATTTTGAGCGTAAGTAGCCAACACTCTGTATATATTTCGGCAAAAATGATTAGAATTTCTTGTTAGTAAAACGTGTTTGAAAGACAATACAAATTTTCCGAGACCGATTAAAATTGAATTTTCCTAAAATCTAAAACCGAGAGAGTGGACGCAACACTTTTTGCATGATTGGTCATCATCTTCTTCTTCTTCAACCTCTCTCGGTCCACTGCTGGACGAAGGCCTTTCCCATCACTCTCCATGAATTTCTGTCCTGTGCTATTCAGAACCATTGTCTTCCTGCGCATCTTTTGACATCGTCCAACCATCTTTTCTCCGGTCTTCCCACACTCCTATTTGTTTCTCCAGGTCTCCAATGTACCAGTCTTATTGCCCACTTGTCTGTATTCTGCCTTGCAACGTGTCCCACCCATTGCCATTTGAGAGTCATTATTCTTTTGATGATATCTGTTAGGCCTGTTCTTTTTCTGATGATTTCGTTCTGGATTCTCCGTTTTAAGCTCAAATTGAGTATTCTTCTCGCCATCGATCTTTGTGTAACCCTTAGTCTTTCTGAACTTTTTTCTGTAAGCGTGACAGTTTCCAAGCCATAAGTAGCCACCGGCAGTATGCACGTTTCATATACTTTCCGTTTGAGGTAAATTGGTATTGGAGGGTTACTAAAAATGTAGTTCAGTCAGGAAAGCGGCCCATGTCAGTCCTATTCTCCAATGTCCTCCATTGCTTCAATGCTATTCTTATTTCTTGGATTGTTATATCCGGGATATCCATAATCGTTGTTGTTTCTGCATTGGACGTGTCCGAGATACATGACTTGTATAATTTTGGTAGAATTCCTTTATTATGTTTGTGATGCTTCGTCGGTCTGTTGAAACAATCCCTTCCTTATCTTTGATCTTTGTTATTCTCCGTTTCCCTTCGATTTGTTTTTTCGTAGTACTTTCATGTTATTGTTATCTTCTATGGCTTGTTGCATTATTTTAGTGTTGTAGGTTCTTAGGTCTTTCGTATTTTTCTTCTTACTATATTGTTGAGTTCTTGGAAGTGGTTTGACTCTTTTCTGGTTTCGCACCTCCTTCCATCAGCATCTTCATTTCTTGACTTAGTTTGCATTGCCTTGTGTTTCTATTGCGTGTGCATACTTTATTGGTCACTACTTGGACGCCTGAAGGTACTTTGGTCGATAGGTCATCGAGGTCCAAATTTTTATGATCTTCAACAGGTTCCAATGTCTTTTTCAGTTCTTGCTGATATTTCTCTGTTTTGCTTGTGATAGTTTCATTTGTGGGGAACCCGGTTTTGTATATGAGTTTTCCTCTTTCGATTTTTTGTTGGAAAACAAGTCTAGCCCGTACCAGTCTGTGATCGCACCCTGTGTCAAATTGGTTCATAACGGGGACATCTACGCTTATTCTTCTGTTGTTCGAGAGAATGTAGTCAATCTCGTTTTTATGTCTCTTACATGGGCTAATCCATGTCCTAATGCGTTGGGGTGTCTTTTTGTAAAAGGTGTTTAAACAGTAAATTTTCTTCTCTGAAAGCAAATTGATTAGCCTTTCTCCTCTGATGTTTCTTTCCCCTAAACCAAATTTACCAATATATTCGCAGTTTTCGTCTACCCCTTTCCGTCCAATTTAGCATTAAAATCCCACTGATTATTACATAGTGGGATTTTTCTTGTTGTTTCGCTTTTACTATGTCTTCATACAGTTCTTCGTCGTTGCGTATATCTTCGTGCTGGTCGGGTGCGTATACTTGGATAATTTGCATGTCGAATCGCTTGTTTAATTTTAACAAGACAGACACTGAGCAGTATTTCAGTATTTGATGTTTGATATTTTTGCTTATTATAAAGGCTACTCCTCCAAGTCTAAAGTTCACTGCATTCCTCTGGTACAGGACATGTCCTGATCTTAGAGTGGTTGCTTTTTCGCCAGGCAGTCGGGTCTCACAGAGGCCCATTATATTCCATTTTATATGGCTAAGTACTTCGTCGAGTTCTAGGAGGTGTTCGGGACTTCGTAGGCAATGTCCAGTTGTTATATGTTCCGAAAATATTTCTCTTAATCCTTTGGTCGGGTTGCTAGAATTTTTGTCACCCGCAGAATCCATGGGACTGACAGTTCTTGCGTGATACTCTGGGCTTTCCCTACTCACCTGGGGTATATCAGTTTTGAAATTCGAGACCTCTTCAAGGGAGGTATTGGCATATTTTGATACCACGCTTGCCAAAGACGGGTTGGTATCATACGAGATCAGCCGCCCACTATGGGTCAGACGCGATTCGCAGCCGGGGAATCTTGTTAGCTTCACCTACATCACTTCGAGACCTTACCTGCATGGGTAGCTCTACCGGTAGTTAGGCTACCACCGGTCTCGCTCCCTGGATATAGGTTACTGAGCCCTCTCACCGACGACAAGGATGTTGATTCCCCTAGAGAGGGAGGGAATTGACCATCACCCTGTATATATTTGAGAAAAACTATGATATTTTCTCTTTAGAAAATTATTTTTATAAAACAACAAAAACCAAAACAGGCCACCTAAAATTTATAAAAATTTCAAAGTTTAAAACTTCTCTTAGGATTGGCCTTCAACACTCAGTTTCCGAAGTTGGAAATTTAGTTAAATTTTAGGTGGACATTGTTTTTTGTCGGCCAGTGATGACGGTTTTTCTTGTTTTATAGACATATTTCACTAGCGAGCATTATGAGAGCAACACTAACAGTGAGTTCAACGAATCAATGCTGATTGCCAACACTAACAAAAAAATGTTTGGAAATTTTAATAAATTTTAGCAATTCGATTTTAAGTGTCGATTTGTCTACATAAAATGCAAATAAACCCCGCACAGAAACTTAAACTCCTACACCTAAATACACTCCTGTACACTTAAGTAAAACATGTGTTTTGGAATTAACTCGTGCTAAAGTTATATTTACAATCGTCAATAAAATATTAGACACATTCTTAGACAGATGCAAATATGTCTGCTCAAATGTTTGTTATTTCAATGTTGTTAGTTAATGAGTGTATTGAGGTGTGATGGTTAATTTCACAGTCGTTTTTTTTTTGTTTTTTTCGTCATTAATCTGTTAGATAAACTGTGGAAAACAAATTTATTGGAAAAATATGCTTGATTACGAGCAGACAGCCGGTACAGAGTGATTGAATCTGGAAAATTGCCTGCACACGCCATGAATCAGTTCGCGAATTTTGAAGATATTTTAGTTGAAAGACCCCCAACAAATTTTAGTTTTAGCAAAAAAAATTAATCTAGCTGACGGAAAACAAAAGCAGTTCCAAAAATAGAAAACCGATCTTATAGCTATTTTTATGATATTATTTCAAGATTTATCGATTAAAAATAGAATATTGCCATCAGAAAAACATAATTATACATCCTGCATTCCAGCTCTATGCTTTATTTATGGCTTTTCGCTTCTGAAAAGCAGGAATTAAATCACTGTATCCCTTGCATTTAACTGCAATCAAATCTGCCTTGAATCTCTACTTACTACTAACATATTCGATTAAGATGTTTTGTTCTGATGCCCTAAAGAAAACTTCCTGCCAAATTGATAAAAATCCTCACGTTTTCACCAACTATTTACGACTCTATGCCTAGTTTTAAGCAGGGGCATCAAGTGACGCTCGATCGCCATTAATATTACATTTACTTACCTACTTACCATTTTTGGAACAAATGCATTCATGTCGTTAATAAACCGTCTGATGTAATAATAATCAAGCTACTACGTTCAATTTAATTCGAACTATTCGCTACTCGTTTTGGATAGAACATTAATAGTTTCAAAGTCCTTATACAAGTTATTTAACTGTTATATTAAATGCAATAACTTTTATGTTTTAATGCTATGAATTTAAATATTTTGCATATTCGTGGCCAATCTTGTAGTAAAACCTATGTGGTCTTTATTGCTCAAATATACACGGTGATTGTTCTGTAAAATAATATATTGTTTGCACATTTTCCCATCAAAACAGTTAGTTTTGAGCGTTGCTATCTGAGCGGCAGTATAAATCACCCTGTATATACTTGTGTTTTTCATCATGACTAGAAAACCAACTGACCAATTGCTCTATTTGGACTTAACTGAAATTGGCTGCCGGTCTTTACCACATATCAATCAGCAATCGTACCTAAAGTTAACTTTAAGCTGCAGTTCCTTTTTAAGAAAAACAATGCCTTCGAGTGAACAATACGAAAAGCGGGCTTAGCCAGACGTATTTTGTGTCATCGCACTTTGAAATAAAAACACGAAAAAGCTGGTTATTTTCGGATTCGACAATTTACGGTTCGTAATATTGCAGTTGAGTTGCGTTTTGTGAAAACCGATTTGGCGTGGGTTTCGTACAAATTATAGGTGGACAATGTTGGAGCAGCGTCAATGAACCACCATTTATTCAAACTCATATAGGAGATTAACTGGGGCAGATACGAAAGCTTCAGCTTTAATAGTATAATTGAGTGGCAAGAACAATTGATGCTTCTCACATTGTTATTCTTAAGTGTTTAAGGTGATAGCAAAACTCACAATTATTTCATTTGGGCCACTTGGTGTTAATTTATGCCTCAAGAGGTGTATTAAGGCAATAAACTATCGAAAACAGTCTAACACCCGGTATTTGCAAGGTTTAAACCTCCAAAGACCTCAAATTTTGTTGCATTTTTTTGTAATTGATTGCCCCAACATTATCCTATTGAGTCAAGAGAACTCTTAATAAACACCAGCAAAAATAAGAAGGAAACTGACGAAAAAAGCTCGATAAATGATTAAAGCTGACACAATCAAAGCGAAATCTGGTTTCAGTTTCACATTCAAGTTATATTGCCTCATTTTGAGCGAAACTTATACAAAACACTCTTGCTGAGTTTGAACGATAGATCAAAAGCAATTTGCCATCTATGTTTCAACGGCAGCTTTATCTCGCTTTGAAAGCTCGAGTCTTTGCTCTTTATGGTTTGGTTATAGAAGTTGCAAATATTTATTTTAGTACCTGGGCTTTAGCTGGGGAAACTGTAAACTTTGTAATTGGGGGGGCCTTTGTGGTTGAAAGTCGTTTGAAATCAGAAAACTTCTCGGCAGAATTCTTCCAAATATTCGGAATTAAAACGCATAAATTCCATCACTGTTCGCTGACTTAATGGTCAAAGTTCAGTTTAGTTAATAATGAAAATTTTATAGAATTCGCCTAGTTTTAATAGTGCAAACGTGACTTCAGGAATAGTTTTCTTGGCTGAACACCATAATGCATATACTGGCGGTCAATGAAGTTAAAAATACACTCAGGGGACTTAAGGAGAAATGCACATTGTTTTAAATTTTTTTCGCCCGAAAATAGCCCTCATTTAAATCCATCAACTACCGGACTTAGCATGCGATTTCAGCCAAATATCTTTGCAAATTTGACTCAAAATACGTTTTTAGCTGAATTTGGATTGGCGAGATCATTTCCTTTGGTTAATTCGTCATTTTGATGTATGTGGACCACATGAAGTCGGGGCAAATTAATTTGATTCATAAAACGTGGAAAACGTGAATGAACGAACCTGACTAGCGACGTTTCCAGATTTAAATTAGGAATCCAACACGACGGCCAACACGTTCATTAGTTTTGATTACTTATTTTTCCGCTAAACAAGCAAGTTAATTAACCGACGAGATAGTTGCATTTTCTTCATCATAATTTCACTCAAAACGAATCTGTAACTTGTAACAATGTTGTTCTTGGTAAGGCGACACCCCAAAAATGATAGTCTTCGACTGGCAGCTCAAAATAACAAAACGCTGGCTAAAGAAAGAAGCACAACACACTTTTTTTGTCCTGAATACTAATTAACGTTCGAGATTTGGAAAATAAAACCCACATGTTCATTTACCGGGGGCTTCAGTTTGTAACAATTCCGCTCTGACCATATGACGAGAAATTTGATATATTTCTAAACATAGAGGGGGATGCGAGTGCTTGGGGATAAATATATTCCTTAATAACCGATAATTTCCCTTAGAAACAAACAAATTAATTTTTATGCCTTTTACAGGATGCACCCACACATACAAATCTGAACGTGCGTACGAATCCTCAACTTACAAAAAGGAAGTTGAAATGGCTTTTCAAGTCACGTTCATTTGAATTTTCGACATTCGTTGACCGTACTGCCCGAAGAGCAAGAAAACAATGGATCTTGGTGAGTACTACGCTTCAATCAGTGTCGAATTAAGCACCGCTAGTGTTAGTGACCATTTTTGAGGAGAATTTTTGCACAAAACACCTTTGGAAACTCCATTTAAGTGTCTTTCATTTTGACCTTGATCGGTAGCTGTTGAAGTTGCAGGCTTAAAAAACTGTCCTCATTAAAGACAATCAACTGCACCTTAGTCAACCAAAGTTCAGTGTTTCGTAACTCAAAAATTTTCTCAGGTAGAAGAAAACTTGAAAAACTTTTAGATACTTTATTTCAATGTTTTTCACTGGCTTTCACTGTCTGTCCGCTCTTGAGACACTCAACTCTACTTTAGTTAAATTAATTGTCTCCTAACTCGGTCAGTTTCTACCACAGAGAGGAACCGAAAACACTATAAGAAACTGAATTTGAGTGGCTTTGATTTCGGTCTTAACGACTTTTAAAGTTAGCTATCGTTGTTAAAGTTAGGAGCAAAAGAAATCTGTCCTCTCTCGAGACACTCAACTGCACTTTACTAATACGTCCTGCCTCCTAAATTGGCTAGTTTCAAAGGCAGAGAAAAACCAAAAACACTTCTGCAAACTCCATTTAAGTTTCTTTCACTTTGGTTTCGACAGTTTTTCAATATAGAGGTCGCTGTTGAAGTTGCGGGCAAATAAAAAACTGTCCTCTTTTGAGACACTCAGCTGTTCTTGAGTCAACTTCTCTGCTCTCTAACTAAAGAAAAAACTAAAAACACTTTTTTTCACTGCCTTTCATTTTCATGTTGGCCATTTTTCAATGTGGAATCCGCTATTCTAATTAATACAGTCATTATAGACTTAAATTCTCTAAAAATGCTTCTTTTACGGAAAGCTATGCATTGAGTAGACATGTAAAACTAGTGAGCTTTTCTGGTTTCTCTGGCCTGCAAAACACACCAGTTTTTATCTCTTTTGACCAACCAGTTAAGTTAGGCAATTTTGGAGACAATACAAAAACTCTCGACACTTTCATTACCATAATTTTTAATATTAAAATTATTTAAATTTATTAACATCTCAAGCTGGGTCGTTAGAGGCACCACTTGAATGCAAATCGCTCTGTTGTCTTTACGGGTTTTTTTTCTATTAAGCCTTCTTAAATCAGATTTTTTTCCACTCGGTATGTTTAATGCATGTGCAGTCAGGTGATGAAGGTCCGATATAACTTTTTGTAGGTTTAAGTCGTCGATTTTTTGATCAAGACAGTATAGGGAAATTTACATCTGATACGTATTCCGGAGGTTTACCTTCATTCGTTCAATGATGTTCGTTTCTCTTGTTCAAGAAGCGATGGTTTTTTGAGAAAATTATTGCCGAAGGGCGTAAGGCATTGAAATATGTAGCTGCGAGTAATTAATTTTGCATACAAAAACTCATAAAAAAAAGAATTTTCCACCATTTCTAAGCTACAGCAGCCAAGTTATCCCAGTTTCTTCCATTAAAAATCAGTTTTACTTTCCACGAGTTATTTAAACAGCTGACAAGTTTTTTCTTTGGAGAGTCGGTATAGGCAGTGGCGAGAAAAAAAAACCTTTTTAGCTACCAAACTCCAGATGAATATTCTTTTCTCTGAGAGGAAAAGTAAAAACATCAATTTTGATACTAATTTTTACTTAATGAGCAAAAATCAGAATTTATGGCGATTTTTGTGAAACTTAGCCGATCTTGCGAGTCACATGTATGATAAAAATTGCAAATTATCAAGTTTCCACTTGCTTTAATTAGAAGTTGCAAATTTTATAACAGAGAAGCGCGATTGGGTATGAACCTCCATAGTGAGAGTAATATTTGGTTGGTAAGTTGGTAAAAATCAGCATCTAGAGCGATTTCAATAAAACTTCCCAATTCTTTAGACACAAGAATTTTCTACAGATGGTAAAAATTTCAAGATCCTGCTTGCATGAGTTTAGAAGCTAAGTATTTTTAAAACAGAGAGCTCGGTTAAGAAGAAACACCCATCTTGAGACCAATATTTTATAAGCTGACAAAAATCAGGATTTCCTTCAATTTTTATTAAATTTACACCATCTTTAGACTCACGTCTCGTCTAAAGATTGCTAAAATTTCAAACATCTACTTACTTTGGTGTAGAAGTTACAAATTTTTATCAGAGAGTGCTCGATGGACAATTTTGAATCTCTGATGTTCAAAACCAATATTTATCAAAAAATTGGCTCATTTAGTGGCACTTTTTCGACTGAGCAGCCTTAGTGCAAAATAATAACGATAAATAAATCACTATTTATTTTTTTGAGAATGGAAAACTATCCCTTATCTAATGTGATGGGGTTTTAACAAACCATTCCTCTTGAGTTTGCTAGCTAAAAAAGTTTTTTTCACCACTGTCTAGACCAAATCCCCAAGTAAAAAAAACTTGTCAATTATTCGTGTATCAGTGAAGAAACTATCCCTTATCCAAACAAACAAAAAACAAAAAAAAGTCAATGAAAAATTTTCAATTTTTCAACACAATTTATTAAACGGTTCATTGCTTCATTAGGCCTTATTGAAAATGCGCTAAACCATCAAAAACTTTTTTGTTTATTGCAATCTGTTCATCCGACCATAAATTTGGCTTGTCCAGGTAATTTATCGCTTTTCTCGCTGACAATCTATTGACAAATTAATATTTATGATCAGAAATTCGATGTGCATACAAATCTCGATTCATCCAAGACAATACTGGGAAAAAATCGGCATTGCCCGATTAAATGCTAATTTAATCGATTGGAATTTGATACCGAAACTGCAATTGTAATGTATGTTCGGGAAATTTTCACTTTCAGTTGGCTGGCTTGGTTTTGAAGCTGCTGGGCTTTTAAGTGGTCTAGAAAAAGAATTTCGTCCTGATGTCTTGAAAGCACGAGTGACTGCCATCTTCTGACGTGGTTATTCAACACCGTCCTAAGACGGTGTTGCGCCAAGCAAACCACCCCTGAGGATGCAAGCCAATCAAGCTTAGTTTTCTTAGCTTTTATTAGGATTTAAAAAATCTCCTTTGAAGATCCTTATGGAAATTCTTCAATTTATAACCAAGTCCTGTAAGCTTCAGCATGCAAAATCCAAAGCAACTGACTATAAAAGAATTAAATCCGACACTGCTTAATAAACGGATTGCATCTGTTTTGCTTTGTTTCGTTTTTACTATGTAGTGGTGTTAATCCGTGAGAAACTAGGTCTGTGGAATGTGAGCTAAATAACAGATTTAAATTGACTTCAGAAGAATTTTTGGCAAAATTTTTTGTTAATTTTTTGGAACGAAACAGCAAATTTTAATAAAAATTCTTACATTTACTGAATTAATTTGCTTGCGTTTTAACTTTAAACAAAAATAATCAGCTCCAGTCATTTCTAGACACTTCGAGGCGTTGTTTGCTTACGAAAGAACACATCTAAAATAACATTTCAAGCCTTAAAACACATGTGGAACCCTTTTGAGCTCAAAATTAAAAGTGCCCTTTTGAATAGTCAGAAAATATTGGTTTTTCTTAGAAAAGCTTTAAAAAATCGTCTAAAGCTAGTAATGTATTCTGCTGCTTTAATGATGAAGAAACATGCCATTTGCAAAAGATTAATTTCCTTTCCGTCAACCTCCCAACTTATTTTGGCTGCCTGTTTCAACTGCACTTGATGGTTTTTGTGGAAAAAACGAAAATTCTTAAAAAAGCCACTTGATCAATCTTAAAATTCCAACCGCCTCTCCCATTCATCCTGTCGGGATCCTTAGCAGATAGTACCATTGATCAGTACAAGGGTACCGGCTTTGCCCCCGCTACTTCTTCAGGCCAGCCCATTAAAGACACGTTTAGCCTTCCTATGGAAAATTAGTATTCAGAGTGTTAAGTTTTGGATATCGGTATGTACGGTGATGAGCTAAGAGAATAGTTTCCTAAAAAAGACTAGTAGTACCATTTCGGCGGTAAAGTGCGTGTTTTTTCAGCTGGTTTATTTGTGTGAAAATTGGCGATGTTTTGGAGCGGAGTGATTGGTTGGTTTGGCTAATTATAGGCGATTTAATTAAAGTGTGCTTATTTTCGAAACTGGTTGTTGCAGACAGCCCGAGCTATTTCGCCGTGCCGACAGATGAACCCGATTGCAGTGTGGCTCAAATTCGGCAAAAAAAGCGAAACGAAAACTCGGAAACTTCTCTCAGACGTCAACTTACACCACCCAAATACAACGGCAATCGCAGGGAAATTCGAGCACTTTTGCGGTAATTCCTTAAAACTCCTCATTGTCTTTAGTTGCACTGGAAATCTTCGCAGATCTGTGAGTTCAAACTCGGCAGACTCCAATCATGAGCTCCTGATAATGGGAGAACCGCGTCTTAGTGACATGGCGCCTAGTTTGGCCTATAAACATCCAAGTCGCTCGAATTCACTGAAGAAAGCTCAAGAAAACGCAAGATGCATCCCGATGTCCGAAGAAGACGAAGGATCCGATGGGCTTCTGGAGGAAGACGAAGTCTTCCTAGCTGACGATGCAGCTAGGTATTCAAACTTCAGTGCCATCAAGCGAATCAACGGCACCAACAGTTTGAAAAGTAAGCAAATTTCCTGCGGAGCTTCAGTTTCATTTAAAGCTGACTTTGCAGGATCGGGCAGTCCAAGAAGACATTCGATCAGCAGCTTCAATGCCCGGGACAGGGCCAATAGTGTTGCTTCGTCGTCCCGCAGCTTCAAGGGCGACTTTTCAGCTTCAATGCAGGAGAGCGTCTCAGCTACTTCAAAGGTGGATGAACATTCCCTAAGGCACATGGCCTATCCTAGGAAGAGATGTTTAATGTGCACTAGAGGTAAGTGACTTTTTATTCAATACACATTTTGGGTAGGTAACATGACTGAAAGCATCTACCAATGTTTCGGAGGAGGATCAATGGTTTAATTTTGTTTTGATATTTGTGTTTATGATCAATGGCTTAATTTTTGTGTTTATGTTTGTTTAATTTTAATTTCTTTTGCATCATCTAAATGCAAATTTTCATCAATTCATTTCAAGAGTGCACATATATGGTCATTTTTATGAAAACTGATATAGAATAACAGCCCGCTTCAATAGAAACAGGGAAAAACATTGAAGTTTTTAACTTTCCCTAGCTGTGTCCTCCGCTGCAAGGTCACGCCACTTAAAACATGCTCAGACTTTAAGACCAATTATTCCTCAAAATTTTCATGTTGTTCTCGCAATAAATTGGTGTACAGTACAACATTTAATTTTCTTTAATAATTTGCCTTAAAGTTATTGCATACAACACAGATTTTCAGCATCTGAAACACTAAAAATTTCCAACTCGCTTAAGTCGGCAATAAATCGTACGATTTCTCGATCGCAGCTCGATTCCACGCTTTACGCTCATGTCTGGTGACCTTCAATGATTGGCCCAATAAATCGGGGAAATTGTAAAATCGGCATCGTAAATTCGGTTAGTTTTGGCAACGTTTATATCAACTTTTCGTAGCAAATAAACAGCGAAATTAGATAATCTTATTGAAGATGTCGGCAATCATCAAATAAGTCAACATTCAATTAGTTTATGCTTGTGCATGGTTGCAACAATAAAGGGGGCAAAGTTGCTGTTGAACTTTGATTTCGTAATTGAGACAACGAGCGGTAATACGGCAATAAAATGATTGTGGAAAATTGGAGGTCGTCGTTTCTGGTTCAAATTCAATCGCCACATGATGAGCATCTTCAATAGACAAACATCCAATTACTAAGATTAAAGTAAATCATTGAAAAATCAATAAATACACCTAAATGCTCAAAAATAGACCCAGAGGCCTTTGAATTAAATTACTTCTGATGCTATTTAAAAGATATCTTATATCCCAATTAATGAACCAATGAACGTTTAATGGTTAAAACAATTTAAATGTTTTGAGAAAATTGTCCTCTAAAGTGAGTTCACTGGACACGCGTTCTCCCGGCTTCAGATCAATGAAACCATTTGCAGCCATCTGAAGAAAACGTTACTTCCGCAAAATCAAAATACACGTTCAGCTCGACAGAAACGTGACCATACATGTGGACAACAAGTGAATAAACCGTCCATAAAAAGTCAATAACTGTTCCTGTGTGCGAATCCGACCAATGGGCGTCCGAGCAGCTATTTCCGAAAGGAATTACAAACTCCATGCAATCAAACTGGCTTCCGGTAGTTGCTTCAGTTTTATTAATTTCAATAACCGCTAATTCGCCATTCAATTATATAACTGGCACATAAAGGTTCTTGGGGCACGTGACCATCATACAGAGAGCAATTGTTCCAATAATGCCTTAAATTACACTACGCACTTTTCCCCGATTTATTGGCCACTAAATTGGACCAATTACTGGAGGTCAACAGACATGCGCGATAAGTGTGGAATCGGGCTGTGACCGATAAATCGTACGATTTATTGTCGACCTAGAGTATGTTGGAAATTATTGCGGATTGTGAAAATTTTCAGAATTGTTTCAGATGCTGAAAATCTGTATACTATGCAATGAGTTTAGCAACTTAATAATTAGCAATAATAACAAGCTTCTTTGTAGGCATAAGGAAAGAATTTGGCTCGTGTACTATGATCTACATATCGTCGCCAACACGAAACAACAGAACTAAAGTTTTGAAATGTATGTTGGTTTTACTGCAATTGCACCAATTTATTGTGAAAAAAATATCCAAGAAATATCCATCAATGACCACAGATGACCTCCAATAAGTGGCCCATTTTATTGTCCAATAAATCGGAGAAAAGTGCGTAGTGTAATACCGGCACTAAAAGCTTGAAAGTTGAATAATCTACTCAGATATAAACAGTGTTGACTAATTGCTGAATTATTCCGATTTAATTAAAATATTTTGGGAAGTACACAATAGCGGGCTGATGGTGTGAATTCGAATTGAATAATGTCAATAAATTATAGCGGGTGGACCAACGAAAATGGAACTGTTCCAGTTTCTGAGTTAAAGAACGGAGGAACCACTTCTGAAGATGGAAGCCTCGTGCTTGCGAAACGTCAGGAAAACAATATTTTCCACGATGCCCTAAACGCCCGAAAATTAACCAGGTTTACACTTTGGATAGGTTGAAAAGTAGATTCGTTTTGTATTATATATATAAAGTATATTAGTATATAAGTATGGTACTTTTTGGATTATCAAAATGGATAGATTTTCGCGGTAATTGCTTAAAAGGGATGAGTTTTTTTTTGGACTCTTAGGCCTTTTTCTCACGTCTGTTTTTGAGCTTAATGCCTCGCTTTTGACTCACTAAACTTTTCAATAGTGTGTAAATTACAAATAAAGCTGTGGCGGGCAAAAGACCATAATCGCTCAAAAGTCCGCTAAAAATTGGCTAAAATCTTTGATTATTTCGGACCTGAAGAATATAACAGTCTAACACTATCTATGTGCCTAACACCTTCTACAGGGTGGTCAAGTTTCCAGAACAAAAACTTCGGGAAATGATAGATAATCGAAAAACAATATGAGTTTTTGCAAACAAATTTTGCACGCAATAATTGCCAACGAAAGTTCCTCATCAACGAAAACTATAGGAATTATTTTTGTACCTAAACCAATTATTATGAAAATGGTACAAGCACCTTTAAGAAAATGGCTAAATAATAATTAATCGCGATGTTGGAATTGGACCAGCGGCCTGGCCACCCAGATCACCAGATCTTAATCCACTGGACGTTTGGGGACATGCAAAAGACTAACTTTATTCTACTCATATTGTTTTTCGATTCTCTATCATTCCTTCAAGAACTAGACCACCCTGTATATGAATAAAATGGTCGATTTTTTAGGATATCCGACGAGTAAAAAGGCGACATTTGAATATAAAAACTCCAATCACGTACTCTACTCCATATGCTGACGCCAAGTCCCCACCATAAGCAACTGGCGATTGTTTTTCTTTTATAATTTTTTGCATTATTATCAAGTACGCGGCGTTTCATCAGTATAACATTAGGGTGTCCATTGTGTCAATAGGTCTTAAATCTGGCGAATATCGCGAAGTTTTTGCGCGGCCCCGTTTGCGATTTGCCATCTCGATTGAGGACACCACAGTAAGTGATCGAATTTGTTTTTCGCTTAGTTTAGGTAGGCCGATGAGTCAGTTAGGCCATGGACTCCAGACTTTTTGAGTCATAAAATGTTAGCGAACATTCCTGGAAAGAATGACGATCACGCTTGTGTGGCATCGACCTAAAATACAACCAGTAGATCATCTAGCTATATGGGCAGAAAAACGAAGCATGCACGCGTTATTAAAATAGTTCATGCCGCTCTATGTATGTACACCATATTCAAGCAATTATTTATTTTATTAAATCCAGTTAAAGAAATTGAAATGCAAAACATCCGTTGGCGTGTTTACGGATTTTACACGTGCTATTAGAGTAATCGGAGCTAAGGAAACTGGATATTTCACTCGAATGTCTTTGCCAGTTATTAGCTGGATATTTGCTACTTGGCCGGAAAAAATTTCAATTTTAGTATTCAGATAATAGGAATAGAGTACTTGGTTGTTCAAATAGCGGTGTCAAAAGCTTCCAGCTAATGAGGACCAATAGGTCCGAAACCGGATAAATATAACACCAAACTTGTACCTCCGACATATTCTTCATCTGTGCTTCACACTCTCGCTAAAACACATCAGGAAATCTTCAAGTGAGGCCACAAATCAACTCCCACTGGTTCTTAAGTGAAAATATGTGCCCCGAGTAGTGAAGAGGCCGAATTAACAAATTAACATTCTTTAGCAACATTTAGAGCCATTTTGTTTACATTAAATTCAAGTCGTGCATTGTTAAATTCATGTTTTACGAGGGCGTGATGTTATGGGCTTCTGCTGCTAAGATTACAGGAATCGCTTTAGTTATTGTGACAAATTCCATTTTACGGCTCCAACTGATGCATTTACGACAACTTAACCAGTTAAGCAACGGAGCTGAAAGATTGATGGGGACTTTTAGGCCAGAAGTTCTAGAAAAAATCTACACACACACTCACATTGATAGTGAATGTTCTTCAATAATTAGGCCCCAAGGCATTGCCAGGATTGTCTTCAATGTAGAAGCATGCATTCAAAGCGCCTCTTCATGGGCTATTTTAATTTGCTGTATCATTAGCCTAAGCGTCTAATTTATTACATGACGTGAAAAATTTAGTAGCATTCTTTAATATCACCGGGAGTCATATTTTACGAAGTGAAGATAAATACAGGTTTAATTGATGTGGTGAGCCTGAAAATAGCCGGGCCCACATTAAAAGAATTGGTGTATTGAAAGCAATGAAAACTCCATGTGCCTCTTACATTCGTCCATAGAGAAACAATATTTATTAATAAGTATTCATGCATGTTTTCTAGTGGATTCTTAGAAATTTTGTTAGATCATGTCGGGGGCTTTGATGCCAATTTTTCCATTAGTTAGTATTATTAATTAGTGCACTCTGGTTCTGTTGTAGTAGAATTTTTATTTATAGATTCATGCGTCTTTTTAAACTGGCGGTTTTTTCTAGTCTCATCGGATTTTCTTAGAAACTTTTCCCCGATAAATTCATCTTTCCTTCCTTTTAAATTTTTTATTATTAAACCAACGGCATAAGATTCAATTCTCTGAAGAATTATCCAGTGAAAATTTGAATTTGGCGCCTAACTGTTGCCAAGCAACTGCGGCAGAATCATAACCATCCTGACAGAAGCTGACAGCCCGTGCCAAAAAAGATCCTTGTGAAATTCGAGATTTCTGAGCATTTAACGTGGTAATTTAGTGAGGATAGATGGCAACTTTGAAGATGAAAGTCTCGAAGGCTGTTTCCACACTTCTCAGTAAGTAAAATTAGTTAAAATTCAAAAAAATTGAAGTAGGAAATGTTGTTAACAAGGTTATGCTATTTTGCTGTTGCCTGGGGCAACAAACACGCGGCAAATTCAAATTTGTTCAATTTCTAAACTGCGCCCAAAACATGCAAGACTAATTTTTAGTCACTGTTTCCATTAGAGTCGAATTTTTGCTCTTCTTCAATTAAACCACGCAAGGATGAGAAAATCATGAAACCCGCAAGATTCATTCCATCCTTCGAAGAATCAAAAGAGAGCATGTTACTAAACCCCCGGCTGAAATGGCAGCAAATGAAAACTAAATTAATTTTAGGCGTCTTTCGGGCTGCGAAAGGAAAAAATGAAAACATCAACGATGTTTATTTACTCGATGGCGCGTTAGAAAACAAAATCGTACAGATTTTCCAACCACAAAATGTCAAACAACAAAGAAACATTAATGCGTTTGGTTTTTGGGTGGTCTTCAGCGGTGCGTTTGTATGCTTTGGGAATCCTTTGTTTTTTAACGTTCTGTAGTAGTCTGAAAATCCCTTTTTTTAAGCTACGTCTAAATCCCGAAATTGTTCTCGGCTCAAATTACTTAGTTTGATTTTTTTTTTCGTTTGCAGTGTCTGGTTTTACTTACACCGTCTGGTTTTAGTTAAAATCCCTATCTAGCGACAGCAATCTGACATTCTGAGAAGGGCATTATAAAAGGTTAATTAAGAGATAACCGCTCATGCTGCTCATCGCGACCTTAAAACTTCAAACAGTAGCACAGATTGTTGGAATAAGCTTTGGGAAAGCTTTTAAGTGCCGTCGTATTATCGGCTTCGTCGTTACAACAATTAAATCCTCGTATTATAACGAGATGATTTGTATTTTTTTTAATTATTAATTAGAAAAATAACCAAATTGAGGCAATTTATCAGTCATTTAGAGCAGATGCGACACAAATCCAGTGTATATAAACGGAGGCTTCAACGTGGAAAAACTGAAAGTAAACATTATATCCGCTTCTACACACACTTCCTATAGAGTAATCCAGGTTTATTTAATTTTTCATCCATCCGGTATATTGCTCCAGGCCATGTGTTCTTTTGTATATATTTAGAGCTCCAGCAGCATTTTTCCGACTAGGAATTTCCTTGGTCGCGTGGCAAATCTGGGTTAAGATTAATGGCTTGATGAGGAATTTTTCTTTAAGTGATTTTGCCCATAAAAAACTCAACTGTCTGATGTTAAATCAAATGCAAATATATTGATGAATCGGTTCTTAGGCATTTGGTCCTGACGTTTTGCCATCAAACCGTTTTCAGAGGTTTGTTCGCTGCCACTGCCGAAAAAACTTCTGAAGATGGTTTGGTGGCGAAGCGTCAGGACCCAATTCCTATTGAAGACGTCCTAATAACCCGAAAATTACCGATTTTTATGCGGATGCTTACAAAAATATTTTTGTGTAGTCCAAAGTCTGTTGCTTTGAATGCAAGGGTTTTCTGGAAACACGAGTTTTACCCCATTAATCAATGGTCTTAATTTGATTAATTTTTGGCAAACTCTGCATTCTTCCCCTAAGCAAAGCTCGTTTGAAGATTGTTTTGACTACACCCCAGTTTGCCTGGTTTTCCCTTAGCTTAAAAGCCAGCTTAAAACTAACCATTTGTGTGCTTTTTCCTTTAAAATACTTAACTTTAACGGGGTTTTTAATGGCTAAATAATGTTTCGTGTCAAAACATCCGGTCCAAACTTTTCCCTGGACATTGTCGCTTTAAAAGGGGCGAAAACAACCGCGATATGGAAAAACGGGTCTCTCAGCCCTGAACTTTGTGGTTTCAAGTTCATTCGCTAAAAATCTACTTGATTACTCTCGATGGAATTGTTTTGTTTGATGGCCCTTAGGCAGAGTCGTCTCTTTGAAAATTTGCCCTGAATAACTAACTGCGTGCAGTATTTAATATTGATGACTTCTGATTTTTTTCTGCAAGGAAACAGTGCAAAACATACAAAAAAATCATCCAGATGATACAGCGTGGTTAAAAAAAGTATTGTATTGCTACGCCACTGTCCATCCGACTTCAATAAAATTAACAATAATGGTGCATCTGGAGTAATAGCCGAATAAATCAAAGATGCACTCCAGATGTGATTTTAGGCGTCCCGAATACCGTTTGAGGATGACCTGCTACTTGCCACTTTACCCACCCAAACCAGATGTCACCAAATTCCCGTTTCGCTTGTTGTTTTCGAAAAAATCCTGAATTATTAGGTGATTTACCCAAAGTGACCACATCTTATCAAGTGTTGGCCGAAATAAGCAAAACTTGGTGACAATGCACTTCCTTCGATTAGTAGGTACTTGCGTCTATCGACTAATCGGGGTAAATGACGGATTTCCACCAGAGATTTTCGGTAAAATCGTCATGATTTCCGGCTTAAATCCGACGAGTGGAGACGTTGATTTCCTGTTTTCAGGAGAACGTAACAAATGAGCTCGGCAGATATGAAACGTGAAGTTTTTCCGGATGCATTCCTAACTAATTTTCTATAATTAACTCATAGATGGGACATTGGAGGCGCGTTTTTTCACATAATTTCGGATTGAAGATCCACTGAGTATTTCCGGCAGGATTTCATTAAATATGTGCCCGTTCAGCTGGAAATTTTTGGCCCTTCTAGAGCAGGCAGGAAAAGTTCCAGTTTTGAATTTGGCGCCATGAAACGTCAACGGAATCATAACTATAATCACAAGGGTTGACAACTGCCCTGTCACTTTTAAAAAACCATTCGTATCAAATTCGAGATTTCTGAGCATTAAATGTTATATTTAAGTGAAGATTAATGGACATCCTGAAAACAAAACGTTGCGAAGGTTGTTTCAAAGCCCCACAGGGAGTAAAATTAGTTAAAATCAACAAATTTAAGTAAGGAGCTGTCAAGTAGTGTCAACCTGGTTATGACGCTAGTACGCTGTTGCTTGGCAACCAATGCGCGCCAAATTCAAATGCTTACTTACTTCCAAAATTGCGCCAAAATTGTTCTCCATTTAAACTATGAACGGTTTTTTTTGTCGCATAGCATTTCCGGTGAACGATATTTTTGGGGAAACAATGTGTCATTGCTTCCATTAGAGTCGATTGTTTGACATTATGGACCTGCTTTGTGCTTTCATCTCGTCTCATTTAGAGTCGACTTGAGACAATTAATGGGAACTTCAGGAAGGAAATTGGTCACATCCGAATTATTTACGGCGTATCTGGATGATTGAGCTTAATTTACCGTTCTTCTCGTCGTTCAGCATTAGCGATAGTCAAATCTACCTCAGTTCGACAGCTGAATGCAATTCGATATATTTTTGAATGTTGAATGTGCCGTGAAAAATCAGGGTTAGACGAAAGGCCAAACAGGTCAGATTTTCGTTCGTAAAGCGCATCAACTCGGTTAGAATAGATGCTAAAGTGTCAATGACAAAGCCCAAGCGCCGTTACGGATTGAGTTTCACTTTTAATGATTATTTTACACCAAAAAATGGGCCACTCTTAACATGCGGTTTCACAGCTTTTGGCTGAAAGGAGAACCATTTGGAGGCAGTGAACGACCAAGGTTTTAAAAACGAGCTTAAAAGTTTGAATTTAAATGATGTTGTGGTTATTAGTGACAGTGATGGTACTTGATAAAAAAACTTAATACAAGGTCCATGGGTTTATCAGTCAATGGATAGTGGAAGCAAATAAAAACACAATTTTTTTGGGTGAACGTTTCGGCTATACTCAAGCATCTTCAGGGCTCGAAAAAGGAAAACAAAGTAGCCTTAAATGTAGCAAAATCATCTCATAGTGGTCAATAAAAGATTGATTCAGGCAGTAATGTTAAATAAAAGAAAAGAGAAACGAGCATAAGAGTAAACTCAAAAATAGGGTACGAAGGACAAAAGTAATATTATTTAACAGTAATGTAAAAACATATCTAACAAACATATCATCAAAGGAAATTAAAGTCATTAACGTATAAAAATAGAGAAACTGGCTTAAAGCAAAATCAAACATAAAGAATAAAGAAAAAAGAGATGTTGTTTTACAGTGAAAATTATAAAATAAATAACAAACGACGACATGAAGATTAATCGTTGATATCGTAGATTTGAATCTAAAGTATACATTTTCACAATTTTTTAAGAAAAAAAAAGGAAAGAATAAAATGCAAGTCGGAGTTTTTCGGATTTCTAGACCATCGTCGCTAGACATTTGGTGCCAACGTTTCATTAGCACGAATGATTGGCACCTTCAGAGATTTGTGCAACGCCGATGCGAACACATCTGAAGATGCTAATCATGCGTGCCAGCGAAACTTCTGGACCAAATTCCTATTGATGGTGGAATCCTTGATGGTGGCTTCCTAAAAGCGCAAAAATCACTTGATCATTTTCGATAAAGTTAAAAAGGGAAACTGATCGCGATTCGCTATAGTTAAATAACAATTTAGTTAGAAAATGCATAAAAAAAACGACCGATTGTCATATGGTTTATTAAGTAGTAGTTGCTGGTAATTTGGAAACGACGTTTTGATAACAAGCATCATTGGAATCTTCAGAGTTGTGTTCGTTTTGAGTACTCACACTCAGATTCGAGTGAGTGAAACAAAACTGATTTTCCATTCAGGAACGTAACTGGCAGCGGTTGTCTCAGTCGCACGCATAGGAGTCTATAAGAGATCCAAAAAGTTCGGCGCGTGGCTGCGTTCCAACTTGCCACCTTCACAGCTCAAATTAAATCAGTTTTGAGCCAGACAAAGTGTGTTTTTTGTTCGTTTTGAGTGCAAACGAATGGACTTTTCATTCTTTAAACTGCTGAAATTGCTTAATGGTTAATCGTTAATAGAATTGGTGATTTTCGAGTTATTAGGCCCCTGTCGATAGAAAATTGTCACTGACGGAATCAGAAGATGCCTACCATACATGCCGGCGAAACGTCAGGGCCAAAATTCTATCGAGGACGGCCTAATAACCGACAAATCGCCGGTTGTAATTTCTACACTTTAACATCCTTTAACCAGATGCTGAAACCATAATTTATTGTACTTTCAATTAATAAGTTTTTTGCAAGAATGAGACGAATCTGACGGGCTTCAAAGCACAAAATGTTGAGACTATCGGTACAAACAAGAATACTTTCAACACAAAAGAAAAAATTCATACTCCCAACGGATCCAAGATAAGTGCACAGGTTATTGCCTCCTTCGAAAGAACGGGGGCTAATTTGTAATTTAAATCGCTTGATAGCGGTAGCTGGCAAGTAACGTTATCATCCACAAGAGTTTCTATTCTCTATTACCATCATGTATAATATTAACCAAAAGCCGATAAAGAGGCACCTGAGTGGTAAGAACCATCAATATGCATTCGTGCCGCTTCCGTCCATCCTTTCCAGGAAGCGAGATGGCACGTGACTGGTTTAAAGCACACTTTTATACAGCAGCGAATATAATCTTATTCTACATGAGGTCATTTTTCGAAAGAAAATTATGTAAATTCAAAAAAATATATAAATATTCAGATGAAACAACGCATGGGTGTTCAAGTTTAACTTCAGCGAGTCCAAACTAAAATATCTTTGGTGATATTGAAGCAAAAGAAAACCCCACAATAAACGTGATAAATCCAGACTTGGAACCCTCATTCGCTTTAATCTAGTTCAAAGCTGGGACTAGCCGAGCACCTGCGCCTCATTTTAATTCAAAATAGGTGCCATAAAATTATGTTCGTTATTTTCTTTTGTTTCTCGTTTGTTTTGTAGCACGCCTGGTGTATATTTAAACCGACTGCCATTAGGCGCACAACAATTACCTACTAAAGTTATTTTTGGGACTATCAAGCCTACGAACCGAGGCAGCTAGGAATCAGGAGGGTAATAAAAACGTTCATTAATGGATTTCAAATAAATGTTCAAGTGTAATGGCTCGATGGTGAATAATTGATTCTGGGGAATTTTCGGGTAAATAAACCATCGCTGAAAGATGTCTGGTGAGATCGCTTTGTTTATTTGAAACAAATCTCGAGTTTTTTATGAAACTCAATTTCAGTCAGGCAAGTAGTTTGTTAACAATGCGATGCTCTAAATCAGCCGGAAGTTTCATTCAACTTAACTAAGCCTCGAAGGTTTGCAACTTTCCTAACAGGAAAACTTTTCCAACTCCATAGTGCAAAAGTTGAATTGTGTCTCTGTTGCCTATAGAATTCAGCAGGGTTTTTGCAAAAATGAAAAACTCCCGCGAGAGTTCTATTTGCAGAAAATCAATAGAAAATACACAGCACATGCAAGTAGAAGGGCATAGAATGTGGCACGGTCCATCTCGCAAGCACAAAGCCGGCTGGAATATGGATTCTGATACAAAGAACGCCGTTTACAAAGCAATAGTTGGTTCATAAATGAACATTTTCGAAACATTCCTCCAGATGCCAGCCATTCAAAGTAACGTCTCACTTTTCGCTAAGCTGTTACTAAATCGGTTCCAATAAAGCCAGGCGTTCCCTTTCGTTCGTCCACGAAACCGAAAACATCCAATATATCATAATAATTCACTTTAAGCTTCGACTGGGGACTGGGAGCTTTTGGAACATATATTTTTATTGCACATCATAATTCTGGGATATACGATGACAGGCACACGACCGAGCCAAAAATATCCTCCTCTGGATGATTTTTCCTCTCTTGCTAAGGAACAAATTCGTGAATTACCGAAACGACAGACGGATTAGTATCGTTAGCACGCGCATATTTGTTTGGGCACGTTCCAAAGGAAAAAAATTGAAATATTGAGTTAAACTTAAATCGATCTAAATGGAAACGGATGGATTTTTTTTTTGAAAATATTTCTTGCTGAGGTTTTGCAAGCATCAGTTGCTCACATCCTCAGAGGCGTTTTGCTCTAAAGCTTATAGTCGACTTAACCAGGAGTTCAGAAAATAATTTTCTTGGAAAAAGCCAAATTACTTAAATAAATCTTCGAAATGTCAATGTTACTGGTTATGAAATGAAACTGGATATAATCGATGTTTGAAATTTCGTACCTCAAGCACGAAATCAGCTCTAAAGTGCGCGAATTTCATTAGAATTAGCAAAGTCGCTTCTATACATATTTAATGTTTTTGTTAGCTGCCACCATCAGGATTTTCAGGAAAACATTTTTGAAACTGATTAATTTTTCGAAATCAATCACTCGAAACTTGAGGATTATTTCGTTAGATAGAGCAAAGTCGCCTGTATACATCGTGAAAGTATCTATTTGCCACCGGCATGGGGAATTCTAGATATTTTTTCCAAAACTAGTTAATTTTTCACAAGTAAAAATGTTGATCGATGTGTGAAACTTTGTATCCCAAGTCCAAAATTAGTTTGAAACTTGACAACAATTTCATTCTAAATAACAAAGTCGCTGGTATACATTCTGAAAGTTTCTATTTGCCAGCGTTATCGGGAATTCTAAAGAACATTTTTAAAATTGTATCTTTTTCACAAGCGCGGATCCCGATCAATATGTGAAACTTCATATCTCATGCACATAATTCGCTCAAAACTTGACGCTAATTTCATTAGAAAGAGCAAAGTCGTATGTATCGAGCCTGAAACATTCTATTTGCCAATGTAAACGGGGATCCTGGATGAATTTTTCAAAACAGGTAAATTTTTCGAAAATAAAGCTGTCTATGGATGTTTGAAACGTATTTCAAGTACAAAATTTGGTCGAAACTTGAGGACAATTTCACTAGAAAGAACAAAGTCGCTTGCATAAATATTCAAAATTTCAATTTACCACGATCATAGGGGATTTCAGGGGAAATTTTCGAAACTGTTTAATTTTTGAAGACTAAAACTGTTGATCTGACGGACCAAGGAAAATTCGTATCTGAGTCACTAATTGTGCTGGAAATTTCAGGAGAGTAGTAGTAGTAGTAAACATCTTTATTTATAAAAAAGGCTATCGACCTGTCGGTCTTTCTGCCCTTGTTTAATACATGTAGTCCTAGTTTAAATAAAAAACAAAGATGAAAATTCTCTTACTTCTAGGTTAATAATCTTATTAAATAAACTTTCCAATTCTAATGACAAGAAAAAATTATTTTATTGTCCAGTAGTCAGTTGCGTTTGTAAGTGTTCAAGTAGCGTTGATGTAGGGAAACGGAAGCGGGATTGTCTGGTTGGTCTTGTAAGACAAAGGGGATTCAGTATGGTCCAGTTGTAGGGGTTTTTTGTCCATTTTGTCTGTAGATGTATGAGTCTTTCCGAAATCTTTGTCATGTTTTTGCGTTCGTTAGTAGTTGGGTGGAGGGGTTGTGTAGTCGGTTTTGGGGGTGTCTTATTCGTGTTATTAGTCTTAGTGCAATTTGTTCTGTTGTTTGTATATAACGTTTTGTCCTTTCTGTTCCGTTGGTCATGAGTATATGTCCATAGTCAAGCAAGGGTCTACAAATAGCTTTATATATTTTGGTGGCGGTGTTTGTGCTAATTCCTCTGTCTTTGTAGGTTAGTGATTGGAAGTGTTTTGTTCTCTTTATTGTTTCTGCCCTGATGTTTCGTATGTGTTTAGTGAATTTAAGTTTGTGGTCAATTGTGATTCCAAGGTATTTTACGTCGTTTTTTGGTTGTGTCGTTTGGCCGTCTGCAGTTATTGTAGGTGAGTCAGCGTTGAGTCTGTGGTTTGTGAGCAGAAGTTGGTTTTTTGACGCGTTTGGTGTTAGTCTCCATTTATAAAACCATGTCATTGTGTTGTTTGTTAGTGTTTGGAGTCTTTGAGCTGCTCTCTCAGTAGTTTTGTCATGTACAATAAGTGCCGTGTCGTCTGCGTATTGTAATATGTATGCCGATCTGCCGATTTGATTTTTGTCTGGTAAGTTGTAATTGTATATATCATTTGACGGATTTGGGATTTGACGGAAAAAGTTGGAAAATCGTAAATTTTTTATAGTAAAGATATCGATAAATTAAAAGGAGCAAAGTTGCTTGCAACTTTTCATAAAAAAAAATTATTAAAATTATGGAGCAAAAAATATGTGGTTTTGTGTTTGTTTTCTTCAAACGCTCTGTATAAACTTATTGTTTGTACGGCCAATTAAAATAGTCGGCGAAGCATTCAAACTATTTCTTCTGCGGCTTTACTCGAAAAATCCTGCTCAAATTGTCCGGAGGATGAGACAATTAGCCAGAAAACTCATACATTGAAATACTTAGATGAAACAGATAAGTATCAAAATTGAGTTTCAGCATGAAGGATATTGAGATTGTGTTAGTTAAAAGTTAAAACCTATTTTAAAAACATCGTAACTTTGAAGCTTCTTATATTCCTGCCGGTTGGCAGATAAGCTGGCAAAAGAGTAAACAGTCGCCCTAAATATAGAAACTGTTAACGAGAAACGCGTAGGGTGTACCCTAAAAATGGCGAAGGGTAAATTCGACCCTGCTCAATGTAAAAGAGATGAAAGTGACACGTGCCACCCCAACTGTTTTCAATAATTAAGATCGCTAACGCCTTTTTCCAAAAAAAAAAAACTCAAGAGGAATGTAGAGGTAAAAATCGCCGCAGCTGTGTTTTAGGTCAAACAACCCCGGCCTCTAATCGAGGTTGGAAATGTCGATAATTTAACTGCAATTGTTAGGGAGCAGTCATCTGGAATTTTTTCATTAGAGTCGATTATACGCAACAATGGCTCGGTAAAGATTCAATTGCTTTGAATAAAGAGGCGTGTTTTGCATCCCCTATTCCATGAATGTTCCATGATGAGGAAATGAACTTTGGATTATTTATAAGAACTATTGTTTGATGGTATTTGCGTGTTTTACCAGATAGACCTCATTTATTTAGTTAAACCGATCTTAAGACTTGGACATGGCCAGCCAGTACAGATTGGAAAATTGCAAAGAATTCAAGAACTTTGCCTTCAATTGCTTTTCAAATGTTCTTTGCTCTTACAACTGCATTTTTATAATTCAATATCTGGGTTTTCACTATTTATTTTTTTTCGGCATTCAAATTCAACTTTTCTTTTTTATTTATTTTCACTTTTTTTTCATTCCAAACTCCCACTTTAACTCTTCACCTGAATAACTTAAAAATATATTTTGGCGTAAAAATCTCCTTACCCCCGTTCCCGTAAAGATCTGGGATATTAGAAGGCCAAAAATAGGCTTTTGTTCACAGAAATTGCGTTAGTTCTAACCTAAAAGAAACTTTCTAAAAAAACCACACCCAAAAGTTAGAATTTCAAACTTTCCAATGTTATTTGACTGCATAAAAGCAGTTATTTTCAGATTTTTTTTAAGTTGACAAAGAGAAAAACAGTTTTCCTTTACAAACAATTTTTTACGCATCGAACATTTCATTGTCTCTAATACATTCTTGAACAAAATATTTAAAAAAAATATTTTCACATTTAAAAAACTTAATGGTTACTAGTTTAATGTCTATCGTCTAAACATTCGAGGATTTTCTGGTGATTAATCCGTGGTCGACAGGAATTTCTTCCTGACGTTTCGCTAGCTTGCATGGCTACCATCCTTAGAGGTATGCTCATCGCTGAAGCGATTTAACCCGAAAATCATCGATTTCTGCGGTACTTTCAATTTCAGCCTTGCTCGAGTTGCAGACGAGCTTTGTAAATTTCCCGGTTCAAGGAAACCGAAAAATTTGCTTTAACTGGAACTTTCGCAAACATCTAGCAATTCCTAAGGAAGGCCCACATTTCTGCACTTACCCATTAAACTAGTGAGTTTTCCAAGGTTTAAGATGATTAACTGAGGATACCATGGCCGCTTTAATAAACAATCGAGGATTTTCGGGTTATTAGGCCGTCGTCGATAGGAATTGAGTCCTGCCGTTTCGCCAGCACGCATGGCTAGAATCTTCAGAGTTGTGTTCCTCCTGTTCCCACTCCTGTTGGTGCCCTGATTCCAGTGAGTCAAATACAACTGATTTTCAATTCAGGAACGTAACTGGTAGCGGTTGGTTCGCTCGCACCCATAATAGTCTATAAGAGATGCGAAATGTTCGGGGCGTTGCTGCGTTCCAACTTGCTACTTTAACGTCTTAAATTAACTCACCCGATCATACGTCACACCCAAATTCTTATGGATGGTGGCCTTATGGACCCCGAAAATCTCCAACTTTAATTTTCGTTAATTCCGGTTACTTTAAAAACTTTTATAAAAATAATTTGTTGCACTAAAGTTTTGTTCTTCTACCCAACCACATAAACCATGCATGAAACACTAAATTTGCCAATACAAAAAACGAGAAAACTCTTAGTTGCTTGACAGTGTTTTGCTTTTGATTCAAAAGGCTATAAAGCAAAACACATTGATATGCGCGTTTATCTGCGTTATTTACATGCATTTTTACACACTTTTAAATTGCCCTGTTTACAGTTAGATAAAGCTCAGAAGGATATTTTTATTTAATTAAGCCGCAATATCCGTATGTCGGCCTTTTTATTGCAAACCTAAATATGCTTTTTATTAGTCACTAAAATTGATGTTTTCACTCTGATTCAGTATTTAGCGCAATTAATACCACTATTGTTTCAAGCGATACTGCACTGGCATCGAGTAATCGGTAAAACCGCGATAACGCACTGGAAAGAAGAAAAAACGCTCCTTTCTTCCAGAGATATGAAACTGGCAGTCAGTTGCCGTTTGATAAACATCGGAAGTTCTCGTTTGTGCTACTGTAATTTCAACACACTTTCGATAAAGTACAGGCATTAAAAAAGCCGTAAAACACGGTACAGAACAAAGGTTGCAGTGTTTCAGTGGCTGTTGGTGTTCTTGGTGTTTAAACTGCTTTTTCTCCAATTTAATCAGCTTCAAGAACACTTTTCGATTCATTCACTTTGAATTTGAGAATAGTTAAGATCATCACTAGACAATATCCTTGTTTTTTTTATAAAAAATAACCGTTTTTTAAATATTAAGTCAGTTATCTTACTTAACATTGTTTTTATCAGTAATTTATTTCTTTGATTGACATGTTTGTTGCTGTTGAGCAATTTCACATTCCTCTTCCAATTCGGGTCAGAAAGTTGAATTTAGATGGATCTAATCTCTAATTGTTATGATATAGGGGACTAATAATTATCTTTTGCCTAAAAGAGCACTTTTTAAAGATTGCAGCCGTTAAAATGATAAAGAAATTCGCTCGAACAAAGTCGCAAAGCGATTTGCTGGTCGATCCAAACCCAAAGCCGAAAGAATACTATCCGGCAATGTGCACTTTGAGGCGCAAACCCATCAAACAATCCTCAAGCGCGATTTATCAAAATCTCGTCTCGGAAGGTAAGCAACGCTGCAGCTAAGATGCGTCTATCATCAGCACATCTGTTCCTGTATATTGTTTCGGATCGAATCTGGTTCATATATTTCGCGATTTTTGCCAATTACACGATATCTTGGCTTATTTTCAATCCGAAATCTGTTTTCCATATTTATATTTATGTGTTTTATCTAAGAGCCTATTAATAAAATAATGCGTTCACAATTTGTGGTGGTTGGGAACGGAAATCGGTTCGTCATACTGCTGAGTGTAACCAGTTTGGAATCTCGGAATTTGGGAAGAAAAAATAATCATAATTTGAAGACACTTCTTGAAGAAAGTCGGTAGGATGAAGGTACAAATAGCTTGCTTCAAACTTCTGTAGAGTTTCTTTGACTGAGGCAAGGGAGGAGACATTAGTTTACAAGTCTTGGAGAAAATATAACAACTTCTACAACATATTTTCAACTGTAAAGCATTAAATTGAATTCTTGCAACATTTTGCCCACTTAGTTGCCAATATTTGCTTTCAGAAGTATGAAAGCGCTAATAACAAACATTATTGGCGGTTTTATCTTTAAATCCATTATTGTTAGCGTTAAAGTAAAAGATGCACTGTAATCGCTATCGTAAATTGGGGTTCATATTCATTTTAATTACTTTAAAACGACATTCCAGTTATCATCGAGCGCTGATAAGCCAGGAAAATTCCTGTTAATGCCAGTCTTCCTTCTAGTTTCATTGGTAATAAATCGGCTTTTAGCTCACAATGTAAATACGGTTTTGAGCCTTTGATGCCAAAGCAAATTGCAATGAAAATCCGGTTAATTAATTAAAAATATGATTTTTTGCAGGCAATTTCTCAAAGCCGCCCGCTAACATGGACGACATTTTGATAGTTTCCCTGAAGAGCAGCGAACCTGCTAACTTATGGGTGGATTATTTTGCGTCATATTTCGAGCAAATTAGCAAGCAGGCGAACCGGAAGGCCCCGTTCAAGTAAGAGTTGGTTCGACCCGAAAAAACTTCTCTTTATGTGCGGTCTTATCAGGATCAGAAATGTCTACTTGGAGGATTCGCTAACACCGAAAATCGAAGACAAAAAGTTCATTGAAGGAGCCACTGGCGTCAAGCTCCAGCTTGTGGTTGTTTGTCCAGGGTTTCTGGACTTTGTTGCTCAACACCCGGAAGAATCCACTGGCCTGGCAAAGCTTCTGCTTCCAGACCGCACCTTAGCCCTTTTGCTTGGGGTAACTGATGACGATGTTACAGAAGCGCATAGAAATGGTAAATTTCCTCACTCAACTCTTAAGTAAAAGCGACTTTAATTTTCCCCCTTGTAGCCCTGCCTTTGTACTTCCAATGGCAAAGACAATCAGTTGGTCAGGATCAGGACCAGACCTTCACGAAAAAATTCCTCAACCAAGGCCATGACCATTCTGTCGAAGATATGGAAGCAACAAAGCTCCGTAACAGCCCAAGAAAAGTCCGGCTTTTCCGTCACGCCCAAGAAAATCAAGCAGGTAGGATTTGAGCTTTGTTTAAATAACTAGATTACTAATTGGTTTCTTCAGGGCCAAAACAGTGTCTCGATCATCTTAACACATCCGCTACAAAAGGACGATTTGGTGAAGATTTCGCTGGAACGAAACGGTGAGCTTCACGAAATTAAGTCTGTGAAGAGACGCAATCCATACGTAGTGAAAATCACTGTGCCGGAAAACCTGATTGATATTACCGCGATCGTGAATATCCTGGTGGAAAAAAATGGAAATATTATTGGAAGCCGGCCGGTTAAATGCGAGAGCAAGTTTAGGGAGCTGGAACAGATTTTACGATCCGCAAACAATCCGGTGGAGTTTATGTGCCAGGTGAGTCTATATTGACGGTTTTTGAGGAAAACTAAATGAATTCGGGTGCATTTTATTTAAAAAGCCTGTTTTGGCTCAAGCTGATTTTAAACCGTTAACTTGCAGACATTGGGATTCAGCCCGGCCGACCGGGAACATCTGGATAGCTGGCTTGTGCATGGATTTCAGAAAATCTTCCTCCACATTTCAATCTGTTTGGTACACACAATACGCCTTTTTCTGCCAGCATCACTGTACGAAAACAAAGTGAGTTACATTAAAAAAAATTCTCATCAACTTTAGAGTTGTCATCAACTGAATGTAGCTTGTCCTAGATATAGATCCTAAAAGATATATCCTAAAGTACTTGCAAAAAAACACTGTTTTCTTGGGCCAACGTTTCGGCTATATGTTTTAGCCCCAACTCGCTACGTTAGATGGAATCGGAGGTAGAAAATTTTAAAGAAGAGCGGACAGTTGAGTTGCGCGTTGAGCGTCAAAAAAATTAAAGTTTTTGTGCGATTTGAACGAAATTTTCAGGGCTTCGAAAATTAAGTGCCTTCTATAGAGTGTGTATAAATTTCATGGCAAAAAATCTTTGGCCAAAGAAAAATAGTATTTTTCCGCAAGTACTTTTGGATGTGTCCTTTGCAACAAAAAACGCTGGTTTCTGACCTCTAGTAGGACTCTTATCGAGTAACAGTTAGTCATACCTCTAGCTTTTAAAACAAAAACGACTTTTCGTCCAAAAACAGCAGTGTAGTGATTGGCTCATTTTTAGGCAATGAAGAGTTTCCCACACTGCTCCACTTTGCCGCGAAATTCGGCCTGGAAAAACTGGCCGCTCAACTAATGGACTGCCCAGGGGCTGAAATTGCCTATGAAGTGCGAAACGTGTTCGGAATGACCCCGATTGAAATTGCCGATTCCAGCGGCCACAATTCGCTTTCCAGCACGCTGAAGAACTATAAAAGCATGCATGAAGTCACTTCCTGCTATACCACTTTGAAGCATTTCAGCTTGCGAACCAAGTCCGAAGAAGGTACTTAAAATTTGCTTAAGATTTCTCAGTCCAGTTGGTAAGCGAGTGAACTTTTTTAGATGAAGAAGGATACTTGAAGCCGCGAGAAATCGACAATCTCTACAAATTATGCCCGGCCCCTCGGCCGGTTAACCCTGAGATGATAAGAAGCTGTCCAACTCCCATTGTCACCCCATCCAGCGAGTGCGGCAGCTCTTTATACTTAGCAATGGACAGAACAGGTAAAAATCAACCAGGCTGGGAAGAAAAATCAATTGCTAAATCCTACTCAATTACAGCAATAGCATTTTCACGCGAAGATCTCCGGAAGTCAGAAAACCAACCAACTAGTCCCAAAAAAGAGCTCGACAGACAAAACCACAGATCTCCCTCACCCAATGCCAGAAAGCATAAAGCAAATGCCATTGTGGAGGATAAATTTCAACGAGAATTAGCGGAAATTATTACGGATTTCAAGAACAACGTCCACTCTTTGGCGCAAGTAAGCATTCAATTATTCTGCCCATTATTTACTTGAATGACCCTTTGATCCATCCGAATTGCAGGTTGAAAAGCTGGTGGAAGAATGGAAAAACCGAAACGACGTCCAGAAGTCCTTCAAAGAAAAGCAGGACCAGCTAAACCAGATGCGCTTGAGCTACGAGAAGATGCAGCAGGAATACAAAGCGAAGACCAAGAAATCCTCGCCAGTGGACAAGTTTATGAAGCTGTTCTCCAGGCAGTCGAAGACCGATGAGCAAGTCGGAAGAAATCACATCGGAAAATGTGATTTCCGGGCCGGCTTTAGGCGCTCAATCAAAGCGCCAGACCAATCAGCAGCTTGAGCACTTCTTCGAGTGGATCTAGTGGAAGAATGAGCACAATTAGTGGGTGCAGTGTAGGCGATAGCGGCACTCATTCGGATAATGAAGACCGAAAGGTAAGCATTTTATTTGACCACAAGATAAATTGTTTAACTAAACAATGATTTTAGCTGATGATCAGCAACAGTCAAGGAGATAATGACTTCAAAGAGCTGGACTTTAGCAAGACGAACTTGGAGCTAAATTATACACCAGTGCCGGTACCTAAGCCAGTGAAGTTCTCCACTATGCACCACTTTGAAACCATTGAGGAAAACAAACCGGTTTCCAGGCCTGATACTTTATCAATATCTGAGCAGTTTTACATTCAGTTTCCTCCTAATGGACAACCAGTTTCAGGTAGGAATCACGATTTTTTGTTAGTGTTTTGGTCAATATTAACTGTTCGGCTTTGCAGGATTCGATGACGCTCAATCAGAAACCCCTAAGAATAATTACATGAACCTCCCAGGTCCTCCCAGTTCTCACGAGTACATTAATTACAACCCTGCAACGTGATCTCAAAAAACCTATCATCAAAAGTAGACCTTGTAGAGAATATAGCCCCATTTTCTATGCATCTAATGCATGTTCCCATGCATTATTTTCTACTCGTGAACCCAATCCTTTAAAAACCATCTAATTGCCTAAACGAAAGGAGCCTAAGAGCTGCAAATGCTCGAAAACGTCTCAAATCGGCAAACTAATACGTTTTTGTATTCTATGTCTAATGCATGGGAACTTCAAGTTAGTATTAGTACTACTCACATACAAGTACATTTTTTATATTATAAACACCATTAAAAGTTACTTTGTATTATTAATACTCGTAAGATAGTTAGGTAACGCAATATTCGAATGGAATCGATGAATGGATTGTTTTTATACTTTATTCATGGTTGTTTAGTAGTGTTTTTTCTCCAAACATAATATTTATGTTTATCGGCCCCTTATTGTAATTTATTTATTTCCTGTCCCTTGAACTCGATATGTGTTGAATGCGAACTTTTATACATCATTTTATATTTTGTACATTTTATTAAATACATACAATATGTTATGATTAATAGTTGAGTGTTATTTCTAATCGACCTTAAGGCTCTATACAGGGGCTTTTAATCCTGAAAACATATAACGAGGTGAGTTTCTACATTTCGTTTTTATTCGTTTTAATTCCTGCAGGTTTTGAGCTTTTTCTTCTCTCCTTTTCCTGCCTATTTGGACTCGAAGATAGTTATTACCTTTATCTGAATATTTTTATGATTCTAGAATTGTTTGAAGAGACAAAAAGTGTCAAAAAAACCCACTTTTTATTCAAAACAAAAGTAGAATTTAACTCAACAAGCTGAAAATATATAACACTTTATATTGCCGTTTAAATACGCTCTCACACAAACATCTGAGAATTATAAATCAAACACAATTACTTGATGTAAATAAGTGTGACTAGCAGTAAAAACCAACAATCCCTAATCATATATCTTGAGAACAGTAAACACATTAAGCTTGTGTACATTAAGTTCGATTATATGGAAGCAATTAAGAAGAAGTCGAAGTAGACAAAGCAAACGGTCATTTGCAGACCACTCGAGGCTAAAAAGTAAGCAAACTGGGACGGAATAAATTAAAATTCAGACACCTTTAAAAACGACTTGCAATTATTCAGTTAAGCTGCAAGGTTGCAAACGAGAAGGTGGTTGTTGGGTCTTTAGTTGCTACAATTTGTTCAGTGTGAGAAATCGTTTACAGGATGATGGGTAAGTGTTTAGTGTTTAGTCAAAGATTAGGGAATTTTGCCCTAAACTTGGTCAAACTTCCTCACATAAGGTGAGCAGTTGTTCAATCGATTGCAAGTCTGAAAAACCATAAAAGTATTACTAATCAGTGTAACTATATTTTATTTCTTCAACATTTAAATAATAGCTACTTTAAAGCAATCAAGGGAAATAAAATTAGACTCTAAGCACGCCTTTAAGACTAAATGTGAATAAAAATCAGGAAATCGTGCAATTGCACTTATCCTCCAATTAGCACCATAAATAAATGTAGCTTCTCACTAACAACTGGGTAAATTAGACGCCAGATAATAACGCTTCGTGGAAAAATGCAGGCAAACTTCCATTAACATTTAATGGCTAAACGAGTAGATTAACTGGCTTCTAAAGTGAATTTCATCAGTAACAAACTGTAATTTTTAGCGAAAATGTTCAGCATCCTTCTGCTGGTTATGCTGTGCATCTCTTGGGCCACATCAATTGATTGTAAGTAAATTAGACAAAATATACAGCTAGAAGCAGAATCAAGGATTTTATTGCCATTTCAGATGCTTGCCCTGCTTCGAATAAAATGAGTTCGTGCTCCCCGAAATGCAAGGACGACACACAATGCCATGGGAAAAAGTGTTGCCCTAACATTTGCAACACTAAGTCGTGCGTGCCAGATCACTTGCTAGAATCTAATAAAAACGACGGATACAAAAACCAACAATCAAGTATGAAATGGATCAAATAAAATACTGGAAATAATGTTTTATATTTTTACAGAAACAGCCACAGGCAGCTACTGCGGAAATGTAAAATGCAATCCCTTTGAAAAGTGCGAGCTTGATAAATCCACCAAGAGGCAAAAGTGCATGCGTCAATAATAATCTGCTTTTAGTGATTTAATATTATTCAGTAGTGCTGCTTTGTCATTAAGAAATGTATTTAAAATAACAATTTAAAAATCAGGAAAAACCTCAATAAAATCGCAGATATGTTTGGAGCCTACCTAAATGTGTATCTTCGCTTATTTAATACAAAAAACCTCATTCCAGGATGGTTCTTTCATTATTACGTTGCCAACTTTGAGCCTAAGGTCCTTGTAGACTTCTCCAGTCGTTTCTGGTGCTGCGCCCAGGCCTTCCGTTCCCTGTCCAGTCTTTTTTGCTCTCTGAGGATCTTCTGAGCCTCTTCATCCAAGAGCTGTTCACCAGCCCAGCCCCCATTTTCGTCCCACTCCAGCAGCTCCCCAGTCTGCAAAGCGTACTTTGTAGGCTAGTTCAACAACGCAAAAAAACCCTTACTGCCACATTCAGAGGATCCTGAATGGCACTAAGTCTGCTGTTCAAATTCGAGCCGCCATTCCCGTTCCTGTTTCCAATCAAAACTTTCGTCTGCCTCCGGATTTGGGGGGTCATGTCCTCGAAATAATCCTCTCGATCCTCAGGGTTTCCATCAACAGTGTCCCCAGTTCGGGCCTTAACTGCCTGCTCTCTATACTGTTCGATGTAATCATGCACAGTCTTCGGCTTGTTGTCTCTGAACTGATCGTTGCCCCAATCCGACCAAGTAGGGGGCTCCTCTGAGCCACTGGTGACCACATGAGTCAGCTGCACTGTCTCAGAGAAGCTGTTTCTTCGTTTGCGGAAGCAGCACAGGGTTCTCCGAAACACATTGGAAAATACGAGGAACAACGACTTTAACTTGAACAACAACCAAGCGAATAACATTGTGAATGCCTCCAAATGGAAATTACATAGCGTTCATTTATAAATATTGGTAAACACAGTAAATGGAGATAAGGAAATATAGTAACCAAACAAGCTTCAGCTAAGATCAATTTTGACGTTTCCTGTCGCCTTCAGGTGTCGGTTTAGATGGCCAAACAAAGATGTGAGGATGGCTGGCGTTGAAGCTAAACAAAGATGCAAGTTTGGGGCCCCTTAACCAAACATTTAGCCAAAACAGGTGAAGTTTGTGGTTAGAAGGCCGGTGAAAATACACAAGCTGATTTTCTTTTTAGTTTTTTACCAAAAAGGTGTAATTCTTTAAGTTTTCGAGATGGATAACGACTTAACTCGTTCAGTGCGCCAACTGGAAGACGCCGTTTCTTCGCCAAGCCGGGGGTTATTTCGAAAGTCCATTTCAAAGGGCCAAACACCTAAGAATCCAGGTAAAATGCTGACCGCCATTTGCACCAGTCATTCTTAAAAGTCATTCTTAGTTAGGTATAACTTTGGATTAGGGTTAACCCTAACTATAGATAGCTTTGCACGGCTGTCAATTAGGTGATACTTTGCTAAGATGAAGTTTAGCCCGGCAACATTGCTAAAAGTGACAAATTGACTTTTGCTCCCGCCTTTTCTTCCCAAACTAACCTTTATCTTTAGAACGAATTCAGTCGTTAGTTTGAGTTTGCTCCCACATAGTGTAGGTCACAAATATATTTTATTATTGATTAATATTATTAAATATGGCATCATTCCAAAATAAAAAACGGGCTCCAAATTTTTCATTTAAGGAGAAATCTCTCCTAATTAATATTATCCACAATTTCAAACATGTTGTGGAAAATAAGGAAACAAATGCTACCACAGGGCGAGACAAAGATTTGGCGTGGACTAAAATTACGGCTGTATTTAATTCCCAAACCACTGAGCATGCTAGGTCGAAAGAGCAGCTAAAGAAATATTACAACAATATAAAAAAGATGGTAAGGAAAGAAGTTGCCGAGAAAAAGAGGGAACAAACGAAGACTGGGGGAGGGCAATATGTTAACTTATGAAACTCTGGAAGTGGAAGTCTTTTCCAGATACCAAATATCCGTTCAATTATATTTCTTGTCCGTATATGCGACTCGTTGTATAATTGCTCTGCACGATTTGCAGGCTGTTGTAACGGAGTTAATAAATACGGCCTTATGTTATATCCTCCTTTTTATTTAAAAAAATTTTCTCCTGGGTTTCAGTCAATTTTATTGTTTATTATTTACAATTGTATATTCTTTTTCCTGACTCTACTTTAATTCATTCCAATGTATTCCTGGGACGTAACGCAGGGCTCATCACATAACACCATAATTGTGACAATAAAATTGACTGAAAACCCAGGAATACATTGGAATGAATTATTTACAATGTCACAAATACGTTTCGGTGTCTTTCTCCTTTATCCTCTGTTATATCCTCCATCGCCAAACACTTCATCATCCGATCCACCTAAGTACATGATTTAAAGTCTCATATTATTACATTACTTATAATACGTTTTTTATTGTGTACGAAATAGTATTGAATAAACATACTTGGTGACTCAATTTTTATATGCATACAGTCAATTACTTCAACTACCCGAGGAAAGCGAGATTTTTCATAAAATTTTAACTGGCATTCATTGATGTTATTGACTGAAGGCATTTTAACAAATCTACTGTATAACCGAGCAAGTGAGCTTCCCACTCTGACAATTATTCTAGATGCAGTCGACAAATGAATTCCACTAAAATCTGTAATGCACACAAGGTGAGCTCCAGTAGCACAAAATCGCAGGAAAACCAGCAATTGGTTTATAGGCGCCACACTATTGTTCCTAAAAAATGTACTGGAAGTGAATTTTTTCCGACGTTAAACCTATTTTGATTTAAAGACTATGTTGAATGTACGTGAACATAGTTATTCTTGGTTACAGAATTTCACAATGTAAAGTTAATATTGAATAAAATATTTACATCTCACCTACATATCATACAAAATCGTTTTTACTTACATATCTCACGGATACTCTATTTCCTCTTCTATCAGGTTCAATATGAAAAGAGCGGTGGACTTTGTGACGGGGAACCGTTGAAAAAAGAGAACATCATCAAAACTATTAAAGTAATGTGTTCTCTCGTAAACTAGTCTAGGAACTCGCACTTGGTCGAACTCATCATCATCATGATCAAATAACAGATCATTAGTTAAAATATTCATAATGAAATGTAATGTAAAATAACGACAAATCGGCTTGTTTGCATGAAAATACTGCGACTACGAAATGATACATAATAGTTCTGTTTGAGGTTATTCTTCGAATCTGACTTTAGGTTCCACCTAAGCTGCACCACATCTTCCCCTTAAATTATTTGCCTGTTACGGTTCACCTTAACGCTAGGTGAGAGTGGTGCAAACGAATTCTGTCACTTAACTGTCACTCTTATGCTAAGGTGTACCTTAGTTTCACTGGTGCAAATGGCCGTGACCTGAATAAGACGCTGCCTTATACGCCAGACATCGGTTATACGTGTTCGGACGTAAATGAACCGAGCCGGTGTAGATCTTCTGCGGTGAGATGTTGTTGTTGTTGTTTCTGCGGTGAGATCTACACCGGCTCGGTTCATTTACGTCCGAACACGTATAACCGATGTCTGGCGTATAAGGCAGGGTCTACCTAAGCCTTACTGACGAGTCCAATAGGTAGACCCGGGACGAAACGCAGGGCTCATCACATAACACCATAATTAGTGACAATAAAATTGACTGAAAACCCAGGAATACATTGGAATGAATTATGAATATTTTAACTAATGATCTGTTATTTGATCATGATGATGATGAGTTCGACCAAGTGCGAGTTCCTAGACTAGTTTACGAGAGAACATATTACTTTAATAGTTTTGATGATGTTCTCTTTTTTCAACGGTTCCGCGTCACAAAGTCCACCGCTCTTTTCATATTGAACCTGATAGAAGAGGAAATAGAGTATCCATTAGATATGTAAGTAAAAACGATTTTGTATGATATGTAGGTGAGATGTAAGTATTTTATTTAATATTATCTTTACATTGTGAAATTCTGTAACTAAGAATAACTATGTTCACGTACATTAACATAGTCCTTTAACTCAAAATAGGTTTAACGTCGGAAAAAATTCACTTCCAGTACATTTTTTAGGAACAATAGTGTGGCGCCTATAAACCAATTGCTGGTTTTCCTGCGATTTTGTGCTACTGGAGCTCACCTTGTGTGCATTACAGATTTTAGTGGAATTCATTTGTCGACTGCATCTAGAATAATTGTCAGAGTGGGAAGCTCACTTGCCCGGTTATACAGTAGATTTGTTAAAATGCCTTCAGTCAATAACATCAATGAATGCCAGTTAAAATTTTATGAAAAATCTCGCTTTCCTCGGGTAGTTGAAGTAATTGACTGTACGCATATAAAAATTGAGTCACCAAGTATGTTTATTCAATACTATTTCGTACACAATAAAAAACGTATTATAAGTAATGTAATAATATGAGACTTTAAATCATGTACTTAGGTGGATCGGATGCTGAAGTGTTTGGCGATGGAGGATATAACAGAGGATAAAGGAGAAAGACACCGAAACGTATTTGTGATATTGTAAATAATAAACAATAAAATTGACTAAAACCCAGGAGAAATTTTTTTTAAATAAAAAGGAGGATATAACATAAGGCCCGTATTTATTAACTCCGTTACAACAGCCTGCAAATCGTGCAGAGCAATTATACGAGTCGCATATACGGACAAGAAATATAACTGAACGGATATTTGGTATCTGGAAAAGACTTCCACTTCCAGAGTTTCATAAGTTTACATATGGCCCTCCCCCAGTCTTCGTCTGTTCCCTCTTTTTCTCGGCAACTTCTTTCCTTACCATCTTTTTTATATTGTTGTAATATTTCTTTAGCTGCTCTTTCGACCTAGCATGCTCAGTGGTTTGGGAATTAAATGCAGCCGTAATTTTAGTCCACGCCAAATCTTTGTCTCGCCCTGTGATAGCATTTGATTCCTTATTTTCCAACATGTTTGAAATTGTGGATAATATTAATTAGGAGAGATTTCTCCTTAAATGAAAAATTTGGAGCTCGTTTTTTATTTTGGAATGATGCCATATTTAATAATATTAATCAATAATAAAATATATTTGTGACGTACACTATGTGGGAGCAAACTCAAACTAACGACTGAATTCGTTCTAAAGATAAAGGTTAGTTTGGGAAGAAAAGGCGGGAGCAAAAGTCAATTTGTCACTTTTAGCAATGTTGCCGGGCGAAACTTCATCTTAGCAAAGTATCAGTTAATTGACAGGATTTTTTTTTTTTTTGGATTAACCCTAATCCAAAATTATACCTAACTAAGAATGTCTTTTAAGAATGACTGGTCAAAGGGCCAAACACCTAAGAATCCAGGTAAAATGAGGGTTTTCAAGCTTGTAATTGTGTTACCTGAGGAAAACTGTGTATGAGAGTTGCATCTTTCAAGGGCCCCGCTAGTCACACTCATTAGAAGGTTTCCTAGCACTCGGGGATGGATTTATGTTCAATATTAAACACAACTTACTCTGATCTAGTGTTTCTATCCTGCAGTAGCTCTAAGCTAAGTTTCGCTACGGGGTCTGCTGTTTTTTTAACTTTTGGGGATGCCGAGGATGAAAGAGGCCTGCAAGAAACAGAAATGTGCTTTCTAAATTGGAAAAACTAATAAAAAAACTTTTTACTTTGCAGTTTACATTTTAGTTAGTAAACCGATTTAATTCTTTCAGTTCCATTCAACAGTCTGGACCTTAGTGTTACTTTGGCGCTCGTGAAATCGAGTATCTTATGACTGATTCTCCTGCTCGCGTAGCTTCACCAAATCGTAGATTGCTTCCAAAGTCCATGGAACAACCACTTAGGAATAAAGGTGTTTGCACAGTGAAATTTAACTGGTTTTGCCAGTTAACTCATTAAAAGCTAATGCAGAATCGCAGTTTTTCCAGCAGAATGCACCCCGATTAACAGCGTTTTATTTCCAGCCAACAAACTGAACCTTAGCGTTACTTTGGCCCCTGCTGAGATGGATTATCTCATGACCGACTCGTCTAGCTTTTATAATCAAACCATGAGCAACATCATGAACTCAGATAAAACATTGGCTGGAGGAATCATACAGATGGAAAATCCGTGGAAATCCGCAGTTGATTCTTTATATGTGGAGTATTTCGAAGTTTCTGCAAGGGCAAACAGGTAGCCAACTTCCGATTAAAATAACAAATTTGTCCAAGTAAAATGGTTTGTTTGTTTCAGAGAGTAGAGATGCTCTGGAAATGCTGTCCGAGCTGGCCCGATGCTGTTCCGATACCCTGAAAATCGTCCGAAACCTAAAGTCGAAAGTCGCCATTAAAACCGTCGATGAAGAATTGTGGCTCGAAAAGGAAAGGGACACTTGGAGGCTGTTGTTCATCCTGTTCCAGGACAGGTAATTGTTCGGCTTTTTAAAGCTCCTCAATTGATAAACTTTGGATGATTTAGACTGGCGGTTCAAAGCATGATGGACGAAGACGCTCAAATACAGTACTTTGGAAAATCTGAAAAAAACCTGCATGGAAAACCTGTTCAAAAGGGAAAATTTAATTAGAGAATGTCAGCTGGTTATTGACTGGTAAGTCCCGCTCCAGATTTTTGGGCTTTGAACAAAAAAACCATTATTTGTAGGCTGGAAGCTGAAGCTTGCGAGAAAGACGACTCAGTTCTGCATTTCTCCGATTCAACCGTCGGATGGGAAAATACGCTGCATCAGCTACAGTCGGCAGATACAATTGCTTTTCGAAGTTCTAGGTAAGAGCCAGACACACTCAGAGACGAAAAAACTCCAAACTCCTTTGCAGGCCAATAGTGGACAAGCTAGATCCAGATGCGCCACTCTACCAGAAGAAACCCCTTCACGACATCGACATGGACGATGAAAAGCGCTTGAATTACAGAATATTCCAGGAAATCCGATGCGGCAAGCTGACAGAGGCCCAAAAAGTAACAAATTTCCTTAAGCAGATGGTTTATTTTTAAAATAATGTTTTAGTTGCCGCGACAGTGCGGGCATTCTTGGAAGGCCGCGATCATCGAGGGCTGGCACTTATATCACGACCCCAACATTAAGGAAGATGTTGCAAGAAGCCCCGATATAGACGAAGGCTATCAAGAAATGGATTCCAACGAACTGAAGGATATTGAAGGCAACAGCAATAGAGACTTATGGAAAGTTATGGCTTTGCGATATTCCATTCAGGTACCGAAAGAGCTTCAATGTTCTCGAAAACAACCGATGATAATTCAAAACTGTTTCTCAGGAATGGATCAGTCCGTATGAACGCGCCGTTGTTGGTGTATTTTGTGGAAATGTTAATGCCATTTTACCAGTTTGCAACAGATGGGAGGACAATTTGTGGGCTTATCTGAAATCCTTGGTGGATATACGGGTGGAATCCGAAATAAGGGATTGTTGCACTAAAGACACTGCCTATTTACCACTGCCTGAAGACTATTGGCTTCAAAGGTACAATATAATTTTTTTAATTGGTTTTCTTCAACATTGAAGCCTTGAATACATTTTGTTAGGATGTCTCTACATGAGGTTTTTACAAAACTGGAATCCTCAAAAAATGCAGCCGTAAGGGATCAGGCCAAAGAGCACGAGCACCTAATCCAAAAGTACATAATCCTAGACGAAATTCCAGCACTATTAAAGGAACTCGCCGATTGGTCTGAAAGTGCCGATATTTCCACACATTTCCTCAGATTCACCGCCCATGTGGTTTTGTTTCTGGACCAAATCGGCCAGGGCCATAAAAGGGACTGTGTGGAGACCGTGGTTAAATCGTAAGCATTTTCGTCCATAACTAATCGGTGTTAATGTATGTTATCTAGGTATATAAAGCGCTTGATGGACATGAACGAAACGCAGCTAGTGGCTTACTATGTGAGCAAACTGAATACTTCCAACCAAGTCCAGCTCTACGCCCAGCATTTGGAAAATATCATCGAGTTCCAGGAACGACAATTGGCTGTAAATTACGCAGAGCAGTGCGGACTGGATGTTTTGGCTATAGCCAAGCAAATCGTCGTTAATACTCGAAGTAAACCTGAACATGTGGATGAAGCAGGCAATTTACAGGTAGAAAAAAACCACTCCAACAACCGATTCAATTCAAAATATGATGAATTTGCAGAAAAAAATCACCGAAACAGACGAACTGGTAATTTCTGCCATTGATTGGTTGCTGTTTTTCGAAAATCAACGGCTCGAAGTGCTGATCCAAACCAATGCCATTATGTTCAAATTCCTACTATTGGGCAAACTGGACGCTGCCCAACTTGCCTTCAACAAAATTCCTAGCGATGCTATTCGGCAAGTCACAGCCGAAGTGGAAGACACTACCGAAGAAACCAATCAAATCATCAAAGAGCATCTGAGCTACAAGGTGTATTTGGAAGCAAATGAAGCCTTTAACGAGTGGTTCAAGCAGGCGAAGAACCAACCGGAACCGCCTGAAGGCTTGGCCGAAAATATTCAGTTTTCGGAAAAAGTTGCCTATGAACACAGACTATCGCAGTACAAAGCTGAAGTGGAAAGGTATATACTGATCCAAAAACTGTCATCAAGGGCAGGTAATGAAGAATTTTTTGGATTCTAGATGGAAGCTTACGACTGGACACCTGGCCAGCACTGCCAATAAACTGCTCTACAACGTTTTGCTGTTCCCGGATGGCTGGCTCAACGGCGCGAAAGACTGTGATCATTTGAGGAAAACTGTTCTACCAGAAGTCACATTCCTGCTGTGCTCGGTTTTGAGCGAATCGGAAATGCATGAGAAATGCGTCCAGTTGTCCGATATAATTGCGTCGGAGAAACATTGTTTGTATAAGGTAAATAAACCAAAAATTTAATTTGCTTGGCTGATGATTTGGCTGTTTTCAGGAATTCACTAAAGAACAACTATCAAATCTGCTGACTAAAATAGCTGAGGCTGCAGTGGCGCTCACCGAAGCCAGCAAAGATCCTTGGGGGGAACGAAATAACAGCCTGAATCTATTAGAGTTTCTACTTTAAAATTTACTTTTTGTTGCCATTTAGGCATTGTTTTTACACATTTTGCAGATCAGTGTTCATATTATTAGCATTTTGTTGTTACTGTTAAGGATCTGCTGGAATAAAAGTGAGCCCTTAACCAGTTCCAATAGAATTTTTGTTTTATTTCGAGATTTTACAAGACTATTCGCCTTTAAACCTGACAACCTTGCGTTCAAAGTCCGCGATGACCTACATTTAAGTGCTAAAGCTTATTTATAACCTCAGTTAGCAACAATTTCTAGTCCTTAATAACTTTTTTAGGGCTTTAGTGTAAATAGCTCGTATTTTGTATTTATCCATTAGTTTGTCTTAGCGACATGTTAAGAGCCAGTAACCGCAGGCTTTGCACTCTAGTGCCGATTTTAAACGGGGTCAAGCCGAAGAGTATTGAATTTAATATAGTGCGGGCTTATGTTAGCACGGAAAATGTGACTATTGGGGAAATCGTCAAAGAAACCAAAAAAGCCAAGAAGGAAGAGTATGTGCCAAGGCTTTATTGTGAGTTTTCCATTTCGCAATATCACGCAAATCCACTGACAAAACGAAAAAGTTTATCGAAATCCTTATCAAGTTTCATGTAAACAATCACAATTGATCCCCGGAAAACCAGGGACTTTAAAAGTAAACTTAAATTCATTGAAGGTTTTATTAATTTCCTGCCTGAGACCTTTGGTGAATCCATTTGGAATTTATAGATAAAGACAATTTACCACAAACCACCACTCATCATCTCAGATGGATTATGCAGAAGGACATTTTGGGTCAGGATGTCTTCCTGATAGGCCCACCAGGGCCCCGAAAGAGAATTCTGGCCATGCAGTACATTGAGCTAACAAATAGAGAGCATGAATACGTTGCTCTAAGTCGCGACACCACTGAGAGCGATCTTAAGCAGCGGAGGGAGATTGTTGGAGGAACCGCCAAATACTTTGATCAGGTTTTTATTTCAACAGCATTCAAAGGCTCTGAAAGTCTATTTGCTTTGTTCGTCAGAGTGCTGTAAAAGCTGCAATTGAGGGCAGGATTTTGGTGCTGGAAGGAGTGGAAAAGGCCGAGAGGAATGTGCTGCCTGTACTGAACAATTTGCTGGAAAATAGGGAAATGCATCTTGAAGATGGCCGGTTACTTATTCCGGCTGATCGATATGATAAGCTACTGGAGGTAATGGAATATCTGACTGCGATTTTATTTAGTGAGTTTACTTTTAAAAAAATAGGAGCATGGTGAAAAGGAGCTGGAGAAATGGAAGCTGGTGAGAGTGGATGAAAACTTTCGAGTCATTGCCTTAGGACTGCCCGTTCCGAAGTAAGCAACTTCATCTCAGACTCATCATTTTCTTCAGATTAACACTAAGGGCTTCTTTTCTCGCAGGTACAGAGGAAACCCTTTAGATCCACCTCTGAGGTCTCGATTTCAAGCTCGAGACGTCTCAAGCTACACCTACCAGGTAAGAGTTTGGGGGTTTAAATAAACCAACACTCTTTCTCATGTTTTGCCCCAAAATTCTATAATCTTCAAGATAACGATGCTGCTGAAACAATATTTAGCAACGGTATGGCTTCTTCCACATATTCAAGCCTTGATTGTTTCTTCAACAAATCCTCTTAAAGAGACAAACAATTCCTGAAGATGCTGAATACTCCTTAAAATATGCGCGATCTAACGGCAATTTACCGATATTTTACTGCTGAAAATGCTGCTACCACAATCACTGGACTTTTAGGCAAATTTGGCATGAAAATATGCAACTGTCTTCTTTCACAATTCACTTTGCGCTCGCTCGCATCATCTATGTTATATTCTTCTTCATACGTATATTCTTCAGTGGTTGCTCGTGGTGTGAGCACATGGTAGAAATGCTCTTCATCTGGAAGCTGGACTTCTTCACTACTGTACACTATTATGTCTTGATTTGTGTCACTTTGTCTAGGCGACTTCTTCAGCACTGAACTATCCTCCGTTATTGGTGATTGGCTGAACACACAACATTCTGGAAGTTCTTCACTTTGCAGATCTACAAAGCATTTCTTCTTTAACTTCGCCTGCTTCTGATCAGAATGTGTGGATAAATCCAGCCAAGTCATTACTTTTTTGCTGAGTGCGTTATCAGATAAAACTTTTGATGTAGTTTGCAAGTCTTTGGCCGCAGAGTTCAATTTCTTCAAGCTGGGAGGCCGAAGGCCTCTGATTGTTTCGAAAGTCACTCCATTATTCAAGTTCTTGCTACTAACAAACTCTCCTCCTATTCGAGTGAAAGTTTGAGGGGTGTCCCTAGTCCGAGTTTCTTTTCCGCCGCTTTTAAACCTTCTCATCCCCGAAAGAAGCACGCGAACTGAAGATACATTGAAGTTTACAGCCGAGCCTGCGCTTCTGGTTGCTCGGTGATTGAACTGGCTGGAACTGGGTTTGGATCTTCTGGTAGAAGGCGTGTCCAGGTAGTTTTCTTTGGTCTTATCCAGAATAACGTGGTGCTTGTCCATCTTGCCATATAGTGCGCACGTAAAGCGGTCTTCTACTGGACTCCCAATGAGTTACCATAACGCGTCGACTTTACTTTGATCTGGAAATAAAGCGCCGGTGATTTTAGATATGTGAAGAATGTGCCTAAACTAGAACATATTGATAAAGCTGGGAATCGCGTGATGTTTTTTTCTTCGCATAACAGCCTGAATGTTTCGAGTTATATCGTGACATAGATGGGCAGATACACCTTGCAGAAGTTTGTAAAGATATAAATTTTATGTTATTTTTTTGGCGCTGAAGTTCTAGATTTATGTTGGCGGCTTTTTCAATCAAACTCAACTTGGCTTTGGGAGGATTTTTTTAATTATTAAGAGTTTGTTAATGGAGGTTTTCTATTTTAAGCAGTCAGTTTCAGTAATGTTAAGTTGGGGTTGTCCTTAGTTGATTAAAGGATGGAAATATCGCGTGATTTTCTCGAATTATATTTTAGAAGAGGCCAAGGTTGAGGGTGGATTAAATAGAAATATCTCCGATTTCTGCAATGGGAAAATATTAAAAGGCCGATAAAAATCTAATGTATTGTCAAGGTGTGATTCCTGTTTGATGGTTTTAAAAAAATGAAAAAACCGAAGCAGCTGAGAACTTGAAAGTTGTCACGAATTGAGAAAATAGCCACAGTTGTAATTCCTGTGATTTATGCATAAATCGATGTACAGAGTACTGTGTTACAACAGTTCAATTTTAAGTGACAACTTTGTACTTCGAGCTGAAAAAAACTTAATTTAAAAAAAATTGTCGCTTTTAAACTGAAGCAGCTAGAGATATCACAATTGGCACAAATAGAGATACTGGTCTCTACTTAAAATTCTGAAATTTATAACGAAATCGAGATACAGAGTAATTTTGGACGATTTTTCTAAATCAAGTGATATCTTGCGCACTTTGCGCTGAGAAAACTCAATTTTCTAAAATTCGCCGCTTCTAAAGCGAAGCAGCTACAAACACGAAAACTAGGTCAAAAAGATATGATAGTCAATACGTAAAATCCTGTAATTTATGACTAAATCGCGATAACAGAGGAATTTTTACGATTTTTCAAAATCAAATCCCGACTTTGAACTTTGTGCTAAGAAAACTCAATTTTCAAAAATTCGTCGCTTCTAAACCGAAAAATCAAGAGGCATAAAAATTGGTGCAAATAGAGATAATAGTTACTAGTTCAAATCCTGCAAATTATGACCAAATCGATATGCAGAGTTATTTTTACGGTTTATCGATTTCAAGTGATAATTTGGTATTTTGCGCGAAGCAGACACAATTCTGAAAAATTCGTCACCTCCAAACCGAAGCAGTTTATGGGTTGAAAATTGCTACAAATAAAAATAATAGTCAATACTTCAAACCATGCATATTTCAACTAAATCCAGATGCAGCGTGATTTTTACGATTTTTCAAGTCAATTGTTAACTGGGGCGATGCGATCTTGATTTTCAAAAATTTGTTACTTCCAAACCGATGCAGCCAGAAAGCTGAAAATTTGCGCAAATAGAGATAACAGTCACTAGGTCAAATCATGTAATTTATGACTAAATCGATAAACAGGGTATTTTTTTACGATTTTTTAAAATCAAGTGACAACTTGAAACTTTGTGCTGATAAAACTCAATTTTCAAAAATTCGTCCCTTCTAAACCGAAGCAACCAGAGGCATAAAAATATAAAGACAATAGTCACAACTTAAAATCCTGTAATTGTCTAATGTAGTGCCAAAAGTAATGTCTAAATCAAGAAACAGAGTAATTTTTTACGATTGTTCAAAATCAAGTGGCAACTTTCCACTGTGCGCTAAGAAATCTGTTTTAAAAAATTTGTTGCTCTCAATCCGAAAGTGTTCAGGACATGAAAATTGGCACAAATAGAAAAAATAGTCACTACTCAAAATTCTGAAATTTATGGCTTAAAGTGGATGGGCAAATCAATTTTTACGATTTTTCAAATTCGAGGCACGTTTTAATTTGCGCGAAAAAATCTCAATTTTTAAAAATTCATCGCGTCCAAACCGACGCAGTTAGAGACATGAAACTACCTAAAAATGGAGATGAGAGTCCGTACTTCAAACCCTGCAATTTTTGACTAAATCAAGACACGAAGTAATTTTTTACGATTTTTCAAAATCGTAGAACGTTGCCCTGCGAAATCTCAATTTTCAAAAAATGTGGCTTCCAAACGGACCAAGCTAGAGTAATAAAATTTGGCGCAAATAAAGGTAATATTCTTTGCTTCACTCCCAAATGTAAATCAAGCAAGAAATCTTCTAAGTTTTGTCAGTAAATTTAATAAAATATCAGCAAAGTTTGCAAATTCCTATAAAGTTACTCACTATTTTCAACTAAATTCTACAAGTTCCTGCGGCAACTAATTAAATTAATTAATTAAAAAATTAATCTACAACTCTCCTAAATTTGTGCTGCAAATAAATTGCCTTGAACTTCAAAAATTGAAACTCATTCTACTAAAAAAAGTAATTAATTTACTTACAAGTACTAATTGAAAGTTTCGGATGTCGCCTTGTTAAAGGGCTGAATGGGGTTAGTCGAGACGGTGCAACCACCTTGTCACCACACAATACGACAGGAAATAAAGAAAGGGAGACAAATGAAACCCTTGCGGGTCCGATTTGGGACAACATGGCACATTGTGACGAATTTGCGCACTGAATGCATCTAAGCGAGTGTCTGAGCCAGATACAGGGTGGATATTCTGGAATAAACCTTCACAATCAAATATCTTAACCACAGTGATTACTTACTTGAAAGTGTCTTGAAGGTTCTAAACACTATGGGAAGTGAAGCCTTTGCCGAATTTTCGGGAAAGAAGCAAATGCAATTTTCCATTGTGTGCATATTACATTGTCAATTCACCTTTATTTATGGAGCAATTTAGAAAATGTTGGTACAACTCTAAACGTGTCATGGTCGATTTTTCCAAGATTCGCTTTGTAACAACAATGAAATAGGAAAACTTTTCCGTGACTTGACAAATTATTAGTTTTAATTTTATTAAACTTTAGTAAACAGTAAAGTTTCCACTCTTCACATTCAACACCCGCAGTCCTCGGGAAAACTATAAGTCTCTCGGGCAAATCTACTAACAGTCCCTGGGCGTTTGCTCTTCTTGCGGCTGATTTCGCTTATCAAGTGCCTTATCAAATAACAATCCATCAACCAACCCCCTGTTATTCCGAAGCATAAAATGCGATTAAGCCGAAAACAATTTAAACAAATATTGAGTTATATTCGGCAACCAATTTACACAACCATCGTTACTATTTACTGGCATGCGATGGGAAGTTCTTCAGATTGGCTAAACGGCTTTTTGAACCAGAAGCGCCAGGATTTAAAATTTATTACCGGCCACTGGATGATCGATAAAACATAATCACTTTCCACCATCAGCGTAATGGAAAATTGCCAATGATTTTTCCGAAAAACTATTTAACACCTCCAGACCTGTTCGAGGAAAACTAATTAGTTAATGTTTTCGTCACTTTAAAACTATTATTTATCAGTAAATCGATTAATATTTTATGACTTTTGTATATTCAAGTGGCAATTTTGTAGCGAAAAAATTTGTAGCCGAAAAAAAATTGTCGTCTTATCAGTTAGAGGCGGGAAATTTGGCACAAATAGAGCTAACAGTTCCCTATTTCAATATTGCAAATAATCACTAAATCCAATTTAGAGCTTAATTTAACAAAATTTTCGAATTCAAGCGGCATTTTTGGTCTTGCGCTGAATAAACTCAAGTTTCAAAAATTCATAGCTTCTAAACCGCTGCAGTTAAAGAGACAAAATTAGTGCAAATAGAGATAATATTTACTGCTTCAAATCCTGCAAATCGTTGTACCGCGTAATTTTTTACGATTTTTCAGAATCAAGTGCCAACTTCATACTTTGCACGGAGAAAAGTGGCTAAATTTTCAAAAATTCGTGACTTTTGAACCCCAACAGTTAGAGGCATGAAAATTAGCGCAAATAAAGATAATAGTCATTGATTCAAACTGTGAAAATTACCACTAAATCGATGAACAGCATACGTTTTTACAATTTTTCAAATTTAAGTACCTAATTCAAAATTTCCGCAAAAAAAACGCAATTTTCAAAAAATTCTCGCTTTTAAAGGGACACGGTTAGAAGCTGAAAATTTGGCGAATGTAGAGGCAATAGTCACTACTTCAAATCCGGCAAATTATCACTAAATCGACAAACAGCGTATTTTTTTATGATTTTTCAAAGTTAAGTTCCAACTTCATACTAGGCACAAAGAAAACTCTATTTTCTAAAATTCGTCGCTTCTAAGCAGAAGCAGCCAGAAACATGAAAATTGTCGCAAATAATGATAATAGCAACTAATGGAAATTCTGAAAATTATCATTAAGTCGATGAACAGCAACATTTTTCAAAATCAATTGCCAAATTCATACTTTTCGCGAAAAATACTCAATTTTCAAAATTTCGTCGCTTTCAAGCGGGCACAATTAGAAGGTGGAAATTTGGCAGACATAGAGACAATAGTCACTACTTCAAATCCTGCAAATTATCTCTAAATTGATGAACAGCATACATTTTTACAATTTTTCAAAGTTAAGTACCAAATTCAAACTTTCCGCAAAAAAAACCCAATTTTCAAAAAATTGTTGCTTTTAAGGGGACGCAGTTAGAAGCTGGAAATTTGGCAGCAGTAGAGACAATAGTCACTACTTCAAATCCTGCAAATTTTGGCTAAATCGAACAGCAGCTTATTTTTTTATAATTTTTAAATCAAATACCAACATTGAAAATTGAGTAAGTAAAACTCAAAATTTATGTTGTCCCTTCTGAACCGAAGCAGTTAGAGATATAGAAATGGGCACATTAAGAGATCATAGTTACTACTTAAAATTTTGTAATTTATGATAAAATCTAGATACAGAATAATTTTTAAAAATTTTTAAAATCTAGTACCTACTTTGCGATGAGGAAACTAAATTTTCAAAAATTTGTCGTTTCTAAACCGAAGCAGACAAAGCCTTGAAAATTAGTACAAATAGAGATAATAGTCACTACTTCAAACCCTGCAAATTTTGGCTAAATCGAACAGCAGCTTAATTTTTTACAATTTTTAAATCAAATACCAACTTTGTATTTTGAGTGGATAAAACTCAAATTTTATGTTGTCGCTTCTAAACCGAAGCAGTTAGAGGCATAGAAATTGGCACACAAAGAGATCATAGTTACTACTTAAAATCTCGTAATTTATGATAAAATCTAGATACAGAATAATTTTTAAAAAATTTAAAAATCAAGTATCTACTTTGCGCTGCGGAAACTAAATTTTCAAAAATTTGTCGTTTCTAAACCGAAGCAGACAACGCCTTGAAAATTAGTACAAATAGAGATAATAGTCACTACTTCAAATCCTGCAAATTATCTCTAAATTGATGAACAGCATAGTATTTGAGTGATAACTCAAATTTTATGTTGTCGCTTCTAAAACCGAAGCAGTTAGAGATATAGAAATTGGCACATTAAGAGATCATAGTTACTATTTAAAATCTTGTAATTTATGCTAAAATCTAGATACACAATAATTTTTAAAAATTTTTAAAATCTAGTACCTACTTTGCGCTGAGGAAACTAAATTTTCAAAAATTTGTCGTTTCTAAACCGAAGCAGACAAAGCCTTGAAAATTAGTACAAATAGAGATAATAGTCACTACTTCAAACCCTGCAAATTTTGGCTAAATCGAACAGCAGCTTAATTTTTTACAATTTTTAAATCAGATACCAACTTTGTATTTTGAGTGGATAAAACTCAAATTTTATGTTGTCGCTTCTAAACCGAAGCAGTTAGAGACATAGAAATTGGCACACAAAGAGATCATAATTACTACTTAAAATCTCGTAATTTATGATAAAATCTAGATACAGAATAATTTTTAAAAAATTTTAAAATCAAGTACCTACTTTGCTCTGAGGAAACTAAATTTTCAAAAATTTGTCGTTTCTAAACCGAAGCAGCCAAAGCCTTGAAAATTAGCACAAATAGAGATAATAGTCACTACTTCAAATCCTGCAAATTATCTCTAAATTGATGAACAGCATACATTTTTAAAATTTTTCAAAGTTAAATACCAAATTCCAACTTTCCGCAAAAAAACCCAATTTTCAAAAAATTGTCGCTTTTAAGGGGACGCAGTTAGAAGCTGGAAATTTGGCAGCAGTAGAGACAATAGTCACTACTTCAAATCCCTGCAAATTTTGGTTAAATCGAACAGCAGCTTAATTTTTACAATTTTTAAATCAAATACCAACTTTGTATTTTGAGTGGATAAACTCAAATTTTATGTTGTCGCTTCTAAACCGAAGCAGTTAGAGACATAGAAATGGCACACAAAGAGATCATAGTTACTACTTAAAATCTCGTAATTTATGATAAAATCTAGATACAGAATAATTTTTAAAAATTTTAAAATCAAGTACCTACTTTGCTCTGAGGAAAACTAAATTTTTCAAAAATTTGTCGTTTCTAAACCAAAGCAGCCAAAGCATTGAAAATTAGCACAAATAGAGATAATAGTCACTACTTCAAATCCTGCAAATTATCTCTAATTGATTGAACAGCATACATTTTTAAAAATTTTCAAAGTTAAATCCAAATTCCAACTTTCCGCAAAAAAACCCAATTTTCAAAAAATTGTCGCTTTTAAGGGGACGCAGTTAGAAGCTGGAAATTTGGCAGCAGTAGAGACAATAGTCACTACTTCAAATACTGCAAATTTTGGCTAAAGCCGCTTCTAGACCGAAGCAGCCAAAGCCTTGAAAATTAGCACAAATAGAGATAATAGTCTCCGCTCCCCCATTCTGCAAGTTACGTCTCAATCGATAAGCAGCGCAATTTTCCACGGTTTTTCAAAACAAAGTAGTAACTTTGAACTTTACGCTGGGTAATTTGCAATGTTTTCGCCATTTAAAGAATCTAAGGCAACGATTCCTTCCATTTATTCAACCCATTATGTAGTAAAACCTGAGTTTAGCTCAACTTTCATATAATAAACAGCGAAACTTCAACTTTCCAATTAATTCAGGAAGTTTACTACGACCGCAGTGGGTTTTCACGCGAACAAGCCATTTGAGCCAAAGTTGGCGAAAGCTAAATTACATTGAGGTGCATGGTATAAACAACTGCAGGAAATTGAAAATGTTGGCAATAGAAATTAATCTAGCGAAATCCAGAACGGTTTTAAAAATGGGCATTTTTGTCAGGAATGGCACAGAGAACTTACTGGCCAAATTGCGGAGTTGCCCAGGAAAAAAATTGACGAGCTTCTATCCTGCGCATTTGCTCTACTGAATAAGGAATCAAAATTTCTGGAACTGCCGGATTTTCCTGTAGACAACCTACCAATAGCTGTAGAAATATTGGCAAGTCAAAAACACTCAGCGCTTAGGCAGACATTAAAAACTCAATTTCTCCCCAGAGTAAAAACCCCGATGTTTCAACTTACGAGCTCTTATATCGCCTTTATCCATACAAAGCTTTCATCTCAGATGGTACATCCAATGTAGAGGCTCTGCTTGGAACCTTTATAAGTATTCCAGAGCAACCAACCGAAAGTACAGGCTTTAGCTCGAAGTTCAAAGAATTTCTGCAGCAGAAAACATCTGGGAATAGTAAGTAAAAACTAATTCTCTTTGCCGGTAGAATTTTATTTTACTCATCACTTCCTTCTAGCAAATACATGGGACGAATACGTAGAAACTGACTACCAAAACAGCGTCTTGGCCAGTATGCTCCAAACAGTGGAAGTATCCGACTTTTGCTTGATAGGATCCAGCGGATCAGGCAAAACCATGTTGCTGAAACAGATGGCAACTGCTCTAAATCGCCCAATGGAGAACATAGTGCTGTATCAGGATATGACGTCTCGGGACCTGATCCAGCAAAGAACCACCCTGGAAAACGGCGACACCGTCTGGAGCTTTTCCCCACTGATCCAGGCAGCTTTAGAAGGAAAAATCGCCGTTCTGGATGGAATTAACCGCATCCATCCCAGCACCCTTTCAGTGTTACACAGGTAGTGGCCTTGCGTAGGTATTCGTTTTTCCATTAAACATTCACTTGAACTTACCCGTTCCAAGTTACAAGATCTTTCTAGATTGGTGCATGATAGAGACCTGCAGCTCTACGACGGAAAGCGTCTCATTGGTTTCCATCGCTACAATTTCCTTGTGGATAAGCTGGGATTATCCAAAGAGCAGCTCAGTCAGAGCGGGATTTTTCCGATCCATCCAGAGTTTCGAATCGTTGCAGTCGGTGAGCCTCCAAGCGCCCCTGCCAAAGAGGGAAGCTGGATGTCGCCTGAAATTCTCAGTCTATTCCTGTTCCATCAGCTGCGCACTTTGAGCAAGCTGGAGGAATTACAAGTGATCACATCCAAGGTACTTGAAAGAATCTGCAACTGGCAAATTGTGATTATTTGTGAGTTTGAAATAGTTTGGACCCATTGATAAGTCCCTGCATCAAATCATCAATCTCGCTCATTTGCTTCGGGAAAACCAAGACCAATCCTTAAAGAACTTGGCCGGCCATCTATCCACTAGACAGCTGATAAGAATAGCGGCCAGAATCAAGCAGTTTCCCACTGCCAACGTTTATGGCATTCTAGAGGACACTTTATGATCAAATTTCTGCCTTCCATCACAAGAAAGTCGCTGGATAAACTAATTGGGAGCGTAGGCATTCAACCTCAGGACGATGCGAACTATGAAGTTTCCAGTGTTAGATGCCAGGTTGCAGATGGTGTTCTTACAATAGGTTGCTTGAAAGTCCTTCACTAGTGAATATGAGAATCTAAGTGAATATTTGCCTTGCAGGCGATACTTCAGTGAAAGTCTTCCAAACAGAGCACCCCACTAAAGTTCCCAAAGTTCTCTTCTACGACATACCTCAGCATGTGCAGCTAATGGAAAAGTTACTGCAAGACTTCCAGCTTGGTTACCATTTGCTTCTGGTTGGGAATCAAGGGGTGGGCAAGAACAAGATAATTGACCGATTTTTGGAGCTCCTCAATCGACCAAGGGAATACATCCAGTTGCACAGGTTGCCACCGGCTTAGATTGGAAGTTTTGGTTCTCCATAGTCAATCTTTCAGGGATACGACGGTGCAAACTCTCACCACTCAACCCACTGTTAAGGAAGGCGTTCTAATCTACCAAGATTCGCCTTTGGTTAAGGCCATTAAAAATGGGCATGTTTTGGTGGTGGATGAAGCTGATAAGGCTCCTACTCATGTAACGTGCATATTGAAAACCCTTGTCGAGTCAGGCCAGATGATTCTTAGCGATGGTAGAAGAATTTCTCAACAACCCCCAGAGAAAGCTGCCGGTATGTTTACTAACATTCCCAAAAACCAGCTGCAGATAACACTTTTCCAGGCAAGGAAAACTACATAAAAATACATTCGGATTTCCGAATGATTGTCCTGGCGAATCGTCCAGGATTCCCGTTTCTTGGAAACGACTTCTTCGGCGCTCTGGGCGACCTTTTCAGCAGCAGAGCGGTCGAAAACCCATCAGTTGAGTCGGAAATCGAGCTTCTAAAGCAGTACGGGCCGGAGGTCCCAACTAAAACCGTCCGGAAGTTGGTGGATATTTTTGGAGATCTCAGACTTATGGCTGATCAAGGGTTGTTAAACTATCCCTACTCGACTAGGGAGGTTGTGAATATCATCAAACATTTACAGGTGAGTGGGATTTGTAGAGACAATACTGAAATAAACGGCTGCACTTTCCAGAAATTTCCCAACGCCGATCTAGAAGATGTCGTTTTCAATGTATTCGACTTCGATAGATACAGTCCAGAATTGCAGGAAATTTTAGGCGAAGTGTTGCGGAAGCATGGATTTTCCAAAAACGCCATGTCTTCCGAGTACATTGCCTCCAAACGAGCCAGGGAAAATATCCAGGTGACTGTGAACAGAACCAGTGGGTGAGACTTTTCTTGCGACTGTTCCCACATCTTGATTTGTTAAACTGGCTCCTCTAGGCTGGATGTATCCGCTCCCAAGCATGGCAAAGAGGACCCAAACAATGATCCTCATGTGGGAGGAAACACTTGGGCAGGTGGCACCGGGGGGCGAGACACTGCGGGCCTAGGAGGCAAAGGTGGGCCTTATAGGCTGGATAAGGGCCATAAAGTTCACCAGGTAAGTCACAAAAGATGTGCAGCTGAACAAAAGTCAATGCTACTGGAACTACAGCTTTCAGATGAGGAGAAAGCGGACATTCCGGAACACGTGAAGAAAGCAGCTAGGGAAATGAACCGAAAAGTATTCGCTGAGCGGCTGAAGGAAATCGGGATGTCTGGATACGATCACAATGTTTATTCGCAATTTTCCGAAGCAGTAGCTAGGCAGGTGCAGTCGCTTAGGGTTATTTTGGGGAATTTACAGGCCAAAAACAAGGAGCGCAACTGGTTCAGGCATCAAACCTCTGGGGAATTAGACGATGTTAAGCTGATTGATGGCAAGTGAATGTTTTCAACTAGTTTACTGTGGTTACAGTCAACATCAATTCCAGGGCTGTTGGGCGAGAAACCATCTATAAACGACGATCAGAACAAGAACCTGAAATAGGCACGCCTCAAGTTAAGCCCAAATATCTTAGAGTTCTAGTCGATGTATCAGGAAGCATGTACAGGTAGGCTCTAATAAAATGCCTAGAAATTGAAACAACATTTGCAACTCATGTGTTTTTCGGGCTTTTAAACTGAAAAACCCATCAGTTTCAAAGCCTAATTCTTTCTGTATTTTAGATTTAATGGCTACGATGGTCGATTGGACCGAGAGCTGGAAGCTGTCGTTCTCGTGATGGAAGCCTTTGAAGGTTTCGAAGACAAAATCAAGTACGACATTATCGGCCACTCGGGCGAAGAGCATAAAATTGTCTTCGTTCCACGCGATAATCCTCCGAAGAACAATAAAGAGCGCCTAGAAATAATCAGGGTAACCATTATTCCATGCAATTAAACCAATTAACAACCAGTGGATGGTTTCAGACTATGCACGCCCATTCGCATTCTGTTGGTCAGGCGATAATACTCTGGAATCCACAAAATGGGCAGTGAATAGTCTGGCTGAAGAAGATTGCGATGAAGCAATTGTGGTTTTACTATCAGACGCCAATTTGCAACGATACGGCATCCCGCCGTCCAAACTTGCCGAAGCCTTGACGGTTAAACCTAATGTTAGTTCGTATGCGATTTTTATCGGAAGTCTTGGAGATCAGGCTGAAAGGTACAGGAATTTTTGGACAGTTTCCAAAAAACATCAATTTGATTTCAGATTAACTCAGAAACTTCCTTCTGGACGGGCGTTTATTTGCAATGATACCAAAGAACTTCCTCAGATTCTCAAGCAGATATTCTGGACCACTATTAATGTATGAGGCTACGTAAGGATTTAGGAATGATACAAATAACCTAGATGAGATCAGGAACATTTAATACACATATTGATACACTACTCTTATTTAAAATTTCAAAACTACATAAGATCTGCACCCGTTTTGCTGATGTTTTTGCATGAACAAATCAGCTTGGATTTTTTCCTTTGAAGAAAAATCAACAAAAACAGTTTTGAGTTTTACGAACTACATTGCGTAATTTAATTTCTTAGCCTAGTAAGGTACAAGTAGAGAGTATGGAATGTGACTCCTGTCCGACATAAACAAAAAACATGTTCTATTAACGCTACACTAGGAAAGTTGGTTTTCACATCGACTCCAGCAAGTATATTCTCTATCACAACCATAAAGAAGCTAAATATATTTTTGATTTTGTATTCGAGCCACTTCTTCAGTTGAATCTCAATGTTAACACCTGCAAATAAGTACCACAGACACTCGCTTGAAAGATTCTAATAGCCTGCAAATAACAGATGATTAAAAGTTACATTTTGCAGTCTATCTAGTAGACAAGGATTGAACGAAGCAAAAGCTCTCTTAATTGATAATTTACAACATTAATAACACCTACCGAATAATACTTTAAATAATAATATTTTGTTGTTGAACGATTTCATGTCATTTCGTTTAGTGAGCCATCTATTCCAATATTAGACAAAACATTATTTTTATATGATACTGAAATTACATATCAAGGTGTGTAGAATACTGCGCAGTATCAAAACATCACTGTAATTCTGGTCGTATTCCTGGTCGAGCAGAATTATATACCGAAAATAGCTGACGACAGTTGACAGTAATTGAAAATTCCCTAAAGAAACAGAAAAGTGAATTTTTGCCGATCTGGCGTCTATAATCCATATCTTACATAAATATACCATCAATTCAAATCCTGGCCCAATGGAAACATCAAAATCACTTTTTCTCATTATAAGTCGTTTGCTTTGCGCCCCAACGTACAAGCAGAGGCCGAGGATGAGAATTAACAGGACAAGGCAATCTAAAGCTCCATGGAAAATTAAATAGTTTAGTGCTAAAAACGCACCCAACGTACCTTGACCACATTTTATGATTAGGCCCCTGGCCGAGCCGGAACACAGACTGGATATTTCCGATTCAATAATGTCTATCCAGAATCCAATATAGAACGTTGTATAAATTGTCAAGAAACACAAACAGGAATGATTGGCTCTCAATCAAAATTACTACGTCGGGACTCAGGCAATCATAATCTAAAAGTAGGCTTAAATTTCAGATTGCGAGCAGCAATAAAAATGTAGAATCGAAAAGAAAACTGGGTTGAAATCAAAGAACATTTCAGCACAATTGCTTTAATAAACTCCTCAAAAAAATTGGGATAAAATAACGAATGCAGTGTGACGCGGATGATGGGAGTGAAAAACTTCTCTGATAGCGGATTTCGAGCAAGAGTAAAAACTGGCCGACGTTTCCACCACATTTAGCCACCAAAATTATTAGGTGCTTCTGAGCAGACCCAATTTTGTCCCTTTTCGAAACGATTCTGGCAAACAAAACAGGTTTTAATCCAGTTCCACACCCGCTATCAGAACAGATAAAACTTAAGATAATTAAGGAACTTTCCAATAATTTTCTCCTTGTCACCACTAACCAGCGTCGTCAATAGATAGATAGATAAAATTTATTAAACATTTACATTACTAAATTCACAAACAAAGTTAATCAAAAAAAACATAAGTCAGTAAAATGTCCCATGTCTGGCCAGATGTTCGGCCGGTTGCTCTTTGCCCATGATCCAAATAGGCGCGCTAAGTCGTCCATTACCTGGGCAGTGCCCTAACATGGACATCCCGAGCTAGCCATACGCACGACAACGTCAGGAGATAGTCCTTGAAAGTGGCGGTTTGGTTTTATTCGAGGGGCATTCATTAAGGAAAAAAGGGTCTTCCTGAAGGGAAGCCAAAAACCCCTTTTGCTTCGACCTTTAAGCCTGATACTGTCAGCGTGGCGTTAACACCGCCGGCAGTTTTCAACTAGATGACCGAATCCATCCACCCCCGCCCCGATCGGTGCAAGGACCAGCCAACACCAGTCAGAACGAGGCAGGACGAACCCGTCAAGTCACGTTATGTTGGATTTGTGCGTTTCCAGCCTGCTAGAAACGACTGTCTGCAACTGGCAGGCAATGTTTGTTTGTCGTCACGTACTGTCAGGGACAAAATCCTCATAAAATATGGGAAGTCGCTTATACAGGGGACCATGGGTTGGGCGGTCGTTTGCTCTTACTTGGGTGATATTTCGCGTGAGGACTGAGCCTTGCACTCCGCTATGATAAAATTTTTCAGCGATGGTATCTATATAGTCGGCTATATAGGCCATCCCTGTAGCTTCGTGCATTTCGGTTATTCTGGTGTATCTGTCAGCCGATAGGACGCCTCTTAGGAACCTATTTTGGGGTCCTTTGAACACGTCGTCTCGTGGAATCACAGACCGAGTGCCAGACAGGGGATCCGTAGGTCAGTATGGGCCTATAGTGGAGGTGTATAGCAGAAGTTTATTTCGAGGTGATAGGAAAGAATTTGGCGCCAGAAGAGAGTACAACTTTCTTCGGCCATGGCAGTCTTTTGTACAGCATAGTCAACATGCTTATTGAAATGGAGTCGGGCGTCTAGTTTGAATCCAGGTATTTCACCTCTTTTGTTGGTTTGATAGGAGTATTTTGGACCACGAGTGGTGATAAGATTTTGTTGTTAGTGAATTTGCGCGAAAAGATAATAAGTTCCGTCTTCCTGGGATTCACTTTAAGTTTCCATTGGTCAAAATACGGCGTCAATAAACTCAGGTGATGTGCAATGGCGAGATTTCGCAGCCTGAGCATAAAAAGACGATGCGTAGATAGCCGTATCATCAGCGTATAGTGCTATTTTTGTAGTGGGAAGTTTTGGAATGTCTGCTGTGTACAATGTATACAGCAGCGGCGAAATCACTGTTCCTTGTGGTACTCCTGCCGCGATGCGTCTTTTGGCAGAAGTGGAATTCTCCACTTTCACCTGGATGGAACGGTTTTTTAGGTAAGACGCTATCAGGGAAACTAGGTAGAGTGGCAGTGAATGCACGGCAAACAACTTGTACAGCAGGCCTGTGTGCCAGACTGTGTCAAAGGCCCTTTGCATGTCGAGAAGCAGCATAACCTACTTTGAAGCTTATTAAATGCTGCATAGGCGGTCCGTTGCGATCCTAGCAGTCTGCAAGCGTTGTGTTGTGTCTTGGTCGGAAGCCAAACTGCTCATCCGGGATTAAACTTCGAAGCTCGGCTGCTGCCTGTAATCTCGAATGGATGACCTTCTCGGTTAATTTGCCGAGGGTGTTCCAAGAGGGAAATTGGCTATAAGAGGCGGGTTCGGTCGGGTTTTTGCCCGGCTTTAAGATGGGGATTATTACAGCGTTTTTCCAGTCCCTGTGGGAAGTGCTGCAATTTAAGGGACTGGCGTTGACTATTTGTACTATTAGCACAATAGTTTTCCGCGGTAAGTTTTTGAGGAGTAGATAAGGGATGCCGTCTGGCCCGGGGGGCTTTCGGCTAGGGAGGCGCCGAAGACACGATTGTATCTCCGACGGGGTTGTTATATAGGAATGCAAAATCGAGGGTGGTATAGGATACTTCCGTTCTACAAAAACAGCGGTCTGTCTTTTGATTTCGTTATCCTGAAGGGCTGGTTGGACCTTGTGTACTTCTGCCAAAAGTCGGCGAGCAGCTCGCACTTGTCACTGGTGGTAATATAACTCCGCCCCTCTTTTTCAAGAGCGGGGACTTGCTCATAGCCTTTTCGCAGACTTCTCGACAGTTTCCACAGGGAATTGTCACGGGGAGTCAAATTTCGCAGTTTCTCCGCCCAGGTATAATTCCTGTATGCGGAGATTTCGCGATGTATGTCTCGTGCAAGCTCTGCTGCCATTATGCGATCGGCAGGTTGCCTGAATCGCTGCCAACGCTTCCTGATTCGATTTTTCGCCTTAATAAGGTTCAGAATTTCCTCAGGAAGATTGTCGCGCCGCGGTCTGTTCGGGACTTTTTTGGCCAAAGCTTGCTGTGTCCGTTGTATATTCCTGGTCAGACCTTTTACCGCATGCTCTAGAGCTTCGACAGTATCAATCTGGCCCGGAATACACGTCAGGTCTTGTAGTCGTTTTCGATATTCGCGAAAATCGAAATTTTCGTATGAATATCGAAAGTCGTTAGTTTGTGTGCGCTTTAAATCCCTAATGTCGAGGTAAATGGGCAAATGGTCACTGCTGAGGGCGTCTATAACCACCATCTCCGTGAGATTGGTGAGTCCTTTGGCAATTCCGAAGTCGAGGTAGGATGGATTCCCTCCACTGTTCGGGTAATGCGTTGGGGATGAAGTGGGCATAACGAGTAGGCCATTGTCGCGAACGTAGTCGGCTAGAAAATTGCCGGCTGCGTTTTTATGTCCAGGGTTATTGAATAGTGGATGGCGGGCGTTGAAATCTCCCATTAGCAACACCCTATTGGTGTTTATGAAGAATGGATCGACATCAGCGGCCTGTAAGCGTACGGTGGAGAAATAGCCACAGTAGATCAAAACTCCATCAGGAAGTTCAACGCCGACGTTCTCTATTGCTGACTGCCTGTGTGGCAGTCTCCTGTATGGAATTGACGTTTTGACCGCTATGGCCACCCCTCCCCTTAAACCGGGCCTATCGGCACGTTCGAGCCTGTACCCCCGAATCCTAAGTATATCCCCGGGGCGCAACCATGTTTCGACAATCAACGCCACGTCGATATCCTCGGTCTGAAGGAAGTGCACAAACTCACCGAGACGACTCCGGAGTCCGCATGAGTTCCATTCTCCTATCCTCATAGGGCACAGTTGGCAAAATCAGGGCTTAAAAATCGAAGCTGTTAATATCTTCATTGAAGAACTGCGCTGAGACTAGGAATTTGTCTGTCTTCGAGACGCAACTCCTCAATGCAGCGCTGTAAAATCTTACCGCCTTGATCACCTCCCCAAGTTGATTTGCGACGACAGCTCGGCGAATTCCCGCTGGACACTGCCCAGCATGGCCACCGCGTTCCCATTTATACCATGGGCCGGGTGGGCGGAGCTCGTCGGGACAGCTTCGTGCTGCCTCAGCGGAGGAAACTCCGCTAATGAAGGCGGTGGCGGGGGCAGCATGGTCCTGTTGGCGTGACCTGGCGCCATGGTCCTGCTGCTTAGGGATGAAGGGTGGATCGGGCCAGGGCTCGACTGGTTTGACCCCAGGCCTGGTCGTTGGAAGAGGAGCAGGGACGAAACGCTGCTTCTCCGCCGGGACTTGCGCCTGTTTGTAAATGTATACTGGGCAAGCCTCGTCAAAGCTACGATGAGGCCCACCGCAGTTAGCGCATTTTAATGTAGCCCCAACGGGGCAGGCCGTGATTTCATGCCCCCCAGCGCATCGGGAGCATTTAAAGTCCCGGCGGCAGTTCCCGGAGACATGAACCCAGCCCTGGCATCGACGACATTGTGTCAGGGTCTTCCGGTTTTTACGGGTTTCCCACGAAACCCTGACACTACACAACACCCTGGCCTCGGCGTTAAGCCTTCGGAGGGTTGCCTTGTCGCTGGTGACGACCAGGTAGAGCGGCCTGTAAAGTGTCTTCATTTTGAAGACACTCTTCACTTCCAGTCCCCGGTCTGCCAGATCCTGCTTTATGGCAGTCGGATCGACATTCCCCTCCAGGCCCCTCAGGACAAACGCGTGGGTTTTTTCCGACGAAGGGGCGTACGTATGGAACTGGCTCTTGTCCTCCTCCAGGGATCGTTTCACCGCCGCCCAGTCCATAATGCTGGTGCAGTACACGATCAACGAAGCCTTCGTGTACTTCAGCGTGAAAGGCTGACTGGTGATTCCTTTTATACCACCAATCAGCATTGTGTGATCGCTGGGTTTTCCAGCGATCACAATTGGCGGCGGCTTCTCTGCCTTCTTAGTTTGGCTTGCAGTTGCCGCAGGGCTCTCAGCAACTGCTTCCCGTTCAGTCCCCACGATGTTGTTGGGCAGTGTTGGAGGCTCATCCACGATTGGCGGCTGGATGGGCGCAAAGCGGTTCCTCAGCGTCGTGGAGGCCTCTGGAGCAACAATCAGCGTGCTCCACGCCACAGTCCTTCGCGGCACTACGAACCCGTCATCCGCTGCGCCCGCTGAAGTCGCCCGCGACACCCCTACAGCCTCCTCCATCGCCGATTTTTTCGGAGCCGGGGTTGGTGACGCTGGCGATGTTAAATCTGATGTATTTCGGAGACAATTAAATTGACAAATTAAATATTTATGTACTATTAGTATTGTGTAAATATACTGAAATGTAAATAGAAAGAAAGACAGAAATGTACTATTAGTGAAGAATAACTCAGCAAAAACATTTCTTCAAGGTATTGTCGTTTAACACAAGTAACACACTGTTTGATATCAGCTGAGGCCCAAAGACACTTCGTACACTCGAAGGCAAATATTTGCGTACCAGTTATTTAATTACCAAGCACTGTGATTCTGCAGGCAATAGTAATTACATGCATTGTTATGATCTTACCAATTGTTGAAACTTACCAATATTCGCGGTAACTCTTCCAAAACACTAGTTATAAGCAAATAACCCGAAACTTGAAATTGCCTGCGACTACTCCCTGATGTATTCACTTCCTATTTCCACACATTAACTGGAAATATACTCACTGTTAAACACTAAATCACACTGTTCACTTACCACACTGTTTCTGTAAGTTTTTTCACATTAATTAACTATGTTTAAACCAATTTTTAGTTGAAAGTATTAACAATAACAATAGGGTTGACTACTGTCAGTATGACATTGATTATTTTCGAAAGAAAATCTTCCTGATCGCTCACGTTTTGCGTCTTTAAACATCCGCGGGTGTGAGCAAGATGCTAAATGGTCGAGCGCAAAGTACTTTGAGAGAAGAAGCCCGAATCCGTAAGTCCCAACCTAAATATTTCCTCTCCATCGACAGCTTGCAATTCAGCAGATTGCCCAGTTAAAGATTTGTAAATTTAGCCAAAACTACTAAATAAAGCGCTTTCGTAATTCGCCCCGATGGCCGAGAGTATTCTAAAATACCTCTCCGAAAATTCCGAGGGTAAATACCCTAAAACTAGCTGAGGTATTCAAAGAGGACCACCAGAAAGTCATTGGAGCCCTAAAAAGCATACAGGCCAATGGCGATCTTGTTTCAGCTGAACCGGTTAGTGATAAGCAAATCGAACTTACCACAGAAGGAAAACTGGTGGCAAAAGATGGTAAGAATCAGCGTGTATTTAAAGCAGCCCCTAGTAACAATATTGTCTTTGATTGTGCGGTTTTGGTTTGGAAATAGTAGGCAGTAAGGCCTGGATGTTCATTAGAATTTATTAGATTTTTTATAGTGTTCAAACCGCGTGGAGGTGCAAAATTGCATCATCCTCTAAGAGGACGCATTTATACTTCAAAAACAACCCCTTTTTTAGGAAGTCACGAAGCCAACATTTACAATGCGATACCAGAAGCGGGAATTAGCCAGGCTGAGCTCATGAAGTTACCAAACGCTAAAGTGGGCTTTAGCAAAGCCATGTCCAATGGATGGGTGCTGGTGGATAAATCCGTCAACCCTCCACTAGTGAAAAGGAAAGTAGCAGAAATCAAAGACTTGGTACAAGAACAGTTAAAGTTACTGCAAGCCGGTCAACCCACAGGGCTTTCCGACAAGGAAAAGGCCGATTACAAGAAGAGGAAACTGATTCAAGAGTCAATAATCAAGAGTTTTGTGTTGAGAAAGGGGCCAGACTTTAGTTTAACGCTCAATAAGCTTGAGACTGATTTAACTACGGAAATGCTGGCCAGCGGCAGTTGGAAAAACTTGAAATTCAAAGAGTACAACCTTGATGCCTTAGGTCTGATAAGTCAACGATTTGAAAAATCATTGTACTAAAGAATATTCTAGGAGTGCCACCTTCATCTGGATTCCTCCATCCTTTGCTCAAAGTGCGCACGGAATTCAGGCAAATCTTCCTGGAAATGGGCTTCTCGGAAATGCCCACCAACAACTACGTAGAAAATTCCTTTTGGAATTTTGACGCGCTTTTCCAGCCGCAGCAGCACCCAGCCAGGGATGCCCATGACACTTTCTTCGTTTCTGACCCTCAATTCAGCCACAAATTCCCTGAAGACTACCTTCAAAGGGTTAAAACGGTGCATAGTAAGGGTGGGTATGGGTCACAGGGTAGGTTTTGGCTGGGTTGGTAAATTTCCAGTTGTATTAACGGGAAAATGTGATGGTCTATCAGGTATGGATACCATTGGCAATATAAGGAAACGCAGAAAAACTTGCTGCGCACTCATACTACGGCCGTGAGCGCCAGAATGTTGTATAAATTGGCTCAGCAGAAGGAGTTCAAACCTACGAAGCTCTTCAGCATTGATAAAGTAGGTTCCTTTTTATGCAAGTAACTTTTATCAACATTTTTCATGTTTTTTTCTAGGTGTTCAGGAATGAGACTTTGGACGCCACTCATCTGGCGGAGTTTCACCAGGTTGAAGGAGTTATTGCGGACTACAACTTAACGCTCGGTGATTTAATCGGGGTGTTTGCAGAGTTTTTCAAGAAATTGGGTAGTTGGAAAACTCCTGTGTGGACAAAAGCCTACTTGTTTGTTTCCTGCTTCATACAATCTTCTAGAGAGTTTCTTGCAATATTTCAGGGATAACTGAACTTGAATTCAAGCCCGCTTACAATCCCTACACTGAGCCCAGTATGGAAATATTCTGTTTCCATCCAGGTCTGGGAAAATGGATCGAATTGGGAAACTCTGGAATTTTCCGGCCGGAAATGTTGCTTCCCATGGGGTTGCCGAGAAACGTTACCGTCATCGCATGGGGCCTTTCGCTGGAAAGACCCACCATGATCAAATACGGCTTTAATAATATTAGGGACCTGGTGGGCCCCAAAGTGGACCTGGAAATGATCCAGAAAAGCCCAGTGTGTAGGCTTAATAAATAAAATATATTTATTAAAAGTATTAATTTGATTGAGTTTCAAATATTTGCGTTTTGTTTCACATATAACCCAGCCCTTCTCCTGTTACATCCTTTATTATTCTAGCCATGTGAATGTTTCATGGGATGTCGGCGTTCGCCTAGTTGAACAGGCCGGTTGATGTTAGCAAGCAGAGATGGAGGAATATTTTCAAAACTCGTCCCATTGCAGTCAGTTTGCGTCATATCGAACATGAAGGACAGATCGATGTCGTATTGCGGTAGTTTTTCTCTTAGGTAGGCAATTACGTTGATCCTAATGTGGGTTCGCGGCTCATGATAAAACTTGATAGATATCTGGAATAAAAATGATCTACAATTCCTGCTGATTAAAACCTTGTTTAAAGCTAGCTAGGGGCATACCTGGGGACTTTGGCCTTTTCAGCGCAATGCAACCAGTAAGGCCCAAGAAATATAGTCGGAATCCAGGACAAAGGTGTTGTAAATGCCTTCATCTGCAAGCAAAAAGCGCTTCTAGTCTTGAAGTTAGTGGACATTTAAAAGAGCTCACATGTGTCCTCAGAGTGAGTCCAATGAGCGGGTTCAGCAGGATTTGGTATATTCCAGGTGATATTGCCCAGCAGTTTGTTCGTTCAGGGGATCATCGGTGAAACTGTAGGTAAAATTCATCGTGATGATTTCTGATGTGGTCATGGTGAAGTCTGCGCGCATACATCGGTAAGATAAAGCTTCTTCTGAGCTGGCGTAGTATTCAATCACGTACCACTGATGCAGTAGCTAAAAAGGAGAGTTTTAGTTGCTTACTCTTAGCTCAGGGATGTTTTTTTGCGATTACTCACTCCCTCCAGGTCGAAATTCCTGATAGCCTTAACTTTGGGGCATACTGTTTTGTCCTCCTTCTTCCCCCTAGCACAAGAAGACCGTTGCGCCAGCAAACAGAGAAAAGAGCACAAAATCAGTGTAGCTTTAATCATTTTTTCTTCCACAATTTCCCCGGCACTAGCACGTAATTATTTCACCATTTATTCAAGAACTTAACTAATACAATGCTTTTATCATTCCGCTCGTGGCCAAAGGAAGTTCATTAAGGCTTATCAATGTGATGTGGGAGAATCGAATTTATTTATTGTTGAATTTTCTATATGAACACATTGTTGATATGCAAAACAGCTTCCAATGTGTTGCTCGTTTATTTAAAGCGATCGTTTTGATTGCTTTCTTATGAGTAATGTGCTGATATTAGTAGCAGCTTAATAGGACGATTTTTTAGGTAATTTATTAAATAGGAAAACATTCTGAAGAACTAACAGAACTTTAAAAGGACATGTTTAAAGAACGTACAAAGTAAGGAACCTTTTGAGAGCTGAACGAACAGGAAGCTCCCAAAAAGACCTTAACTAGAAGAGAAAGCTATAAATAATGTGTAAAAGTATGCAAATTAATTCCAACACTGGCTTTAGATCAATTTATCAATTTTACGGCAATAAATATCAGCGGCCAAATGTTTCGGTGGGTCCGAAACTGGAAGTCGCCCATTAATCGGTTGAATTTCAAATATTTAGAACAAACTTTCGCATAACTACTTTTTTTTTAATTTTAAAAAATCGTATTTAGCTAGGTTTTTTTTCTATTTGTATTAAATTCAGGCGCAAAATCGGGATTCTGTTCGCCCAAATACGCCTAATTAGGCTCAACCATAGCAAATCCAATGTTGCTGTGTAATTGTTCCGAATTACATGCCGTTTTAGAAACTTTCGGTCCCGATGAATGTTGCGTTTTAGAACAAAAGTGATTGCGGTTGTTGAAAAAAGAGCCAAATTTTTTGGATTCTAAACACTTGAGTCTTGGGGAATTGAACATATCAGTACCAATAATCAGGTCATCCACATAAGCACTCTTGAATTTTCGCATATTTTCCCATGGTACTGCCGAATGGTGCCCGCAGGTACTTGTTTGGCGGGAGGTCCTCAAGTGGTACTTCCGCCACTTCTTCTTTCTACCACTCTTCAGAGTCAAGGCCAGTCGACATTCTTCAGCAGGACGGGCGCGGACCATCTTACTGACCCAGTATTTTATTTCCTGATGTATATGTTGTCCTCGTGCAGATTTGGACTCGATTTTAATTCATTTTTTTTCATTAGAAAATTCACTTTGCTTACCTAAATCAGAAATCACCACCAAAACATTCTGCAAAGTTTTCAAGTAGAATTTTTGGATAGTTTTTTCAATCATTATTAGATGCGCGTGCCACTTAGATAAAGCGACACAAAAATAAAATATTCGGTTCGCATTTCGTGACAGAGAGTGCATCTGCTGAATTCGAAAAAGTCGCTTTCAAATCAATTCCGCTGTCGACTGAAGCCGCTTAAGTGACATGAAAACATACATTTTGCATAAATTACAATATAAAGGGGATCGTGCAAGAATGCCCTGTTTTATCTATTCAGCAATACGTTGAAAAATCCGGTATTTATCAAAGAATTACTTGTTTCCAATCTCCTGATTTACTCAAAGGTGCTAAGTTGCACCTGCAAATTTGCAGTCAAAGTGACTTTCCAGCTCAACATGAATAAAACCGCTGATTCTTCCACCTCAAATCTCAGCCTTGCAGAAGGCGACATAGTCGATTACGACTATTTCCTCAAAGAGCAAAAATCCATCAAAATTCCACCGCGCAACACTGAGTACTACTATCAGGAATATCCCTATGTTAAACCAACGCAGTCCGCATTTGATCGAAAGGAGGTAAAATCCAGGCCTTTTTTCCTGCATCAATTGCATCTTCATTCTGCTCAGGTTACAGGAAGCAAACTATTCGACAAAACCAAGCAGATCAAATCCGAAGAAAGTCTTCCAGAAGACGAAGTGGCGCGTGATGCTTCAATTCTGGTATCTGGATTCGGAATGCGCAATGTTGACTCCTTTCAGAAGCTGATTGAAATGTCCCATGAAGAGAGGCGGAAATGGGAGCTGAAGAAGCTTTGGCGAGACTCAACTGGTCTGATTGGGCAACTTTCCATTGAAATTTTTCTGATTCTCTGATTCAAGGGCAACAAGACAAGCAGCTGCTGAAGTTGAAAGCCCCTCCTGAGCAACCATCGTCAACAGAGTCGTCCACTAGCACGGAAACTCGCTCGAAGAAATCCAGCAGCGACTTACTAACGCAGACCGAGACCGCGTTTACTGGAGAAGATAAAATGCGCCACTTGGACTATCTTTTAGGTAAATAGGCCCAGATGAAGACTCAACGTTCTAAAACTTTTGAGGGCAGGCCTGGACGCTGAAGCTGAAGAAGAGCCTGAGCCGGTTATGGAAAGCAAACCAACAGAATCTGAAGATGATTTTAAATACTCTTCTTTCAAGTCCGTGAGAGACGCGCAACGCTATCTTCGAACGCACAGGATCTTTGAATGCTTCCAGTTCATTGTGGCTCATTTGCTGAGCGCCAATGCAGAGAATCCCATTGAGTTTATTATCAATCTCCTTAACCGTTGCCTTTTATACAGGTAGAGAAAGACTCCTGATCTTCAAGCTCTTTTTCTCAAGGGTTTTTAGATCAGGACTAGGGGCTGCGCCTATTTTATACGAACAAAAGCACATTGGCAAGCTTTTTGATTTAATGGATCGACTTCAAACTGGGTTATTGATCAGAATCAGTATGTTGCGGGTATGAAAACTTTCGGAGTGTGCACTTTTAATGAAAATCCCCCGGTCAATGCCGAAGGTAATTGTTTAGAAGACTTGTGTTTAAACCAGGTCAGAAAGGGTTTCTTTGCAGACCTAGTGAGCAAAGAGACGTTTGTGGAAGAAGCTTACGAAGCAGAAATGGCAATTTTTGATGATTTGATCAAAAGACGCCCAGAAAAGTCAAAATTAAAAGAAAGGAAGCCGCAATCAGCTTTGAACAGGGTTTCTAATCCAAGCCTGAATCCTCCATACTTTATACCATCGGATTTGTTTAAATTCAGCAAACACAGCCTGGATCATGCTGTACCTGATAATGATATTGATGGATAAATTTCCATTTTTTTATACAAATTTATTTAAAATTTTTTAATGAGAATTACTTTTTTTTTATTTAATTAAGTGAAACTATTTATCAAATGCTTCATATGCCGGCAAATTACTCGGCGGATTACTTCGGTCCAATACGTGCTGATTTCCCAATTTCTCGTTTAATGGATCAAACCATGAATTCTTCGAGAATACTAAATAGTTGAGAGTAACAAGTTGGCATTGATTTCTGCACATTTTTAACGCGAAATTTGAGGCGCGGAAATACGTTTTGTGACTCGCAATTGGTTTATATTTGACGGTGTTTTGTTACAAAGGAATTTCTGAAGAGTTTAGAACAAAATGACGCTTTTTTCACTTCTCTAGTAAAGAAACGTTTGCAATTATAAAGATCCAGATTCCAGTCTTGGAGAAATTGGGTGCCATCCATTCAGAAAACCAGTACTAATAGCGAAACTTCCCATTCGCATTTAAAGCAAACTTTCTGAAAAAACCTCGAAGAAAACATGTACAAATTATCTATTGAATGAACCCCATATGTCACCTTTTGTTCCTTCTTATTACGGTCAGTAGGTTATTCTGGTGTTAACTTAACGACCAATAGTAATCACACTTTCAATCATGCTGGGAACCCAAGAACCACATTTTGTTGGAAACAAAAAAGTGTTTGAATAATTTATAATGTGCAAACAGACGCACGTATTCCATCCATTCAATGTTGTATATCGCCTAGATAGAACACTTAAAGTGTTTGCAAATATGCGGAATTTTATTTATGCCCATTGGTGTCCATCAAGTCGCTACTTAATGCTTCAAAGGGTTACAGGTTTTTTTTTTAATTTAATTTAAGCCAAAACAGCTAAATATAAGCTTCTGGTAAACATTCTCTACATTTACTAATTATTATTTATAGTTCCCGTCGTAAATCAGATGAAGAAAGACGAGTTTCAGTCAATCAAAAATTGAAACTCAATGCCTTAAATACGTCTGATGACCGACATTTTTTAAACGTTAATTATGTGGTAACGGTACATTTCTTCTATAAATATATAGATTACAGATGTTTGTTTAATTCATCGAAGCTGCTAAGATTGAAATCAGCACGTATTTTATTTAATCTAGTAGAAAAATTGCATTTTAAAATGCGTTAAAAAGACGCAAAATATCTCCTGGTTTTTGTATGGCAAATGTATAAGATTTTCCTAAAAAAAGTGAAAACTGGAGCCACTTCTTTGGCAGCAATTTAACAAATCCATATGGAAAATCGTTTAAATCTGCGTATTTAATTTCAGGCAGCACTGCTTTCCGCTCTTATATGCCTTATATAATTTGGCTCCCATCAAACATATGTTACTCCATCGGACATTGCCGATTCCATTCTCTTTCGCAATGTGCCACTTGGCAATTTAACCAGATCTAACTTGGACTAATTTTTCCGAAAACATTTTTTTTCCAAGTCTTTCAACTGTGTTTTTTGTCCTATTTAATCGGCCAATCCCAATCGATTGTAGTCGCCTCTTTAATCATAACGCAGGCATCATAACTCATAAAAAATTATCATTGGCAAATTTTAAAGCTCCACCAACTGCCTTTCTACAATAATTACCTCAAATTATGACCGATTTGTGGGTCCATTATAAATCATCTTTTCGGATCGGAAATTGCCACGAAGAAATATCGATAAGAGCGTTAAGATCAGTCTGTGGCGTACCCATAACTGTTTAACAATTTAATTTTTTCTTGTTTAGTCCAATTTGAGTTTTATTGAAGCGCTTTAGACGAAGGAATATTTTGTCTGATGTTATTTTGAAATTGAAAGTTTCTTTAATAAACTCTTTAGACGTTGCTTTCGTTCGAACACTTTTTTCTTCTGAGTTTCTAATGCGCTTTAAGAGAACATTTTTGCTATGTTGGTCCACACTGCATGGTGTTTTTGTCATTTTTTTTTCAGTTTTAGAGCCTTTGCTGGATTTTTTGAGGCAAATGTTTTATTGTTTATTGTAAGCGGACAAGCAGCGAAAAATAATCCCTTCATTTGAATTTTCGGACGCTAAAAAATATTGTTCATTTGCAAATATATAAGTTTGTTTCCGCTTTTTTGCTCCATCTTCAGACATACTTCTCTGCAATTTTATTTTAGGCTTTTCACGTTAGTTTTGCATTAATGACTTTACTTAGATCAATCAGAATGCCGCATTGTCAGCTAATAGCCCCAATTGACAATATAAACAAAATAAAACAGATTTTCATATCAGTTTTACCGGAAAATGTAATTTAAATTTTATTGTTTCAAATGGAAACTGTTGGAAAGTTTTTCTATAACTTTCTTGAAAACATTAATAATATTTTCACGCATTAAAACTGTCTATGTTTTGAAAACCTAAACAAAAAACAACTTTTTTCAGATCAGTTTTACTTGAAAAATTCATGAAAATTTTATATTTTCAAATGGAAACTATTGGAAGGTTTTAATCATAACTTTATTAAATTCATAGTAGTAGTAAACATCTTTATTTCTAAAAAAGGCTATCGACCTATCGGTCTTTCTGCCCTTGTTTAATACATGCAGTCTTAATCTAAATAAAAAACAAATATGAAAATTCTCTTATTCTAGGTTTCATATTCAAATTCATATTTTTATGCGTTTCTTCTATTGCTATGTTGGAAGCATTACATTGATTTTCTGACGTTTTTTTCTCAGTTTTAGAATTTTTGCTACACGTTTTAAATCAAACATTTAAGAATTTTCACATTAGTTTTTCATTAATAATTATACTTTTTATAATTTTCTTGAATGCATTAATGTTATTTTTGCTCGTTTCTTCTATTGCACTGCATGGATTTTCTGACGTTTTTTTTTCACTCTTAGCAAGGCTAGACTTGTTGAAGCAAATATTTAAGTTTGTTTTGGATTTCTTGGGCAACTTTTAGGCAGTTTATTTTTAACTTTACACATTAATTTTGTTTGTTATATGTTATTAAGGTGTTGGAAAATTTTCATGCATTTTCCTTGAATGCTCTAATGACATTTTTTGCGCGTTTCTTCAATAAAAAGAAACTGTTAAAGGAAAATAATACAAACTATAAATTAATAATAAAAAAAAAGCGTGTTTCTACGATTTAATGCGAAAAAAACTCGAATTTTGTATCAAACAATCTTTAAAATACTTGTTTTTTAAATCAAGTGGAGTTAAATCAGGAGTACGTGCTGGCCATTTTAGAAGTCCATTTTTCTGTTTTTTGATGGACGTTAAAGTTCAATTAGCTATTGAATATTTTTCATATTTCAATGTGTTCTAAGGACAACATTGAAAAAAGAAGATGCTTTTAGAGGAAAGCTTGAAAATATCGCAAACTTTTAAAATTTCTACCTAAAAATTATTAACAATTTTTTTTTAACCACTAAGTCACACTAATGTCCTTCACATTTTTCATTCAGTCTTTCCTCATCTTCGATTAATTATAAAAATATTAATTTCGGTGTGTTTTCCTTTGGAAATTTTCAAACATTCGTTGCTTCTTCTTGCGGTTGTTCTGGTAATGGTTCCGCCACTGGAATATCATCACCGGGGTCAGGTGAAATGGCAAATATATTCCTTGTTGGCTGTCGATATTAAAGAGGAAAAGACCACCGAAAGTTCTGATTTGACTGCAAAAATCGCGCAAGAATGTTGCTGGACCGCTTGCCAAACTGTTTGCCAAAACACCATTTGGTGACTTCTGATGCGTTTTATGTGCACATGAAGCCTCCAGGTAGCTTTGTTAGCATATTACAGTAAAATGGCAATGCTTCTTAGTCCATTCACGTCGAAATTCAACTCAGGATAAGGAAATACTATTACGGCGACCTTTGCGATCAGATCGAGAGTGTGTCATTCGAGTCTTCTTTTGAACGCTTCACAACAAATCTTCAGTATGTGTCTTACTTGAAAGTTGAATGCCGATTTGACATAGTAGGTCTCGATTTTACAGTTATATCATCATTGCACATCATATGGCAACTATTTTCCACCGAAAAGTCGGTAGCAGTTTTAACTGTCGATTAAATGCGATAAAACTCGTGTGACTGATGTAAAGTTTCAACCAAAATTCTCTATTGTTTTGATAGTTTTAATTGTGCAATTTTTTTCCTGCAAATTTGCCCAAAAAAGCACTTTTATAGGGGTAAAAACTCATTAAGAAAAACTTCTATTTCTTCCCTTCATCAGCACTTCATCTGAAGAACATGTTCATTTGCAGACAATTTTAACTATTAGCTTCAAATACCCATTTGAAGCATTAAATCAAACAGACAATCTGCAGGAAACATTGGAAATGAAAAATGGACCAACTAAAGCCATAGTAGGGCATGTCGCCTCATCTTCCTCAAGTTAAGCGCGTGTCTGGGTCAGCAGGAGCAATGCCATACCCCACCCCCTGCTGCTGGTACTGCTGACCGAGTGCCGCGACTTCTTCTTTCCTAAAGCAGGTGGATCTCCATTCTTAAATCGCTTCTCTTCAACAAAACAAGAAGAAGAAAAGCCCATCATCATCATCATCATCATCTAGATACCGGTGGTGGTCTGCTAGATACGCTATCGTTCAACTGGCCCGCGGTTATAGTGTATTTTTATTTAATAATTTTTTTTTCGTCTGGACGTGAATAGTAAAAAGTGTTGGTTGCGGCTGCAGGAACTGTGCGTGGTGAACTTTGACAGGATTTGACTAGGAAAAACACCAAAATATTTTTTTTGGTACATCTTTATTGAATTTTAAGGTAAGTCAGATAAAGCGTCTGAATAAAAATAAAGCCCTAGAAAGAATTACATTGTTTTGGGTTTGGCTCAGAAAGGAAACAAGATTCTTGTTAATTTTTTATATATTAGTATTTTATTGCATAGTCTTGGATGTATTTAAACGGACGTTTAGAAGAGTTGAGAGGTAAATTGTCGGTTTTTCTTTTTTTTTTTGAATCTGTTAAGCTTTGTTTCACACTCTCGACTGTGCGTAATTTTTCTATTTTTATTCTTTTAAATTAATTAAGTTATCTTGAGTTATTTTGATTAATTTTTGTTGAAAACTCCGGAGCTATTTGAATTTTTGAGTAACAAAATTTGCAATAAGCAAAATAAAATGAGATAAAAAATAAAGAGATTTTTATTTCGGTGCTGAATTGGAGTTAAAATACCTTATTCAGATTAATTTACTAAGTCGGAAGATTTGTAAAAGAGTGGCTAGCAATGACTTACTTTTTTGTAAGTGTTTCTGTTTTGAATTCGCTTTTCTTAATCGTTCTTCTAAAGGTAACTTTTCTTGCTTTAGTTTTGCTTTATCACAGGTTTTTCTTTTTAAATATTGAGCTAACAAAATGTGCAAAGGGATTGTGAAGATTTGTGGAAAAGTGTCTACCAATTGTCCAATGTCTGACTTTTTACGCAAATATATATTTTATCACAATACATCAGTTTTCTTCAAGTTTTCCTTTAATGCCTCTTTACTTGCTGTACATTTACACATATGTACATATGGAGCAAAAATTCTTCAAGCATAATTTTCAGATATAAACATTTTAAAGTAAAAACTTCACTTTAGCTAAGGAATTGTGAACGTGTGAAGAAAACACTATTTTTTTTGTAAATATATTTTGAGTACGACGACAGTTTTCTCTAAATTTTGCTCGTCTTAAAGTTTGCTTTTACTTGCCTTAATTTTGCTTCGTCGCTTATTTTGCTTTGTAATATTGAGCTAAAAAGTTTTAAATTAAACAACATGAAACTCTTCTAAGAAGATTTTCAGATATGAAACGGTTTAAAAGATCAACTTCACATTTAATTTAATTTTTTTTCTAAAGAATTGGGAACGTTTGCAGAAAATGTCCAATTTTTTTGTAGATCTTCCTGTTTTGAGCATAAATTCAGTTTTATTCAGGTTTTCATCGAGAGGCTCTTTTTTCTTGCTTTCCTTTTTTTGCTCCGTATTTTTCCTCTTAAATCTTGGGCTGAAAACTGTGAAAAACAATATGAAACTACAAACGCAATTTTCAGATTTAAAACATTTTACAAGACCAACTTCACATTTATCTAAGGAACAGTGAACTTTTGAGGAAAAAACATTTTTTTTTGTAAATAAACATATGTTTTGAGCACGACTTCAGTTTCCTTTAAAACACTCGTATTTACTTGTTTAGTGAATGCGGGGAGAGAAATGAATCGAAAAGCTTCAGACGCAAAAAATCAATTGAAGGAAACATTTTTTGCCGGTACACGGTTAACTTTCAAGCGGGATTTGAGAAATTTTCAGTTTAAAGTGGAAAATTGCTAAAATTACCTTCATTAAATAAATAAAAGGTCTCTTTATTGCTATGATGCTTTGCAATTTTGTGACTGTTTTTCATACATTTGCAAGTTAAAAGTCAACATTTTTAGAAAGGATTTCTCTATGAGTAATCTGGTTTATATAAGTATAAAATCTTGTACACTTTTTCCAATATCTCTCAATATTTTTTATCTCTATTCGCCACCTTTTTGGCAAATAAAAAGCTGCTGAAGATAAATAAATTAAAAACCCACAAAAACCTTCATAAACAGAAATACATTTTAGGACACTACTTGGACTAAAATTACCCGGTTTAATCGACAAGAATACCATCAGTTCGTTCTTTGCACATCAAGTAAGACAAACCGCGGCTGATTAATACCAAGTACATATAAATTAATTAAAGATCCTACCTAAAAACCTCTCTCAAATAACATCCTTTTAATAATTACCCACTTAAGTACGTCGAAAAATGCCGCTTTTGAACTTGACCAAAGAGATTAAAAATTGGGTTACGAAGACGCGATCGACTTGTTTTCTACCTTTACCGTGACCATGGGAGTGACCATCGTTAAGATGATTGCCCAACTGCTGTTACTGATCGTGTATAGTATACTTACAGGCATTTAAATTTACATATAAAATTACTGAATGGAAATTGATAAAAGCGAACATTTCTAACTGAAAAGTGCGGACTTATTAATTTTTTTGGTTCATCAATCAGTGTTGGTTTATTGAGAACACGGGAGCAACGGTGTGATTTAATTACAATTACATCAAACGCATTGCGAGAATCAGTACGGTCTTCGTGTGCAATCCTGCCAGTTAAGATCCTTATAAAGATGTTACTCAAGCGGTACAGATACTGGAAATTTTCCTGGTACAAATAATGACTGTGTCTACAGGTTAATTATGGCATTTCCTTTGGAAAATAGATCCACAGTAATTGTTGTAATATCACTGAGCAATAAACATTAATCATTTTATAGGGGCTTTAATGAATATTTAGATGAGGGAAACTGTCATAATTTCTTCACGGCATCTGCATTTGAAATTGAATCAACGTTTCTTCAGCACAAAAAGAAGACCCCCAATGATCGAAAATTAACTGCCGATCGTTCCCAATAACTTTGCATATCGCTTCGATCTTCAATCGGATCAATCAGTGAAACAGTGCCTAAGAACCGAAGATGTAAGGCGTAGGAAAATCTGGTAAATCACGACCAGGCATAGTAGAAAGTAAAACACGTAAACAATTATTAAATCGTGCAATAACCAAAGTTAACGGTAACACTTTTATTAACTGATTGGGGCGATAAAGTACCAGAATATTTGATAATTATTGAAGAAATAGATTTATGAATACCTAAGTGGTGTCGGCCTGGTTTTTATTCGAGTTTAAATATTAGCTTATATTTTAGTTTATTATTTAAAATGTTACAAATACGTTTCGGTGTCTTTACCCACCATCATCAGTTTGTCTGTATGAACTTTGGTACGATCGCTAAATTCTTGCATCGGGTTAGGAAGTTTTTCCTTACCTGAAGAAGGTACCTACACTTCTTATAGAAGTTAGGAAGGAAGTTGAGGGGGACGTATGGAAGATTGCAGGCAAAATTGGCAAGAGAGAAGAACAGGAAAAACTTCCTAACCCGATGCAAGAATTTAGCGATCGTACCAAAGTTCATACAGACAAACTGATGATGGTGGGTAAAGACACCGAAACATATTTGTAACATTTTAAATAATAAACAATAAAATTAACTGAAACCCAGGAATACATTGGAATGAATTAAAGTCCAGTCAGGAAAATATACGAAACGATTTAAAAATAAGAAAAAACAAAGTAATTCTAATGAATTTCCAATTTAACGCACAGAAAAAAGACCCAAATTTATACTAATTTCAGACAAGAATTTCGTCGCTGATTAGTAAATTTTCGCATTTGATGGCCATTAATTAAATAAGCGACAAAGTTGCGAAGTGTGACACCAATAAAGCAGCCTTTTATCTATTTATGGCGTTAAAATTTTAGTTTTCCAGCTATTTTCTACTTTAAATAACAACTTTGTGAAAACCCTGTGACAGACACGACTTCGAAGTCTTCGACTTTCGACTAAATTTTTTGCCAAAAATTGAGGTGAAATGGAAAAAATTGTAACTTCCACACTTCTAGAGAAATACTTGCTTTATTTAATACACTGTCGATCTATTTTGTTTTCAAGTTTGACTCAAGAATGAAAGAAAAGTTATAAGACCCAATGTCTATAGAAGGAAGACCTTTAGGTATCAAAATGGAAATCGGGAAATTAGTGACAAAGTTTGAAAATCACAGAACTAATAAGAAAACTTTTTATAGTTAATCAAGCTGGTTTTAGTATTTTATCTATTTTCCACTTTGATTAATAAATTTTATAAAAAATCCCAACGGGATGAGGCGAAAAAAATCAACAATTTTACGAAAAGATTGAGAAAAATTTTTAAACTTTCCAGAAATATAGATGCATTATATTATGACACTGTTGAAGAATGAACAATTTTCGATTCTGGGTGACGAATGAATGAAAAATGCTGAGATCCAATTTCTATAACAGATATTAAAAGAGTGACAAAGTTAGAAATTGCCAACACTAATAAAGCCGCATTTGATCCATTTAAGAAAACAGGATTCACGTTTCTGTCTATATTCCATTTTGGCTGGATACATTTTTGAAAAAATCACAGCGCAAAAGTGAGCAGTAGTCCGACGAAAAAAAACGGAAAAAATTGAGGAAAAATGTTGAAAACCTGAAATTTGCTAGAATTCTAAAGTCAAATTTCGGCTATTGAAAAATGTAAAGAACACTGGCAATTTTCAACATTGGCTAACGAACCAATGAAACATTCTGAGACCCAGTTTGTATAGAAAACATTCAGATTCCAGAGTACCGCATTAAAAACTTGGCAAACATTAAAAAAAGTGAAAATGTTCAAAATGGTTTCAATAATTAAACAAACCGTTGTCTGCGTAATAAAGCTGAAATAAGTTTTCTGTGTATTTTCCACTTTAAATATATATTTTTTAAACCGTCTCAGAGGTTTCAGAGATAACCGTTATTAAGTGGTCGAAAATAAACAGTATTCTGTAGTGTCTGAAAAAGTTCGCCTAAAATTGCGGAAAACTGAGGAAAATAATTGAAAATCCCCAGAATTTCAGACACATATTTCCACTATTCAACAGTGTGAAGAAAACTAGCAATTTTCAAATTTTGCTCACGAATAAGTGAATAATTCTGAGACCCAACTTTTATAGAAAACACTCAGGTTTCAGAGCCCCTAAAAAATTCTGAAAAATTGCCACAAAGTTGAAAATTGTGGCCCTAATAGAGCAAGATTTCGCCTATTTAGCGACGCTAATTTCAGTTTATTTGTTTAACTTAAACTGAAATAATACATTTATGAAATATCGTCGCACAATATAATCGAAAACGAGTAGAATCCCGTAGTGAATTGAAAAAATCGTCAAAAATTGACGAAAATCTGCAACTTTTGCATGTGACTTATACAAATAAAAATGGTGCTTCCTTATTTATATTATTACCTTATTAATTTTTAATTATTAATTAACATAATTATAACCTTTATTTAAATATATTCAATATAATTCTGTTGTGAGCTGAATGTTCGTAATTTTGGTCATAGAATAATTTTGGTCAAGTTTCTATTGCTTTTTAAAAATCTTCCACTAAGCCCAAGTAGAAATGGCGTGCTGTGTTTCCTACCTAAAACGTACCATTTTCGAAAAATAATAGAAGCTCTTCAATGCATAGCGCATAAATTATACATTAAAACCCACCCTGATAACATTTTTTTCAAGTTGATGTGTTTCTTGGGCAATTTAAAAAACAACTAAGTTCTTTTTGTTCGAAATTAATGCAGAATTTATAAAAGTAACCATGTACATCAAGCAATTTATAAATCGCGCCCTTTGAGCAGACAAAAATCTGTGCAAAACGAAGAAAAAACACGTAAATTCCTTGCAAATATTCTGAACTTTTCATTGGTTTTTCCCAATTCTTTGCTCGACCACCAAAGCTCATAAACCCATTCCAACCAAATCGGGCTCTGAATTGACAATCTCTCATTCCAAATAATTTGAACTACTCTTTGATTATTCGCCTTTCATTTTTTCCACGTGAACTCTGATTATCACAATATTAATCTTGAACATAATCAAGAAGTGTGCTGGACCATGAAATTAGAAAGACACCGAACATTTAATTAATGCAATCTGAAGATATCCGTTTTGGATTATGTGGATTGCAAATTCGCAATTAGCAATTTAGTTGAAGTGTTTGTGAAACGTTATAAAGTTTGCTTGGCGCCGCAACCACCTCTGAAGATACAAGTCACTGTTGCTTGCGAAACGTCAGGTTTCAAGCAATGACCACGAACGCTCAACTCTTTTGATAGTGTTCTTTTCAATGGAAACATTAAATCTTCATTAAAATTCGATTCTTTTTAAATTGTTTATTCATTTGAGTGGAGTTAATGAATGCAAATCGACACTTTTGTGCAAACATTCACTACCACCAGTACGACTGAAAGAGTTTTATGGTACACACCTGAGGAACTCTTAATGGCCAGAATCGTTTTAATGACTGGCAGAAGATGGTTTTTAAATTCAACAAAGTTGGACAAAGTAATGACCTGCTGACCGACTGAGTACAACGCAGACGTTGGCCGTCATTTTATAATCATTATAAGTGTAATTAGCATCGGAGACATATGTTATTTTCTGGCGACAATTTAAGGGCAAAAAGATCATTCTTATAAAGGGTTTGCAATTATTGTTTTAATTAATTGTACATTCAAGCTGGTTAAAATAATTAATTCTTCTATAAACCGCCTCTGATGGTGCAAGGCACTCGTGCTTGCAAAACGTTAGGCAGAAACTTTTTCCATTCACCACAAACTCATCAGTTCTAATTAATTCATAAACAAACATATTCAAGGAAAGCAGGAGTTTTTTTTTGAACAAGCGAATTCTATTAAGTGATTAATCGAGCGCGAAGCTCTCAAAGAACGTATTGTTTTTGCCATGTATTACAAATGACTGAACATTATTCAAATCGGTTTCTTCGTTCTGTTCACAATGGATTATGGACAGGTTGCGAGTTGAAATAGAGGTTACGAGAACCTGATGGTCAGGTTTCAAAGCGTGGGATGAATTTGTTTTCACTGAAGCCATAATAAGGCTAGTTATTGAACTGTTGAATGCTATTGATCATAAATTCACCCACGTTCTTCTGTAGTACTACCGCGGTACGACAAATTAGCGCTAAACATGACAAGCAGGAAATAAATTGCCTTAATCGTCTTTCTTCATTTTGTTCCTTCTACAGTTATGGCTGGTTTCATTATTTAAATTTTCGTTAGATTGGAAGATACTGAAGAAAGTACACAAGCAAACCAATCAAATATCTGTTCAACATCAGCAAATATTTTACTTTAAAAATTAGGTTGCTTCTTCTACGAGCCATTAGTTGCAAATTAACACATTCAGGTGTAGACCTTTAAGGCTTTTAAAGCTTTAAGTATTAATTGGGTTTTCTCACGCTACCACCCCATAAATAACAGACCAAACCACATAATATCATTTTAATAGTAGATATTAAATCTTAAGTAATTATTAATAACTACCAAGACTGGCTAATATAATAATTCTTTTCGCGTGACCGTGATTCTGAATTAAGCCATTTACTCGGATGGCGAGGTGAAAAATTGATAGGTGCGTGAAATAGTCATGTTCTATTTGTTCATATTGTTTAGAGTTTCTTGTAACATCTTTTTCCCCCAGTAACCAATTAGGAAACGATCTTCATTCAAAATTAAAATCTCTCTCTCTGTAGCTCTTACAACTTCAGCCCAGGATGGGTCTTGGCTGACTCAACGATCACCCTCCACAGGGCCCTGCCGACATTAACTCTTCTGCTTCCGTGACTATCCTTGATTCTGATCCTTAATTATTTTTACATTGTCCGGTTGACCATATAGTTGTTCTATTCCCTGTTTTTCCCACTACGATATTCTTGTGTGGTTTCATCCCTTGTAGGTCGTATCTACTCCGTAGGATTTTTCTCTCTGCAATCCTCAGTCGTTCTCGTTCTGTTCGTCATGGTCCAGGTCTCACAGGTACGTCCTAATCAGTCTTACAATGGAGTGAGTGAGATATTCTTATTTTCAGATATTTAAATTCATGAACTCTAACGAAGTTGTATGGTCCATCGTCACCTTTTGCCTTATTCGACCCCTACGCCCGTTCTGGATGTGGTCATGTACCTGGTTTTACTCTCATTTATTTTTAGGCCTGCACTTTCCCGCCTTAGGTTTTACTATTTAGAAATTCTTCTTTGACGTTCACAGTTGTGTTTCCAATGATGTCCATGTCATCCGCCAAGACCATCATGAGACCGGGGCCCCGATTTCTGAAAGAAGAAGAGTCTCCGTTTTTGCCCCCTCACTACCTCTAAGGCTATACTAAAAAGGAGTGGGGAGAGGAGGACGTCTCCTTGCTTTAGGCCATTCTTTATGGTAATAAATGTTGAAAGCTTCCCTCTGATCCGTACTGCACTTGCGGAGCCTTCCATGCTGAGCTTCGTTAAACTGATATATTTATTCGGGATTCCCAGTTCAACCATAGTATTCCACAGCTCCACTCTCAAGACGTTGTCATCCGCTTGTTTCAGTCGATAAAGAGTTCAAGACTTTATCGAATTCCCAGCACTTCTCCATTATCTGGCGGATTGTAAAGATCTGATCTACGGTTGATCGTTTTTTCTGAACCCACATTGGTAGTCACCAAGCTTTCGAGTAGTTCTACGAGTACTAATTTTGCATTTTATCTTCTATAGCTAGAGGCAACGGAACAAAAATCTGCTAATGCAATAAATTGTCATTGTTCCTGTAAGAATGGGCTTCGCTAAAACTTCACACGCATGAATAATGAATGTATGAATAAAGATAATCAAAGACCAACCCCAATATAACTTAACTGGGAAATTATGTCAGGGACATGACGACACTTGCGTAATCTTCCTTAAGAGATATTATATTCCTCGTTCTTCATTCGGCCGGCCCAACAATGCAAATACTAATGGCTTTTAGGTAATGGGCAAGTTACTGTGTTTATGCAAAATGCGGTTTATGGCTTGTGAATATCTTCATTTCCATCTACGCATCCTGGATATGAAAGGAGAAAGTGTCTACAATGGTTTTTAGCCACATTAAATCCACGTGTTATTTGTAAACCGGCATGATTGGTTGGTTTTTGAAAAGCTACATTATTTTTGCAATTTTCTATGCAGCGCAAGCACTAAATTCGGTCACTATATACAAAATTTGTCTTCGTATCTAAATCATTTGTTTTTTATACTGATTTACATTTTTGATGCGACAGCAAAAACTTTAAAAAATGTTTACAGGCGCCTAAAAAAAATTAATAACTCTTCTTAAACTAGCTCGCGCAGCTAGGGTCAACTTTCCACATAGTGTCAACACTATTTTTCGTCCATTTATACAACAAATTTCATTCGAATTTGAGTTTCGACTGATTTTTACACAATGGTTTAGGTGTGGAGCGGACTAATATTCGCTGTGAAAGTAACACGCGCATTAAGAAAAATTCGATAACTCCCTATAATAGTTTTGCACAATGATCAACTCCTTTACACAGATTTGAAACCCATATTCAGCCAACTTGAGGCCCAAATTTTCATTTCTGAGTTTGAGCTATTGATTGATTTTATCACAATAGTTTATATTTGCAGTTGCGACGGAAAATCTAGAAAACTCTTTACATTTCACAATAAAATTCATAACTCTCGAACTAGCTAGAGTAGCATGCCTCAAATCTTTACTACGATCTCAGCATTACAATTATCGCCATATAATATCTGAATTTGACTAGGAATCTGTATATCAGACTGATTTTTCACAATCTTTTATATTTGATGGCAGCAAGAAAATCTTTTAAAAATTTCTCAACACGTTCATAACAAAAAAATCCTAACTCTCATAAAACTCGATCAATAATCTGAAATTTTACACAGTATCAACACAATATAGCACCATATAAAATGCGAATTTCACTCAAACGGAGAAATCAACGAAAGTCTTCACCCACCGTTTATATTTGCCGCCTGCAAACAAAATCTTAAAAATTATTATACTTTGACAAAGAAAAAAATTGGATGAGAGTCTCTAACGGGATCACCAATTTGGCTGAAATTTCTAGAAAGTCTCAAGATAATATAGGGCTATTTAGCGGCCAAATTTGACTGAAATATAAGAATCAACTGATTTTTCTCTATCTTTAAGTTGCCGTTACAAAAAAAAAATCTTTAAAATTCTTACAACCTTCACAAAGAAAAATTCCAAACTCCCAAACCAGACCGAGCAGGACATTAAAACTTCTATCATGTATCAACACGATACAGAGCCGTATCAGGCTTGAATTTAATTGCAATCTGAGAATCGACTAATTTTCTCAATTCTTTATATTTTCGGTTGCACAGAAAAGCATAAAAATTCTGACAACCTCACAAAAAAAATCAAAACTCCCAAACCAGACCGAGCAGAACGTGCAAACTTCTACCAAGTGTCAATACAATAAAAAGCCAGATGCATACCAAATTGAATTCTAATCTGAATGTCGATTGATTTTTTACAATCGTGTATATTTTAAGCAACAAGAAAAATCCTAAAAATTTTCGCGTGCTCATAAAGAAAAATTCATAACTCTCCAATCAGCGCGAGCAAGTAGCTGAAATTTCTACATAGCATCCACACGATATAGCACCATATAATATGCAAATTTGACTGGAGACGGAGAATCGACTAGTTTTTTGCAAATGTTCCTAACATTCTTACACTTTAACAAAGAAAAAATCATAACTCCCGAAATAGCTAGAGTAGCAAGTCCCAAACGGGTTTGACAAATTTTACTGAAATTTCTACAGAGTGTCAACACAATACATCTTATAATAAGAGACACATAGAATATAAATTTGACTGGAATGTGGGCATCGACTGATTTTGCTCATACTTTTTTAGTTGCCATTGCAAAGAAAATTAAAAAAAATCTTATAGGCGCCTAAAAAATTAATAACTCTTAAACTAGCTCGCGCAGCAGGGTCAACTTTCCACATAGTGTCAACACTATTTTCGTCCAGTAGTAGTAAATATCTTTATTTCTAAAAAAGGCTATCGACCTATCGGTCTTTCTGCCCTTGTTTAATACATATAGTCTTAATCTAAATGAAAACAAATATGAAAATTCTCTTATTCTAGGTTAACAATACTATTAAATAAATAAGATTTCAGTGGCAAGAAGGAATTATTTTATTGTCCACTAGTCCGTAGCGTTTGTAAGTGTTCGAGTGGCGTTAGTGTAGGGAAACGAAAGCGGGATTGTCTGGTTGGTCTTGTAAGACAAAGGGGATTCAGTATGGTCCAGTTGTAGGGGTTGTTTGTCCATTTTGTCTGTAGCTGTATGAGTCTTTCCGAGATCTTTGTCATGTTTGTGCGTTCGTATAGTAGTTGGGTGGGGGGGGTTGTGTAGTGGGTTTTGGGGGTGTCTTATTCGTGTTATTAGTCTTAGTGCAATTTGTTCTGTTGTTTGTATATAACGTTTTGTCCTTTCTGTTCCGTTGGTCATGAGTATATGTCCATAGTCTAGCAAGGGTCTACAAATAGCTTTATATATTTTGGTGGCGGTGTTTGTGCTAATTCCTCTGTCTTTGTAGGTTAGTGATCGGAAGTGTTTTGTTCTCTTTGTTGTTTCTACCCTGATGTTTCGTATGTGTTTAGTGAATTTAAGTTTGTGGTCAATTGTGATTCCAAGGTATTTTACGTCGTTTTTTGGTTGTGTCGTTTGGCCGTCTGCAGTTATTGTAGGGGAGTCAGCGTTGAGTCTGTGGTTTGTGAGCAGAAGTTGGTTTTTGACGCGTTTGGTGTTAGTCTCCATTTATAAAACCATGTCATTGTGTTGTTTGTTAGTGTTTGGAGTCTTTGAGCTGCTCTCTCAGTAGTTTTGTCATGTACAATAAGTGCCGTGTCGTCTGCGTATTGTAATATGTATGCCGATCTGTCGATTTGATTTTTGTCTGGTAAGTTGTAATTGTATATGTCATGGCAGTATATATTGTAGAGAAACGGTGAGAGCGGGGATCCTTGAGGGAGCCCTTGTTCAGGGGAAAAAGAAAATGACAGTGTTTTGTCAATTCGTACTTGTAGTTGTCTGTTTTCTAGTAAGTTCTTTATGGTGTGTAGTAGATATGTTGGTGTGTGTAGTTTGTATAGTTTGTATAGTAAGCCTCTATGCCAGACACTGTCAAAAGCCTTGTTAATGTCCATAAACAGGCAAGATGTCTTTCTGTCAGTTAGGTGGGTAGTTTGTATATTGTTGGCCAAAATAAAGAGCGGATGAACGGTCGAGTGATGCTGTTTGAAACCAAATTGGTAGGTAGGTATATACTTTCCAATCACTTTGTCAAGCCGCTGCTTCATTATGTATTCAAAAATCTTGCCTAGTACTGGAAGTAGTGTAATTGGTCTGTAGTTGCTCGGTTGTGTATTGTCCAGTCCATTTTTGGGATTTTCGTCCATTTATACAACAAATTTCATTCGAATTTGAGCTTCGCCTGATTTTTCACAATGGTTTAGGTTTGGAGCGACATAAATATCGCTGAAAGTAACACGCGCATAAAGAAAAATTGATAACTCCTATAATAGTTTTGGCACAATGATCAACTTTCTACACAGAGTTGAAACCATATTCAGTCACATTGAGACCAAATTTCATTCGAGTTTGAGCATTGATTGATTTTTCACAATAGTTTATATTTGCAGTTGCGAAGGAAATTTAAAAAAATCTTACATTTTCACAAATAAAAATTCATAACTTTCGAACTAGCTAGAGTAGCACGCTTAAATATTTACACTATATCAGCCTACAATATCGTCACATAATGTCTGAATTTTACTAGAACCTGAGTATCAACTGATTTTTCTCAATCGTTTATATTGAGGCAGCAAGAAAATCTTAAAAATTCTCACACGTTCATAACAAAAAAATTCTAACTCTCAGAAAAACTCGATCAATAATATGAAATTTTTACACAGTATCAACACAATATAGCATCGTATAAAATGCGAATTTGACTCAAAACGGAGAATCAACGAACTCTTCACCAACGTTTATATTTGCCGCTGCAAAAAACATCTTAAAAATTATTACGCTTTGACAAAGAAAAAATTGTGAGTCTCTAACGGGATCACCAATTTGGCTGAAATCTCTAGAAAGTCTCAAGATAATATAGGGCTATCTAGCGGCAAATTTGACTGAAATATAAGAATTGACTGATTTTTCTCAATCCTTTAAAGTAGCCGTTACAAAAAAAATCTTTAAAATTCTTACACCTTCACAAAGAAAAATTCCAAACTCCCAAACCAGACCGAGCAGAACATTAAAACTTCTACCATGTATCAACACGATACAGAGCCGTATCAGGTTTGAATTTAATTGCAATCTGAGAATCGACTAATTTTTCTCAATTCTTTATATTTTCGGTTGTACAGAAAAGCTTAAAAATTCTGACAACCTCACAAAAAAAAATCAAAACTCCCAAACCAGACCGAGCAGAACGTGCAAACTTCTACCAAGTGTCAATACAATAAAAATCCAGATGCATACCAAATTTAATTCAAATCTGAAAGTCGATTGATTTTTTACAATCGTGTATATTTTAAGCAACAAGAAAAATCCTAAAAATTTTCGCGCGCTCAAAAAGAAAAATTCATAACTCTCCAATCAGCGCGAGCAAGGAGCTGAAATTTCTACATAGCATCCACACGATATAGCACCATATAATATGAAAATTTGACTGGAGACGGAGAATCGACTAGTTTTTTGCAAATGTTTATATTTGCCGTTGCAAAAAAAATCCTAAACATTCTTACATTTTAACAAAGAAAAAGTTGCAAACGGGTTAACAAATTTTGCTGAAATTTCTACAGAGTGTCAACACAATACATATAATAGAGACACATAGAATATAAATTTGACTGGAATGTGAGCATCCACTGATTTTGCTCAAACTTCTTTAGTTACCGCTGCAAAGAAAATCTTTAAAAATCTTACACCACATCACAAAAAAATGAAAACTCCTAGACCAGACCGAGCAGAACGATCAAATGTCCACACAGAGTCGAAACACTATAGCTCCACGGGGCAAATTTCAGCTGCATCCGAGTATGGACTGTTTTTCTTCAATCGCTTATATTGGACGCAGCAGAGTCTTTAAAACTCTCACGCGCTTATAAAAAAAAATTGATAACTTTCAAATGAGCCGAATCAGCCAGCTCAACTTTCTTCTCATCAGCCTAAAATAGGCCCACGTAGGAAAGCATATACCTACCTACCAATTTGGTTTCAAACAGCATCACTCGACCGTTCATCCGCTCTTTATTTTGGCCAACAATATACAAACTACCCACCTAACTGACAGAAAGACATCTTGCCTGTTTATGGACATTAACAAGGCTTTTGACAGTGTCTGGCATAGAGGCTTACTATACAAACTATACAAACTACACACACCAACATATCTACTACACACCATTAAGAACTTACTAGAAAACAGACAACTACAAGTACGAATTGACAAAACACTGTCATTTTCTTTTTCCCCTGAACAAGGGCTCCCTCAAGGATCCCCGCTCTCACCGTTTCTCTACAATACATACTGCCATGACATATACAATTACAACTTACCAGACAAAAATCAAATCGACAGATCGGCATACATATTACAATACGCAAACGACACGGCACTTATTGTACATGACAAAACTACTGAGAGAGCAGCTCAAAGACTCCAAACACTAACAAACAACACAATGACATGGTTTTATAAATGGAGACTAACACCAAACGCGTCAAAAAACCAACTTCTGCTCACAAACCACAGACTCAACGCTGACTCCCCTACAATAACTGCAGACGGCCAAACGACACAACCAAAAAACGACGTAAAATACCTTGGAATCACAATTGACCACAAACTTAAATTCACTAAACACATACGAAACATCAGGGCAGAAACAATAAGAGACAAAACACTTCCGATCACTAACCTACAAAGACAGAGGAATTAGCACAAACACCGCCACCAAAATATATAAAGCTATTTGTAGACCCTTGCTAGACTATGGACATATACTCATGACCAACGGAACAGAAAGGACAAAACGTTATATACAAACAACAGAACAAATTGCACTGAGACTAATAACACGAATAAGACACCCCCAAAACCCACTACACAACCCCCCCACCCAACTACTATACGAACGCACAAACATGACAAAGATCTCGGAAAGTACTCATACAGCTACAGACAAAATGGACAAACAACCCCTACAACTGGACCATACTGAATCCCCTTTGTCTTACAAGACCAACCAGACAATCCCGCTTTCGTTTCCCGACATTAACGCTACTCGAACACTTACAAACGCTACGGACTAGTGGACAATAAAATAATTCCTTCTTGCCACTGAAATATTATTTATTTAATAGTATTGTTAACCTAGAATAAGAGAATTTTCATATTTGTTTTCATTTAGATTAAGACTGTATGTATTAAACAAGGGCAGAAAGACCGATAGGTCGATAGCCTTTTTTAGAAATAAAGATGTTTACTACTACTACTAGGCCCACGTACAGTCCAAATTTCACAGAAATCCAGATATCAACTGATTTTTCGCAATCGTTTATTTTGAGGCGGTAACCAATATTCAAAAAATTTTTAAAGACGCATAAAGAAAAAGTCCTAACTCCCAAAGAAACTCACGCAACTAGCTCTAAATTGTCCATAGTGTTAACACAATATAGAATCACATGCAGCCAAATGTTTCCATAAATAAAACCGTACAACAATGATAACAAATACCGAATTGAATTGTCAATAATTAATTTGTCGATTAAAATCAATAGTTCAGGTCTAGACATTTGAAACATGGATAACGGTAATTCCGGTCATCTTTTTAGTAATCATCAAATTAACATCAATTTCGAACTAGGTCAACAAGTTCACTAATACATTTATTAGATGTGTAGTAATAGTGGTCGGGTTTCTCTCGTATTCTTTGCCCAAAAGTAATTCATTAACGATGCTGAATTTCGGCAAGCCTTCGAATGTTTCGCTGATTAGTCATGAGCTTTGAAGCGACAAAAATAGTTTCAAGAGATTCACACCGAGACGGTCTAGTTTGAAAATGCGCCCTATTTTCCTGAAAAATATATGCAATTTTCCCAATTTGGCTCTGTTTGCGCGCAACGTACGGTAACGTTTTTTCTATCTCCAGCTAACGGTATCCCCAGTTAAGATCAGGTCTTATCAATGTCACTATACTTCTTTAAAGTATGTTGAAGTACCATTGACTACAAAAATCCTGTTCTTCTATCAATTGATTCAGAGAAATGCCTTCTACCGGAGATCATGTCTGCATTACACACTTTTATATCCGCTAAATTGTTACAGAAACCCGAATAATAAGGACAGGAATTTACTTTTTTCTATTTGATGATTAAAGCCCGATGTTCCCAAAATATTCATTTTAAGAGTAAAAATGGTTAAATTAATACTTTCATTTCCTCTGTAAAAAATCAATTGGAAATCTGGATCTTTTTCGCATTGCATCGCAAGCAATGCCACCAAATGCTTGTTAGATAGAAATCCTAACTGAATTATTGCATTTACATTAATAAGGACTTCTTCGAGTGGAATGGTATGGATGTGAATGTTTCATAAAACGTTAGTTAACAATCTTATTAACGCGAGTGCGTGCAATCAATCAATTGAATTTATTTTAAATTAGCAAAAGTATCTCAGGAAGCTGAATGGTGTCACTTTACTTGAGCCATGATGGATGTCAAGCCAAATATAACATTCGGAATAGATGTAGAAATAACGTGAGAATGTTGTTGATTTAAGGCAAGTTGACTTCGAATTGAGCAAAGTAATCTACTTTATGTTTTTTCACAGTGTAAAGGAGGATTTAAGCTCTCGATGGGCAAAGTTTCACTTAACTCGGAGCAACGACAGATTATTTACAAATCCGAATTAGATTCTTTTATTCCGAATTGAACCAGAGAATCAGCTTGAGTTTTTTCACAATCTATAGGAGGTTTTCAGCTACAGATGCAGAAAATTTAATTTAAATCGGACAGTCTAATTGATTTTTTAGAAGTTTTGAAACCTTGTGCTCAAATAAGAAAATCTTTCAAATTTTCATAGGAGCTAAAGAAAATCTCTCAATTTTTTTGGCCTTGTAAAGGAAGCTTAATTTTATGTGTGATTAATATGTGTTTACTATATTCAAATAAAATTATCTAAATCGCACTCTCGGATTGTTTAGAGACCCTGAAAACTCAGACTCAAATAATCGACCGTTTAAAATTTGCATTTAAACAAAAAACATTGTAACTCTGAACTCATGGAATTTACTTGAATTTTCAAGAATATAAATAGGATTTTGGGCTACAGGAGTGCAAAATTTCATGGAAATCGGACAAACGGGTAATTTTTGAAAAAAGCATTGGGCTAAAATAAGCAAATCTTTGAAATTGGCACGCAAAAAATGAATCTTCGAATTGAAGGCAAGCATCTGAAATTTTCTCAACAGACCTGTAGGCATGAATTGGGCAAAGTTCTGATTAAATTGGAGTATTTATGGATTTTTGAGAACCCTTCAAATATCAGCGGCATATAAAAGAATATTTGAAAAACTGCACACAAACGAAAGAATATGTGTAACACCACAGGACGTGGAAGAATCCACTTGAATTTTTCTCACAGTATTCAGGATGCTTTAGACTGTGAATGTTCCAAGTGTTAGTAGTAGTAAACATCTTTATTTCTAAAAAAAAGGGTATCGACCTATCGGTCTTTCTGCCCTCCAAGTGTTATTTCAATCAAATTCTTGATTGATTTTACAGTAATTTCCAAAAATCAAGCTCAATTAAAATGTTTGACATTGTTTACACGAGCTGAAAAAACACTCTAATTCCGAATTGGAAGTGGAGGATTCTATTTGAGTTTTCCTCACAGCAGAAAGGAGGTTTTAAGCCTAGATTCACCAGCTTTCATGCTCGTCAGACGTTTGATTGATAGTGTTATAACTTAATTTTGAACTTTTTGTTTTAAATTTTCACAAAGGTTTCCTAAATTCTCTAACTTAACAGCAGCAGTCGCTCAATTGTGTGTGACCATCATTGAGTGCCGGAAGCTAAACCCAGAATCAAAAATAATTAAATCCAGATTAGAACAAGTAAAAGTTTCGTAAAATTATTCGTGCCTTGCAGATGAATCTTCAAGCATTTATTATTTCTGCTGCCAGTCGACGAAAGAAAATGAAGAAAAAGCAAGGAGAAAATAACATTGCTAAACTACCCATTAACCATGGCCGCTTTTTCCTAATGCAAACTATTAAGTGCATAATTAACTATGAATCAATCGAGCGATAGTAAGGCTTATTCTAATACTCTCCAACGTCGGCTGTTCATTCATACATCTGCCACTATAGACCTACTTTTATTTTGGTTAATTGTCTCTTATTGCTATATTTCTCGGCAAATTGCTGTTATTATTTTGCTCGCTTTCAATTGTTACGATCTGCCAAACAAGGAACGAACAAATTATAAGGAAAAATGATAAATAAAAAACATGAGATAATGGGCTGTAGATGATCATTACATGGCGTTTGAGAGCGTAAATTAAGAACCTCCGAAAAGCTAATTGCCAATTAAAATCATCATTTTCTTCGCATTGTTTATATGAATTTAGTTTTTTTTTTCAGAAAGAACCCAGCTGGTAGAGCCAAAGTGCAATGCGATTGTATTTATTGCTGATGGCCGGCCTGTTGTCCAAAGGGGTAAGTTTACTTTAAGTTCACTAGTTTACTAGCTTCAACCTTAATGTGATGCTCAAATATTCAGTTGAAAGGGTGTCAGAGAACATAAAGCTTTTTTTTCAAGTGAGCGGAATTTTTTCGGTGTCTTCAGATGGAATGTCACCATACTAGGCGTGGCTCAGATCTTATACTGTTAACCAGTCGCTTAGAATTTCAAATGTCGCCTTTTGCTTTGGTGTACTCGAAGTGGGTGATGGAAAATTGATTGACACCACTGACCGTTCGTATTCCAATTGTTTAGCACATGTTTTAGAATATGTGGGCAGTGGGGAGTTTCAATTGTTTGGCTTTTCAGGTCAAACCATCAGTTTCAGTTGGGCATTTTCTATCGCTATGTAAAACTCGATCTGTATTACTAAAATACATTTAAATATCTTTGAATTGAAAAGATGGCAAATGCCGAAGAGTGTGTTTCGATGTTAATTCTAGAGCTTCTAGAAATCTCGGCGTGGTTGCATAATCTTACATAATAAAGAAGAAACTTTTAAATGTTCGGGTTAAAAATCGATCTCTCTGAATCTCATCATCTCAGCAGAAACTAATGAACAAAAGTAGCTGAGAAACACGCAAGTTAAATCAGCGGAAGAATGAAGAAGTAGAATCGAAATTGGTGAAGTTATTCTATTCGCTCAATAGAAAAGCGATCCATCCCATCCAAGACTTCTTCCAGCTCTGCTTCAAGGTCCACTTTCTTCATTCAATACTTTAAGGGCAGTGGGAAATTTTTGTCTGTAAAAATCACTGTTGGACTATTAATTACATACATATGGGCGGTAATACACCTGAGGCAGGCCCGGACTATAACGGGTTTTATGACCAAGAGCTTTGGGCGACAAGTGACCCAAACATACATTTACTTTGCTTTGCCCCATCTTGCCGACATAGAGATGGGTATCTGAACCGATTATCTCTTCACGGCCATCTGATAAGAATGATTAAATTGTGAACATCATGTAAGAAGACGCAACATTACTTCGCTCATTCGGTCTAGGCAAAATAATTTAGAAACCAAAAGTTAGTCACATTCAATAAAATTGTGCATTGGACTCATCCAAATGAACTTAAGGGAGATCTTTTCTGACAGTCAAATTTGCGAACGAAACTTGCAATTTGAGAAGAAGCAACTCTAAAGCCCATAACTCTTCTTCTGCAACAGCCAATGTCTTCTTGCCTGAGATTTCATAATTTTTTCTGAACACCTCCATTTTCCGTTTTCTTCCGTTCTTGTCTTCAAACAAATAATGCCGATTTCTCGATAAAACACTCCAATACTAGGATGGAACTCTTCTGAAGAAATCCCTAGGTAGGTTTTTATAAAGCCCATTATTTTCCTGTTAAGTAGCGCGGTTTTATAAATTGTTTAATGGCACAGTTGCACTTGATTACACGGGTTGATTTTGATTATGACACCCGGTGATTTTATTTGATTTACGCTGGTTTATAATGGCGTATAATTACATTTTTTGCAAACATCTACAGTTTATTTGAGCATTTATAAGGTAGAGAAAATTTTCCCTTGATTTCTCTGTACTTTTTTCGCCAATGTTCTTCACCCACTTGACAATACTGCGAATATTCAGGCTGCCAGAAGTAATTATTCTTCAATTAATTACTTCATTTAATTACCACTTACCAGACCTCATTAACCAACACTAAACTTAATAAGCTGCAAATAGCAATCTCATTTACGTAAATCACTGGTTTGATTTAATTGCATTGTGCGCTACTATATTTGGATCTACAGGTGCAATTAAACATTATTATGTTGTAGTATACAAATATGCACTTGAAAACTAGCCGGTATTAATTTAAAGCTGCATAATTAGCGCAGTTTGGATTTTAATGAGAACGGTACTAAAACGCACATTTTATTATGTATACTAATTATTGGGGGTAAATATTTGGGAGCGCAAATCCACGCAGTTTGACTAATTTCTATGGCAAAAGACAAACGGCCCTGAAATGCTCTATTAGTGTTTACTACGGGTATCGTAAACTCTACAAATTTATTACATCTATATCTGTGATTCTATGGCAAATAAATCTTCGGCAGTTTAAGCATATAAATTATCTGCGAGTGTAGTTTGCTTTCAAGAACAATCGATATTTCTGCCGCAGTTGTTGACAAAAACTGTACATCGCAGTTAATCATTTATTATAAAACACTGTTTTCTGCAACAAGTTTACTAACTATACAGGATACATACAGGATATAAATATTTTCCTTAAATCGCATCGTTTCGGATATACAGAGCGCTGAAGGAAATGTGTACAAAAAAAGGCTATTTTGTAGTCCACTCCTCCCAATTTTGTCTCAAACTTTGTTCAAAAAGCTATTTCAATGTAGCGGCTCCACAAGGCTATTCACGCATTCATTTTGAAACTTTTATGCCTCTTGTAATTTTTTCACATTTTATTTATTTTTTCAGATATTTAATGAAATTTGGGACACTGTAACGCCCTCGTTAATAATAAAATGTACGTAATTTTATTAAAAGTTTTATCAATCCAAGGAAGCTGAATGATTTGTGGTCCTTACGTTTGTGCAGTATGTTTCAAAAATATTCCTTGCGAAGAAGCAGTGACTTGGCCGCCACGCTCACCCGATCTGAATCCTCTGGATTACTTTGTTTGGGGGACATCGAAGATCAATCGTTTATGAAAGGCCAGTAAATACCCGTGAGGAAGTGTTTTATAGGGTTTGAAACGCTTTTGATAAAATAAATAAAAATTCCGTTCAAGTAACAGCTGCGGTTAATACACGAGTTGGTCGATACCAAAAATGTACCGAAGCCGGAGGAATGCACTTTGAGCAATTATTGAAAATTTTGTAGTAGTCGGTTAAAGTTTTTAGTAAATTGTGTATTTAGTACTTATGATTAAATTATTGTTTTAAATTTGTATGATTTTTTATAGCACGAAAGTCCCTTTCGAAATAGGTTTGTAATAATTTTCTGCACAAACTCAAGTTGGCTCAAATCTTTGAGTTTCCCTCACTTGCTGTACCGTTTAATGAAAGTTACGTGACCACATTGTCCACAATTCCATTTAATATCTCATAAACAAGATAAAATGTCCCGTCTCCTGACAAAGGCAAGGATTCGTCTCCACTCCAAGGAAAACAATTCGATGCGGGAGAGTGTGGAGGTCCCAAGGAGGCGCCTCCTAGTAGGACGACCAATGTTGGCAGACTCCTAATAGGTGACATCATGTTTCCTCCGACATTCCACATTGTGGCACATACGGGGGCAATCACCAATTCCTAGTAGGTGTAGGTGTCTGTTCAAACCACAGTGGCCTGTCATGACCGCAACCAGAGTTCTGAGGGCCCAGCGACTCCTTGACATCAACCATTTGGATGCAGCCTTGGCGTTACTTGGGTTTCAATCAACTCTTTGGCTTGCCTACACCCTTCCACCTTTCTCCACATCTCTGTGGTGCCTCTAAGAGCCCAGTCATTTAGAGCTCTTGCTACCTATCGGTAGCTTGACCCTATGTGAGGTTCGGTAGTTATTGGGCTCTCAGAAGATCCGAGCCTTGCCAATTCAATGGCTGCTCCTTTAGGTTTACTTGTTTCTGTCCTTCCACTTTGTTCAGGGCATCCCAGCAATCCTGGATCAGTCTCTGCCCACCTGAACACTTGAGAGTGCCTTGAGGGCAGTCTGGCTGTTGGAGTAGATCGCTATCACTCCCTCTAGTCCTTCTGTAACTTCCCTATATGTGGCAACTCGAGGATTGCTTATAATTCCGCCTGAAGCACTGTCGTCCAGCTTCCCACCGAAAAGGACGCTCCCCTGTTGGTGTCTAGCCGGTGAACGCCGGCCCCAGACCATCCCGTATTGGGCGCCCGTGAGCCATCGGTGTACCAACATTGCACCCCCGTTCGGGCAGCCACTGTCCTAGTATTACAACTTTCTTATGTTGGGATTTCCACCTTACATTTCCTTTCGAACCTAAGTCCGCTGTCAGGTGGGACCACCTTTGCGCCTAGGATTAGAAGATCCCGACGCATGGCGGTCCCTATTTTTGTATGTCCCTAACGTGGGTGGTTGTCATGCCTTGTAGAGCTGCATTCTACCCTCTGTAGCGCCGCAGCGGCCTGCCTTCGTATCCACAGGGAAGCTCAGGAGGATGTTACAAGAGATTAATAAGTTTCAAAATTAATCAGTGAATACCACTGTTGAGCCATTATCAAAGTTGAACCTGAATGAACCTGTATATTTACTGACAAAATTGCACAACTTCAAGCTTTAATCATCCCAACTCCTTATCATTCTGTGGGTATTAATTGAAACGGTTTTCTTCAGCTTTACACTATGGCAGAAGAAGTAGAGGTGGTCGAAGCAGTGCCCAGTGAAGAAAGCGATGACCATTCGAATAAAATCGAAAAAGACAGCAACAACGACCAGATCACTATGGAAACTACTGATGACCAAGAACAACCCCCTAAGAAACTGGCCTATAACAGCCCTCCACGAAATAGCAACCCCATCAACTTACCACCACCTTCTCCTCCAAGAGGTAAGCATCTGGATCCTATTGATCTAGGAGACAGTTTGGGAAATTTTCCAGGCAATGGAGGCCAATACTATAACAACCACAAGCCGTATAAAAACAAGCCAAACTACGAAAACAAGAACTCCTACAACGGTCCACCTCCTCCACCCCCCAAGCAAGCAATGGATAAGTATGATAAGTACGGTCCTCCCAGCGGGGATCTCTGGCCCGCCCCTGTTGGAGACATGCCGAAAATAATATCGCTTGATGTGAAATGTGAGAAGAACTTGATGAAAGTTTACATAGGTGAGAAAGGCTTTAAAGGGCAGTTCCACTTGAATAATTCTCGTGAATGTTTCAGGATTTGATAAGCCGTTCTACGGAATAGTGTTTAGTAAGGGCCATTACAGCAACGTCCACTGTGTCCATTTGCCTGCTGGTTTAGGACGAACATCCACGCACTTTGAAATAGGAATTCATGCCTGTGGCACATCAGGAAACACTGAAAATGGCTTATATGGATACGGAGCTGAGAGTGGAAGTGGGACTTATTTTGAAAACATCATTGTGATTCAGTATGATCCTCAAGTGCAAGAAGTTTGGGATCAGGCGAGGAAGCTGCGATGCACTTGGCATGATCAGTATGAGAAATCGGTTACTTTCAGACCATTCCCCGTGGAAATGTTAAATATCATCAGGACCGATTTTGCGGGCGACAATGTTGGCTGCTGGATGCAGATCCAAGTGGGAAAAGGTCAGTTAAGTTCAGACCATACAAGGATTTTAAACATAGTTTGAAAATTGCAGGTCCATGGGCTTCAGAGGTTTCAGGACTAGTGAAAATCGGCCAAACAATGACGATGGTCTTAGCCATTAAAGACGACGAGAATAAGTTTGATATGCTGGTGAGAAACTGCATGGCCCATGATGGAAAGAGGGCCCCAATTCAGCTGGTCGATCAAAAGGGATGCGTGACACGCCCCAAGCTCATGTCCAGGTAAATTGGAGGTTTTTAAACCTTTTTTAGAAAATTGCTTAAAATCTATACGTTTGCAGGTTTACGAAAATTAAAAACTTTGGCGCCAGCGCTTCAGTGCTCTCTTACGCCCATTTCCAAGCTTTCAAGTTTCCCGATTCAATGGAAGTTCATTTCCAGTGCACTATCCAGATCTGTAGGTATCAATGTCCAGACCAGTGCTCAGAAGGAACCAACCAAATTGGGTACGTAGTTAATTATTATACAGTGTTGAGTAAAAGTCTGAATGAGGAGAGGTTTGGTGGTCTGGTTGATGGTGGTCATGGTTTTAATGTGAGGAACCCCAGGATTTACACAGTGTTGGGCAAAAGTCTGGTTGCTAACAACTGATTGGATGTTTGAACCTTTTGGCTTCTATCTCTTTAGAGGTTACGACTTTTGCAGCCAATATTATACGTGAAATGTAGACTGATTCACTGACACTTCAAGCACCTGGAAGTGGTTAAAGGGCCAACAAGTTCTTGAATTTTTTTACATCAAAACTTAGCTGCTTTTATGATCTTTCTTAATGGTTCATGGGCTGAAAGCGCTATTTTCAACCGTTTTGCTGATATCCGCTGTTCTAACCTTAACAGTTGAAATTTTCGCAGAAAGGCAGAAGGCAGAAATTCGCGATAAAAGCTAATGGATGAAAGATACTCCTCCAAACGGGCTATCAAAAAAATCTTAACCACCGCTTGCATATTTCAACCCGCTTCTGAGATACAGGGTGTTGTAAACTACAAGAGCAAAACGTTTACATGAGCATATTTTCCTTCTATCTCTCGAGCTCAAATGAGCAAATGTTCCAACTTGAAACAAAAAATTGTGTAACTCCTCAAGGCGTGGAAGAATTCACTTGAATTTATCTCACAATATTCAGGAGGCATTAACATTTTTCCTTCTATATCCGTGTGTATAATGCGTGAGAGATTGGTCATAAGAACTGATGGGGGCAAACCTCTGATACGATTTCCACGTCGGCTTGATAGATTTAATGCTGAACCAAAAATGCTTGCAACATTTCACTCGAAAAAACCCGTTCACCCGACCTAAACAAACCCTAAACAAAACCAGAAATGTCTTCAGTTTCCATCTCTTTGTGTTACACAACTTTGCAAATTTCCAGATACCAAAGCAGCCTTCTGGATCTCTCCCACGGCCCAGACAGCCAATACGGACCACCACCAGCCCTCCCAGTGGAACACTATCTCCATTCCGGTCATCCACGCGATGAAAGAAGAGTGCGAAGATCCCTCAGCAATGATCCAGAACAGAAGTGGGAGTCAATCGAATAATCCGCGTGGTTAGTACAGGAGATCTGACATTTTCCCTGGATGAGAACAGCACATCTACAGCCCCCACGATGGTTTTTCCAGCTGCAAATGATCAAGTAGTGGCGGCTAGTGGACTGATTTGTATGACCACGTCTGGATTTGCTGCCACTTTGATCGTTCTGCTGGCCATAATGATCATTTCCTGCTTGATGTCGGCGTTTTTGTGCGTCAAGTTGAAACCGTTCACTCACAAGAAAATCGTCGGTTGGGTTGGGTTTCCAGCCACTCAAAAAGTGGCCGGTAAAACGGTGGCCACCTCAAAAAGCTGCTTTTATTCGTGATCGGAATTGACTGCTTTGGTAGGAGTGTAATGTTTGTTAAGGGCGATTTCCGCTAATTTTTTTATGTGTGTGTTTTAAGGCAATTTTTAACGTGTTTAATTGGACACTGCAACTGCAAGTCTTGCCAGGGAAAATTTAATCGTTTTAATAGCACATTTTCGCATTCGAAACCCATTTTTGAAAACACGTCGCCCTTCTTGAATCGTTTTAATGAACATGTCAGCACTACCTCTTACTTTGTAATAATTTAAATAACTATAAATAACTACACGTTGTTTCTACAATGAATTAGTAAGTTTACGGTACCGTTTTGCTAAGTTTAAGGTTGATTTTATTTGCTTAACAAATTTTTTTGGTTGAGAATTCACATCGAATTATCAAAACGGTTCCGAGATTATTTAAAATGTATTATGCGATAACGCATAAAAAAGTACTTCCATTTTTATTGGAATTTTATAGTATTTATAGTTTAAGTTACCTCATAGGACATCTAATTTCAGTTAGTCGAATAACAATTTCTGGGTATATAGGATTAGTTGGGCGGCAATTTCAATGGATAGCAAACGCCCATTGGTTGAGCTGGCTTCCATTTCAATTGCCGTGGTCGTTTTAAAGGTAGTTTATCGGTTTCTACTATACAGGGCGTCATGATTTTAGGAGCATTATTCGAAAATCCAGCTTTTCAATCGTTTTCTGGTTATTAGTCAAGGACGCCCTGTACATTGTGTAAATACTGTCGGACTCTAGGTGGAGGTAAATTATTTATCTTTAATTGCATTAGTTTATTTTCCAAAACCTGTATTTTGTCTAATTATTAAAGCCACTTATTCTTTATCATGATCTGTATAATTTAGATTTATCTTTTCCATCTTACCTGCTCTGTTTTGTTTTTATGCCGCTCTGAGGTTCAAGCTAATGAGTAATCACAAATTCTTCAATTAATGTGTTGATTAGGGGTTAATTGATGTGTTTTTTAATGCGTTGGTTTACTTTGGCGATATTTTAACTGCAAACTTTATTAATTTGAGATCAGCAGCAGGAATTCTTGCGCTTCCGAAGAAAATATACAAAAATACACTTTTTATTTACATAATTTCCTTTCACTGTACACTTAGGACTATTATTATCGCATTTGACGCTTATCAATATTGTATAGAATGGTTTGAGTGCAACGCACAGAAATAAAATGAACGAAACCTATTTGTCTAATGATTTATATTCCCATTAATTATATACAAACGTGTAAAATAAATTAAATAGCCTCTTGTAGTGTAGAAGTGAATAAATATAACATATACATAATATATTAAGTGGAAACTGAGTAAGCACATAAAATTCATACATGAATACATATAAATGAGAGTCTAAAACCGAAAAACATGCCTTATTTAATTTTTGACTGAACGAAATACGTTTCCAATCCCAACTTCTTCTCATTGGGCAATACTCAAGAACCTTACTAGCTAGACATTAAGGTTTAACATAAATAAACTATGCAGACTACGTAAAAAACACTAGCTGACACTCTGGTTTTATTAACAAACACTATACAAGTATGTGTGTGCAATATTGTACTGATTAAATTTATAATGAAGTTTTTCGCTGATTTTTCTGCCCAACTTCACACAAAAAGAACTGAGCAAACAAGCAGATAAATTGAATCAGTAACGTTTACCAAACACGTAAAATACTGGTGTATGATATATTTACACAAACTAATTAATGTATTTAACAAAACTCATTTCCTATACACTTTTTAACTAAAAGTTTTAAGTGATATGTGAAATCCGTGCAACTTGCTTAGTTAGACTTAGTGTTAGCGTAAATTAGCAATCTTTGGCCCCTAAAACAGTAAATAATTACCCACCACCGACTACTTACAAACGAATTAATCTAGCTAGAATAGATCTAATTAAAAATAAATAAATCAATTGCTGTCCACGAGGATTGAGCATAAAATTGAGCAATTAACTAAAAGTTCGTTACTTTTGAGTTGATTTTTTCTGCGAAATTAGCCTATCAGCGACCTTAATTAATCATAACCTCCCGATAGAGTGTTTTAAGGTCAAAAAACAGAAGCAATAAATAATAAAAAATATTATTTACATTGAATTCCTACACTAAACAGTATCTACAATCTACAATAGATGCAACATTTCTGTCGCTCTCTATATTGCAATGTTGCCCGTACATTTTTAAATAACTGGTATTAGTTGTTTGAAAAAAAATAGACTTTTGTGCACCCGAAGCTCTCTAATCTCTACCACTCAGAGTTTTTCCATTTGAACTAGACGCAATGGACAGAGACGTATCCATTGTTCCATTGTGATCCGACATGCTGGACTCTGGTCGAAGAGTGGCCAATGAAGTCGATGGTTTTAACAGCTTCAAACCGATCCAGCTGGAAAATATGCTCATTGGAATTGAGCCGTTTTGGTGTTGCTGCTGTTGCTGTTGTTGCGTTGCTATATGCTCTTTTTGAAGCTGATACCTAAGACATTAAATTGAATAAACGCCTGTCAGAGTTTCAGTTGTTTTATTTTTTATTTAATTGCTTTGATTAATGTTTTATTGGTTATGGTTTTAATGTTTTATTATTAAACGTGGACTTTCTCTAGCTGTTCTCAATCGATTCTTTGATTCATTTCTAAATTTTTCGATAGAACTTTAAAATTTTTGAAGCTTCTCAAAAATAGATAGTTTTTTGGATTTAGCTGCAGCAGTGACATAGGTAGACATAATTTTTCAAGGATCTGCATGTTGTTAGATCGTATTTTAGGTGAAACTTTTAAAATTCGTTGTCGGACAGCTCGTGTACGCTTTGGAAAAATATTAACTTCCTCAATCCGAAAGTGGCGCAGGCAGGATTTATTTTCAGGAGTCTGCAGTTTTAGAACTTGTTTACTGTAAGATGCAAGTTTGAGGCTTCTAAAAAATTCTAGAGCACCCAGATTTGCCCAAAATTTCAAAAGACTTTCAATTTATGGTGTAACAATTGAAACTTGTTGGAGGTAGCAGTAGCGGATTACGCAAGCATTTTTTATGGGTCTGCAGATTCCAGTGAGCGTTCACTGCAGTCAAGGGTTGAAAGCTTCTAAAAAACCCGCAGGCTCTTGGCTTTGACTAAAATTTTCAGAATTTGTTGCCTGGTCATTTTAGTGGAGACTGAAAAAATGGAAGCTCGTTAGGTGTCAGAACGGTGGCGTTGAAAATTATTTTTCTAGAATTTACAGTTTAAAGAGCTCGTTTATTGAAGCTGCAACTTTGAAATCTCTCAAAAACCCAAACAGCATTTGAATTTTGGAAACATTTTCACCATTAGTTGCTTGGTAGCTTGACTGTCCTTTGCCAAAATTTAAATTTGCTGGTTGCAGTAGTGGCAGGGTTAAATAATTATTTTTGCTGGACCTGCAGATTCAAGCGCGGATTTTCTGCATTTTCAAGTTGCAAACCGTCTAAAAATTCAACTAGTCATTTAATTTAAGTGTATTTTTCAATATTTGTAGCTTAGTACTTGGGGTGTATTTCATAAAAATTCTAAATTTGGTGATTGCATCAAGGGCGGCGGCAGAAATTATTTTCCATGAATCTGCAGGTTCAAAAGCAGGTTTTCTGTAACTCCGACATTCAAAAGCTTTTGAAGACTTAATGAGTCCTCAATTTGGGTGAAATTTTCCCCATTTGCAGTCGTATAGTGCAGGCGTAGTCTGCCAAAATTCAGATTTGCTGGATTCCACAGGGGCGGAGGCAGCAATTTTTTAAAATAAATCTGCAACGTTTAGCGCGCGTTTGCTGTAAGTGATAAGCTCGAAACCTTTGAACTTTTAGAAGTTTAAAAATTTTGGGAGTTTTTTTTTATTTGCAGCTTGCGCGTACAGCAGAGATGAAAGTATCGATTTATTTAATGGCTCTGCTTAATTAGGAGGAAAAGTTCAGTATTTGCAGCCTTGTGGTTTAGATAGACTTTCGATAAATTAAAATTTGTCGAATTTCATTTGAAAATAAATCTGCAGCTGTTCCAACTCGTTTCCAGCAATTCAAAACCTTCGCAAAAACAAACAGCGAGTGTTTGGAATTAGGATAGATTTTCTAGAAAATTGAAAAATTAAGAGCCAAAAATTACCTATACAAGAGTGTTCCTGCAACTAGAGCTGAGACAACAGCTGAAACTGCAACCAGCACAAAAAGTATGCTAAATCCAGGCACTGGCATGCATATCCATAGACGACTTCCTCTCTATCCTGCCCTAAAAAATCCAAAAAAAATCAATGTGAGTCTTTTATGCGAATGGATGAACGTACCTGAAATACCGTAACTGCTTCTGCTCGATTATCAGGACTGAAGGCCAAATCAGCTTCGGAAATACCTCGTATATTCCACTGACACCACATCTGCCACTTCTGGCTTTCCTGTCGGATATCACCATTGATCTGCGTCTTCTATTGTTCTTCTCTAACTGGAACGCAAACAGACTGTCTTTAATGGGTTTTGTTAGGTTGGTCGATAATTGCCCCACAAACATTCGGAGAAGGATTTATCGTAAATGAAACAATGAGCTGTTGTGGGAGATTTCTACTCAAATATCCATTGAGACTTTGGTAGTTAATGTATGACAACAATACAAAGCCAATAATAGTAAACTTTACCAGTGAAACGCGAATTTCCCGAGTTTTGATTAACTTTTTCGCTGGCATTTTGCTTTAATTTTGCTTCCTCCTCGGAAGATGATTCTTCCAAGCTGCGTGGAGCTGCGACTGGCATTTCCAACTTCCGAGGCCCATGCGGGAATTCTCTTGGCCCACATGGAACATTTCCTAGATAAACGTTCATCTATTTGACACAAAGTACCCGTAATTTAAATCTAGCAGCTAAACTAAGCACATCAGTCCTTTTAAGCTCTTTAGCGCGTTTTATTGCACTTCAAGATGAAGATGGTGAGCACACCAGACTGATTAACTCAAGTGCAGCGATAATTCGAAAAGCACTTTGTCGTCTAGCGAATGCAAAATAAGCGCGCCTACACCAGTGTAGAATTGCCGATCTAAAGGGCCCGTTAAACATTTCAACTAATAAGCTGGTGAATATTAATTCGGATACAAACGCTAGCTTAAAAGCACCCTTCCATGTTAAAACAGTTATGCAAGGAATTATGTGCATATAAAGAAGTCATGAACATTTAAATGCATTTCCAATACTGGGAACTGGGCCATAATGACAAACATTACACAATGCAAAGTGGAGTCGGTCAGGTTTTTTTTAAATAGTTGCGCCGCACATAACTAGTCGATGCACCGTTTTTATGGATTTCAAATGCCTTTTATAGACAGGTAATTAAAACCCATACTTTGTCTTTAATGGTTGTAATGCCGTTATATTTCGAGCTTTCTTATGTTTATCATTATTTTGCTTCTTTTCAACTTCGGTAATGGGCTCTATTGGAAAACTGGAGGATTTTGGGAAAATTGTCGACAAATTAGTTGCGAGCTTTTCCCCTAATAATTAGCAGAAACTGGGGTGTTTTCAGTCTTTTTAAATAGGATAAATTCAGAAAAATTCTTCAACTTTTTGCTGTCTTTTGGTGTTTTAGATTTGCTTAAAATAGGGCTATTTGCAAAAACAATCAATACTTACATGATGGGGCCCCGCATGGACATCGACTTCCTCTAAATCCAGAACATCATCAAGAACATCCTCGTCTTTTTCATGTTTGTTGGCCGCGTTCGCACTTTTTTCATTTTCCCTTAAAACATTTTCCTTAGAGTTCGCAGGGTTGGGTTTTTTCCAGGATTTTCTGTTGTTCTGCTTATTCACATGGGCATTTAGCGACATTTTAATGCTGGTATTTCTTCCCCTGCAAAAATCATGTTTGTCACTTTAAGCAGGAAGCTACCCTTATTAAACTATCTGAATTACAATTAGGGGCGCTTTCCGTGGTCTTTGCTTGAAAAATGCGCCAAACTTGGGCAATTTGGGCTTTTATCAAACCTTGCAAAATGTTAGAGCGAAAGATTATCTTGCACGGCTGTTTGCTGCAGGGCTGCGTGCTCGGGTTGGGGAGTTACAGATTTTTAAGTCCTGCCATGTTTCCAGAACCAGTACTGATCGAACTTAAATTGAAAAATTCGCCACAACTTGACAATTTAGGGATTTTAGGAAATTTGCCAACGTAGTCGACCAAAGCACTCTCTTTCCACTTCTGATTGGTCCAGGTTCACATGGCCTCTGGTTGGGGTTTTACGAATTTTTAAGTCCCAGCGATGTTTCCAGAATCCAGTCTGATCGGGAAGTTACTTGAAAATTCGCCACAACTTGGAAACTTGAGAATTTTGATGAAATTTGGCAACATAGCGAAGCATTCTCTTTCCACTGCTGCCTGGTGCAGGTTTCCGTGGCTTCTGGTTAGGGAGTAACGAATTTTTAACTCCACCGATGTATTCCAGACCCAGTCTGGTCGGGAACTAAATTGAAAAATTCGCCACAACTTGGATAATTTGGGGATTTTTAGGAAATTTGCCAACATAGTCGAGCAAAACACTCTCTTTCCACTGCTGGTTGGTGCAGGTAAACATGGCTTTAGTTGAGGTTTTACAAATTTTTAAGTCCAGCGATGTTTTCCAGAACCAGTCTGATCGGGAAGTTACTTGAAAAATTCCCTTGGAAACAACTTGGGGATTTTTACGAAATTTGGCAACATGGCGAAACATTCTCTTTCCACTGGTGCCTGGTGCAGGTTCGTGTGGCTTCTGGTTGGGGAGTAACGAATTTTTAACTCCACCAATGTTTTCCAGAACCAGTCTGGTCGGGAACTAAATTTTAAAAAAATCTTTCTGACGTTTCGCAGGCACGAGTGGCACTCATCTTCAGAAGGGGTTTGCTCGGCGCAACATCTACTTCTCAAGCTGCGAGCTACTCGTGCTTGAGAAACGTCAGGAAGACATTATTTTCCACGATGGTGTAAAACCCCGAAAACTCAATAGCCTTTTTGACGAGTGGAGCTTAATGGACAGTTTTTGACGGGAAAAGCTCCAAAACATGAATTTGAAGAATGTTTGACTCTATAACAGAACAAGAAGGGTTGGTTACAGATCAAAACTCCTTAGAAATCGCCCAAAAACAAAAAAAATCGATTAATTTGCATTTGAAAGGTTTAAACTGTTTTTCCATTATTTGGTTGTATTCCTGCGGAGAAAATAGAAAATAGTTTGAGAAGCAATATGATTATTTTCGTTTGCCAAAAATTTTAAAAAGTCCAAAATTTTGGAACATTGAGTTTCAGTGATTGAGCTGTTTGAGACAACAGCAAAAAACGCGGATTCTGAGACATATAGAAACCTTCTAAGAATAACCAAAAGTGAGTGCTGAAATTTTCATGTTTAGCCGCGTTGCAAATTGTAAAACATTTCCAACAAAAAAACCATCATCAAGCGCAGTTTTCTCTGTGCTTTGGACATTAACACAAACATCAAATTCCGACGACTCTTTTTTTAATTTCCTCAATGTTTAGGCGTTAAGTTGAATGTAACTCACCTGAAGCGATTGCTGCGTCGTTTTCATGAATAATATCATCGTAAAGCATATCCTGCTCATTAAGCTGTTCATCCAAAGGATCTGGTGTCCTAAAATGAACAATTATTCTGTAGGTTTAACTTGAGAATTAAATGCGTTGCTGAACATTTTAGAAGTGCTCTCACTAAGAATCATAAACAACATCCTTCATAGGCATATCATCAATAGCACGGAAGCTTCAAATCGATCAATTACTAACTGATTACTTACCGATCCTTGATTTCAGACGAAGAAATCTTGTCGTCCTTCCTATCCAAAGGACTGTTATAGTGTTCAAAGTTTCCATCGAGATTCGGGCCTTTATTAGGCTGGAGCTGACAGTGGTCCAGACAACCGTGTCTGCAAATTTCGACTTTACATTTGATGTGCACACTCAAAGCATCAGGAAACTGCAAAAATACATTTCAATTGGACATTTAGCAGTAAGCTATGCAAGTAAAAAAATGTCTTACCTTAAATGCATGAAAAAATGCATAAGTGATGACAGAGGCTCGTTCATCAGCTCCTCTAGCTTTGAGGAATCGACTGATCATTTTCGGTCGAAGCACGCAACCAAACTCATCTGAGAGTTGAATAACGTGGCCTCCTCCGTCGGACGCAACGCACGATTTTACTCGCATGTCAAACTCTCCTAGAAAAATCGAAAAATTGCTCAAAATAAACAGTTTTTGCCAGTTGTTTCACTCTGTACAAAAGCTTAAAATTGAGTCACGTATCCTTAACGTATTCAATCTTTTTAAGCATTCATTCGGGATACTTAATAGGCAGTAGAAAAACGATGACAGACACAATGTTAATTAAATGTAGAGAATTATATAGTTTAATAATAACGGTACCATTTGCTTTGGGTTCGTTTTTTCAACACGTGTTAACACGGTTGGGTTTTTTATGCGGCCTGCATAAATTTGCACACATTTCGAATGGCCGGTCTAGACGCAGACAATAACTTTGGTGAATTTAAATTCTATCTAGTAGATTATTTGATAATTTATTTGCTAGAAACCATAGACATTTGAAACCATTCCAGAACAATTTCCAGCGGCACATTTTTCCAAGATAACCATCCACTAAGGCGATTCAAGCAATTCACATAATTTCGCCGACGGTTTTTCTCAGAATGGCCATCGCAATGGTCAGCAGGTCTGCATTAAATTGGGCATATCAGCCATCAGTCAAGATTCGCACCACTGATAAGAGTTAGTACGCTTGTGCGCCTCTTTTTCTGCTGTTTACTGATGCCGCTTTGTATCCTGCTCCGATAACATGTTTATCGGTTTTCCTCCCAATTTATTTATTTATTTCAGTATTTTCATTTTTTGTCTTACCTCGATAGTCATTGATCGCTACCACTAGTGTTAGGGTTGATCCAAGTGGAACAATGCCGCTAACTGGAGGCGCCCATGGACCTTTTCCATGCTGGATTCCATCCAACAGTCCACGTTATCACCTGAAATAAACACAGGTAGTTCTTTAAATTTTAAAGTCTGGAAAAGTCTGATATTTTCGGAAAAACTCGTGCAAGCAGACGTTTTGTCCATAATTGTAACGTTTTTTGCAAGATTTTTAGAGCGTGCACCTAAACTACAGGGCTCGAAATGCTTAAAATTTCTTCCAAATTTAGTAACTCGCAAGCTTTTAGAAGCGTTTAAACTTGAAACTTACAGAAAACCGCCATCAGCAGAACCAGGAAAAATAATTGGTATTTCCATCCCTGTTATACCCAACAAATTATTTTTTTGCCTAAATGCACTTAAAAAACAAACCGAAAACGCGCGCTAGAAGCTGCAGATTTATTTTTAAAAATTGCTACCTCCGGTCCTAAGGTATCCAGCAAATTTGAATTTTGGCAGACTACACCTGCACTATACGACTGCAGATGGGGAAAAATTCACCCAAATTGGGGACTCACTAAGTCTTCAAGCGCTTTTGAAAATCGAAGTTACATAAAACCGGCTTGTGAACCTGCAGATGCATGGAAAATGAGTGCTGCCTCCGACTCTTCAAGAATACGCAGTATGTACATGGAGCATGGTAGAATGGACATAAAGTATTGGGCATAAAAATTTGGAAAATTCACCCAGATTCAATAATCCATTGATTTTTTAGAAGCTTTCAAATTGGAAAAAAGCCTATAGCACACACTAGAACCTGCAAATCGTCTGGGTTTCAGGCTTTTATTTTTACATCGATCCAATTTGTATTATGAATTCAAACTCGGGAAGAAAAGAAATTTGAATGTACCACATAAAGTGGTTGCGACTGCAACAAGTTGGTCAAGACAATACAAATATAACACTGTGTTGAAGAATGCCGTCCCGCCACTGGCTAAAAGCCCCATAAATTCCATCTTGAATCTTCATCTTCCGTCCATTTAGCATCAACGCATCGAAGACGAAGAGTAAAAATTTGAGCCACGCGATTTGCGATTTTACCATTTAGCGTCGTCGATAAATTACGCTTTGTGGAAGGGTCGTAAGCCACTCGCTACAATGGAAGTAATTTTCCTGCTGTTCAGATTATTGGCGGCATTGTTAAAAGTTATATGTCTTCCTTACTGCTGGATACGAGGAATGTGCGTAGAGTGAGCGAATGAAAGTCACCATAAAATCGCTACTGACCAGCAGGAAGAAGCCGCCGAAGAAATTTATTACTTCCATTGTCATTTACAAAATTAAAGTTCTCGAAATCAATGAAACGAATTGCTGCAGGAACATAACTCAAATGTCTTTATTTACCAACTCGATTAACTCAGATTCATACTAATAAAGCTAAAGTTAATTAAGGCGCTTAATTGATAACAAGTGGTTATTAAAAGTACCAAATGAGGATGTTCTTAATTTAATTCCATACTAACGTGCGTCGAGGCGCGGTATTTTAGCGGAACTTGAAGGACTTGCTGTTTAATTTATGTGTAAATATCGCATTTATGTGTGTGTGTATGTGCAAGCCAATGTTATTTCATTGATTAAATAGTTATTTATTTTAAAAACATTCAAAATAATTGTTTTGTTGCATCGCAACTAGCTCAAACATGCTGGAAGGCTTTCACTAATTAACTCATTTAGTCTTTTTTTGTATATAGAGAGGGTTATATATTTGCATTTCCATGTGGAAAAATTTGAGAAATAATTACTTTGAACACCCGGTTCATTAATGTTCAACTGTTAAAGTCCTGCTAGCTGGTAATGGTTACATTATAATTTTTTCGAATTCTAGAAACGTTATGGACCGTTTGGTTGAGTATGGCCCTTGAGTTCCTTGCGGGAATTCTACAAAATGTTATTTAAATAATTTTGTCACTCTTTAATTGCCTTGCAGAAAAGAGAATTTATGCGATACATAAAACTGTCTCTTTACCAGACTGAGAGTTATTTGATTTATTTGCTCCTAGGCTAACATGAATTTTTTCTTGAGGACAAGATAATTTATGAGTGAAATGAGTTTTTTTAATACTAGTAAAGATACTGATGCCAGCTGATACAGATAATAACGTAGTCACACACCAAATCGATTAAACTTTAATAAAAACAGAGATATCGAAACGCAGTTCAGTCAGTAAAAGCTTACCCTGGATAAAAGCTTACCCCAACCAAATGATAAGCTAAACGTAGACAAACTTAGCTGAGAAGAACCAGAGAAAAGGTCCATCAACAGATCAATGCAAATTTATAAAGGAAAAACATCAAACTTTAACAAATTTTGTGGGCTTAAACCCAAAACTCATTTTTATAATAGAAAATCTTCAAATGCAAAAAAAGTCAATGGAATCTAACGAAATAACACTGCATTAAGAAAGTGATAAGATCAAACTTATAGAATAAAGCTAAAAATCCACCTATTTTCAATTGGAAATCCAAAAGCTTCACCCAAATTAACCCTTGAAAACCATTCTACGGGGCGTCAATTTGCAAACTTCCAACCCTAAATATCTCTCTTACAGGTAAAAATAAACAAAATCGGAAAGACACGTCAATTTTATTTGTTAAGGGGACACTTTCTTGTTTCAACCCCCTACGAGGAGTAGATGTCTCCCTTAGAATCTTAAATGGGAATGGGGTCAAGTGGCACATCGTTTTAAAGGGCCTTCAATTCTCTTTTCAGTGGAATGACCCTCCCCTACCTCTTCCTCGCTACGCCCATGAGTGGCACCGTTTCAAACTGTATTTGAAATAATTATTTGTAAATAACAATGCAATAATGTTTGTGTAAACACTTGCTTGTTGGTTTCCAGAACCAACATCGCAATGAGGGAAAGTTTAATTGTTTCTGCAACTTTGAAACGCGATTAGTCGGAAACCTCTGGAGAGAATTGAAGGCCCTTTAAAAACGATGTGCAACTTGAGCCCCATTCCATTTAAGCTTCTACGGGTGGCATCTACCCCTCCTAGGGGTTGAAAGAAGAGGCTAAGAATATTATTTAAAGTGCCCCCCTTACAAATAAAATTGAGGTGTCTTTCGATTTTTCATTATTTCTAACTGCAAGAAAGAAATTAATGAGTGCGAAGTCTTCAAATTGACACCCCGTATACATTTTCGATGAAGCATCAAAGGAATTGCGTAAAGCATAATAGCAGCACTTACAGGCCAGAGCTTTTGACCACAGGTCTTCGAACTAATGAACCAAAAATGTTTTTTGTTGCATTAAATCAGCTTTCAAAAAAACATTTTTTCGCTGGTCTCTGCGAGGGGGATTTTCTAATTCTACACATTGTAAATTGGCTGTTCCGGCCAATAATGGTCTCATATAATCGGAAGAAGAAACTGGGACTCAAACTAACATGTTCCCATTGGATGGTCGAGTAGGCAAAAAAGCTTCAATACAGTTTTAATCTGCTACAAATTAGAATACATTACCTACCTCGAAAATCCAGCTGAATGACATCAAGGTCGGCTATAACCATTAGGGGGTTTTGATGCGGTTTTTTCGTAGTCATTGAACCATTCGCACCTGAGTCGCTTCGCCTCGTCCCACACCTGTGATTAAAAAAAAATCGTGAGAACACGTTCCGCAAAAAGCTCGTTAATAGTTGCCGACAATTTGGATTGTGAATGAATCAGTTTCGTAATCCCAAACGACAATTAGTAATCGCACAAAGGCTGTTTCTTGTCGGTTGACTTTGCTTAACGGTATCTAATAAGTTGATTAGGAGCTTTTCGTTCGTTTTGAGCTCACAACGACAATTTTCGTTCGGATACTCACAGACGAAATTATTTGCATTTTGCCATTTCTAGATGGATAAATTAAATTTGAATCATCAACGATATTTGAGCTCTTAAAAACTCGGGAAATTAACGCTTTACATTAATTTCCAAATCTGACCTGTTAGAGTTTTTTAAGCACATGTTCTCATCTTCACTGTATTTTCAGAAACACTTTGACTCTCCTTAAGAGCTTGCAAACAGGCATTTGCTCTCAATAAAACTCGCCACAGCAGACACAACGCGAATCTGAGAAAATTTGCTCACAACTTGGAACCTCAACTGAAAAATCTCATACGCTCAAGCCAAGTGAGTCCCAATATTCCTCCAAGCCCTGTTTAGCAAATTTGCATTCAGCAGGTTTAACTCGTTTAATTTAAAGCGCCTGTTTAAAATCTATGCAATTAATCCCTCGAGCTTTTTCTAAAGGAAAACAACGAAACATGCAACACTTGGTTAGGCATAGTGTTGCATTCTCCATCTTTGTACCCAAGAAACAGGGCCATTGAATCGATTTGATTGATCCCATTTGTGGATTTTCTGACAACAGTTTACATACGCGGCTTTATCAAAACATCCCGATCTTGGGCCTCTGCCTTGCCTTATTGATGGTAAATACCAGACATTGAAATTCCTAATTGCAAAACTGCTCAAGCGTTTGCTCGCTCTTGAACTGGTATTAGTTATGCAATCTTTCGCTGTATCTGTTTCCGTAATTAATATATTTAATTCTGTTCTGGGAATAAGCGCCAAACCCAACCAGGTGCCATCAATCAAAAGCCTGCAACTTTTTGAGCAATTTACCTACCTACTTACCTCTAAGAGATCCTTGTCATATTGTACAACGACGGTATTTTCGTAAAAACTGGCCGTGTAAGTCCGGTTTGGTGCCGCATCTGGCATAGGCGATCCGAAACGAGAAGAAGTCTGCCCTGTGGAAGGTGGAACGTAGACACATCTAGAAAAAATAAACCTTGTTCATTTCCTTCTGGAAACTTGGACCAAAACTGTCTACCTGGGATCTCCATGCTGGCCTTTACTGGAAACAATGCCTTCGAATGGTTGGCTGAATGTAAGGTGCACATCCATGTGATCTTTTCCGCACATTACTTCCAGTGATTGAATGGCAGGCATTCCATCAGGCCGATCCAGAGGCCAAAGATCTCCGGCTCCATAAACTACATTCGATATCTGGAAATAAACTCCAGAGCTTTAAAGCAAAGTCATGCACGATTGAAATAACAAGTCGTGATTAAAGAGACTGGTCTTGGTCTTGCAAATTGCAATGCAACGTGCAAGAACAAGACTTTTGAAGGACTCTTGCAAATCCTCTGCTGCAATCATTAAAATATTGTTTAACAGATGCTTAGAAGAAGGCCACTTCTCGAAACACTTGGCTTTTATTGACTTTCGAAAAGCATTCGATTCTATCGACCCCAGATATCCCAACTTAATCCAAACAATTCACGAAAACGCCCCACTTCAAGTTAAATCAATCACGATCTTACTACGACAAAGTTCAATTGGCAAGCGGAGTTCCCCACAGTGACACCATATCCCCAAAACTCTTCAATCTGGCCTTAGAAGACGTTTTCAAACCAAGTAAATTGGGAAAATAGGGCGATTAATATCGACGATTGCTATCTAAATCACTTGAAATTCGCAGACGATATAGTCCTCATAAGTACAAACGTTTCTGAACTGGAGGAAATGCTACGTGACTTGAATGACTCTGCCAATCAAGTAGGTCGTGAAATGAATTTAATGAGACGAAGATATTGAGCCACAAAATCCACAAATTTCATCAAACGGCATGGATATAGCGAATATCGATCGTTACGCATACCTTGGCACACAATCAAGTCAGAGATGGACAGAGGCAAACGCAGACAAGCTAAGAAGAACACAAAGAGCAGTGGAAAGGAGGATATTGGAGCAAGCTAAGACAGAGGATCCGAAACGAAGACAAACAAAAATCACAGATATCTTTAAACGAGTGGAGAACGTAAGTGGCAGTGAGTGGGGCATGTGGCAAGGACAAAGCATCTGACCGATGGACATATAAGATATTACACTGGAGACCGAGGGTTACAAAAAGAAGTGCTGGAAGACCATAAAAGCGATGGTTGGACGACATTAAAAAGAAAGCAGGATGGTCTTAGTTTCAACTTGCCTGAAGAAAGCTGAAGGCCGCTCCACGTCCAGCAGTGGACTGACACAGACTGAACGAGGAAGAGATCAGAAGGATAATACTTTATTGAACATTTCTGGGCTTTTAAAAAATCATGTAGCATTCATAGCTTTTGCTATAATTGTTTTATTTTCGAAAACTTCACATTTTACAATTAATGAGAAAATCAAATTAGTATCATCCATTCGCGCATCTGCAGGAATTTAGAGCAAAATTTCTCTGAGACACAATTTGGTCTCAGAAACGGCCTGGGAACACGAGAAGCACTATTTAGCTTCCATGTCTCCCAGGTAAAAAGGCTTTTGACACGGTCCGACATCGGAAGCTTATTGAAATCTAAAAGGAGCAGGCTTCTATGACAGAGACATTCGTTTAATAGCAACTCTATACACAAACCAAAGAGCTACTGTCCGCCTGGGACAAGACCTGTCTCTGAGTTTCCGATGAAAGAGGAGTCCGCCAGGGATATATTCTTTCGCCAATGTTGTTTAACTTAGAGAACTGTTCAAAGAGGCACTTCAAGATGTTTCAAGATGGCATTTCCATCAATCGGCTGATTCTCAACAATCTGAGATATGCAGATATGCACATGGTGCTGTGGACACTTCAGCCGAAGGTCCTTCAGAGGCTGATAAACCGAGTTGTGATCGTAAGCGATCTATACGGGATGAAGCTGAACTGCAAAAAGACTCATATCCTTACGTGATTAAAAACAACATTAACAACACTCAGTTCTACATGAATGATACGGCCCTTACGCACACAAGGCAAATCTCGTATCTCAGCTGCAACCTTAATGAAGACTGAGGCCACTCGCAAAAGATCAAGAATAGAATAGAGAGGGCAAGAAGTTCGTTCAATCGCATGTGGAGTGTGCTGGGCAACATGCAACTTAACATCCAGACGAGAATTCGAGTCCTCCGATTTTACATATTTTCCAGACTCCTACAGACTCCTCGTATTAGACGTATAGAGGCTTTCGAAATGTCGTGCTCAGAATATCATGGATTCATCGCGTGACAAATGTTACGGCACTGGATCATATGAGAAAAGAACTTGAAATTCAGAACATCATTAAAACGAGAAAGCTTGTATATTTTGGGCATGTTATGAGGAACGAAAGATACCATCTCCTCCAGCTGATACTGTAGGGCAAGATCGAGAGTAAACGAGGTCCCGGCCGAAGAAGAACTTCGTGGCTTGAGAACATTAGGCAGTGGACAGGAATGACCTCTAGCACCCTGTTCAGATCAGCAGTAAACAAATTATCTGGACAAACGTGATCACGCCAACATCCAGAGAGGATAGGCACTAAAAGAAGAAGAAAATCAAACGGAAATCAAATAGGGAAACAGCCAGAGCTTATTTTATTGTTATGCACTGGTTATTATTATCTTTTAGTTTATTATTATTATTGCTTTTAATGAACTAATTGTATTTAATTTTACGCCCTATTAAAAGCCAGAAGTGCAAGACTCATGCACGACCACGACCATGCTGCTCGTCGTCTTGCTTTTCTCATCACTAATACCAACAACAATTTCAATTTCACATAATTAAAAAGTAGTTTGTTTATTTTCTTATTCGAATCGATTATCAATTACGCTGTCAAACTCATCATTTTCTCAAGCAGAAATTTAAAAATTAGTAATTGCAAATAGCATCTCAATCAGTTCTGTAATTATTTCTCGAGTGCGTTGCTTTCTTTGCAATGGAACGATATTCAGTTGTTATTTCCATCATTATGCGGTAATTGTTAGGTTTACGGATCGCTTTATTTTAATTGATTTTAATTAAGTCCCCTTTAGGAAATTATATTTGGATTAATCATAGTCGCGAAGATGGTTTCCTATGAAAGGCTATGATTTGAATTAAGCATATTTCTTCGCACTGCCATAACGCTATCATTATATCACCTTTATGGCCATAAACGTTGTATTTAGGCTTTATGATGCATAATTTGCCCGGACAATAATGAGGCCTGGCATTTTAGTGCGGAGAATTTAAGATTTAATGGAGATTTTCAAAGTGCAGCTAAAGAACTGATTTTTTTTCTCTGCATTTTTCAGCAATCTAAATAAGTAGAAAAAGCTTCAATTTATATCTATGGCATCAGACGATTCATGCTGAATTAAACATTAACGGATTTATTGTTGCAGCATGCGAAAGTTGTGCAGCTAACAATAAACAAAGAAAGCCCATTTAGCGTTATTTATCTTTTAATTGTGCTAATTTCACAGTTTCCTCCACTCAACTGCAAGGATATAAAAATATTAGAGCCACCATTTTCATTTAATTATCCAATTTCTGTTCGTAATTGTTCCGCTAATGGGGCTCAGATTACCTTTGATAAATAAATTAGTTGCTTACGAAGGCTTTTCTTAGGCATTTTTGCCTGTTGCAGGAATTTCAAAAAAACTGTATTTTGAGCAGGAAATTGAATGGAATTAAAAGCCAATCAAATCGGGTGTGAAGTCGGAATCACTTGATTGGTCTTCTTCTGCAAGCCAAAGTCGTGCTTGCTATGATTCACGCCGACCGGAAATTCTTTCACATTCCTCAATGTCTGGGCATTTGCCATGTGATAGATGTAATAAATTATGTTATACGGTGAAGATGATTGACATTTTTCAAATGCCGCTCATTGCTCAGCTTTGATTCAAATCTGGGATAAAGAGCTGTTTGCTCAGCGCCGATCTTTATTGAGATCATGGCTTGGCTGCAAATATTTATTTAAAGAACCCATAACCAATCAACCTAACTCACGACCCATAATGGCTCAACTGTTATTAAATTGGGTTTGGGGCTCATGAAAAATCAGTCATGGTTTATTAGGCGATCGATCGAGTTGAACTAATGGGCTTTCGAATCAAATTGCAATGTGCCTGATTGCCATTTCGCCAATTAAATTTGAGCTTTACACAGGGTTTTAAACGGGGAAAGGTTTTCATCTGGAGCTTGTTTTCAAAAATGTTATTTATCAGCGAAAAACTTACACACAAAATTCAACAATGTGACTAGTTGACCAAACGTCTTGGGTCAGTGGTTACGACCAAGCAAATTTATAACGGGATGTCGTGAGTGCATGTTGAAACAAAATAATACATTATTATTCGAATAAGTAACTCGAACGCCGGTTTTTCATTTTTTTAAGCAAACATGCATGGTTTGATTTCCGTTTTTTTAGGAAGTTGCATAAATGTTCATCAAAGGTGTGAGCTATTTTGACTATCATGCTTAACAGCTGAACAACAGGCATCAACGATCACGCATTCATTAGCTGGTCGTATTAGCATAGCTTGAAGCCACGCAAGTAACACTAAATGGCACGTCGTTTTCTCCAAGCAAGTGTAAATTATCGTAATATGATGAATCCTTTCAATAACTCCATCCACAGTCGGAGATTCTTACATAAATTATCAACAGCAATTAACTGGTCTTATTAAATTTAATGCCAGATTCCTGTATCGGTTTTCCTCCTATTAATGCCATTATACGTAAAGAACGACCACCCATTGGTTGGTGAGGAAAAAAGATTGAAGAGATTGTGTTTTCATCGGGGAATCCAGTTGATATCGGTTTTTAAATATAAGTTATTAATTGGCATCGTATTATTTCTTGTTCGTAGATGGAACAGGGGAACAATTACTCATTGATCAATCGTTCGTTTTAATTGCATAGTCAACCTGAGGGCTCCTCAATATGCTAAAAAAGAATTTCTCGATAATAAGGCCAATATTTTCGCCTGAAAACAGTCTAGAGTGTTTTTTGGCGCATTTTTCTTCCCAGGGAACCAGGAATTGGACGCTCATTGAAAAACACTCTACACTTTTCTGAGCAGAAACTCATACTAGTTTTATGCGGGTTTGAAATTCGGTTTCCCATTTACACCCTGTACATTTCCGTTTAAAACCGCAACTTGAAAACATTAATTACTACAGACAGATGCACTCCCTGGCCATTGAAGGATAAAGAAGCTGCCACTACAAATCTTCAATTAACTTATAATTTGAGCCTACATAAAATCATAACTTTCTCACCACTCAACGTCGTAAGCATCTTTATTATGTCCATTATGCGTTCAAGCAGTTATATTAAACGGAATGGCAGTTGGCAGATGAAATTCCTCAAACGAACCAACTGTTCCGCACATTCTAAGCAAATCGAATCGAAATGATAACAACAGATGCAAGAAATCGAATTAATCGATCTTGTTTGTAGGTGTCTTCGAGCTCATCAGATACAACCTGCTATGCGTACCGGCAATATTCCTCTATCGGATAATCAGCCTCTATATCAGGTACCAGATGCCACATTTATTTCTTGTTAATCACGCCAAATCATAGATTTTCATCGGTTTAGGCTTTCACAAAGTTTGGCTAGTTGAGGGCGCTAACTGCAGTTTAAAGATGACCTAACTTGATCAGTTCAAGTAAAGTACCTACTTTACTTAATTAGTGGATCGTAAGTGCATTTGTTCTTTGGTATCTGAACGTGCTTCTTCAAGTACTACACAAGGGCGGAAAGACCGATAGGTCGATAGCCTTTTTTTAGAAATAAAGATGTTTACTACTACTACTGATTTCCAGTATTTAGGAACGTCAACTTTTAAACTATTTCTGATACTTGAAATTAATTGAAAGACTCACAGAATACTTCAAGATATAGCGAATTTAATATTCAAAGTTTATTATATTCATTAAGATAAAAAAAATCCTTCTTAAAAGGTAAGAATTGAGATAGGAAAATTGCTAGGGTTGTTTCTTATGCAGTAGGAAAAAATAGATTTGTAATAAGAGTGTTTTAGACTGTGGGACCCAACTTTTAGGGAGTGTTCAGGGCATTAATAATGGACATTAGAGTAGACGAACCCAGTCACTCTTACAGATGAGCAGCACGAAAATTTTCAGGTTGAGAATTTTTCAAAATTTTTCACGACCAAACTGGACCGACTAGACATTTGAAATTTTGTCCAGGTTCCTAACCATGACAGGGCACTGCAAGTGTTCCAAATTTCGATCTAAACCGCCCACAGGCTGGCTTTGCAGCAATTAACAAACGTAGAGTTGAGCCTAATCAGAACTTTCAAGTTGGGCCATTTTCAAAAAAGTTCTCACGTCCCATCTAGAGCAAGTAGACTTCAAGTTTTGAAACTTGAACAACTTTCAAGACTTCACGTTTTGTACACTTCTCACCACAATGGTGCGCTCAAACCTGGATCTAAATGGCTTAAATAGTGAGTTGCAGGAAGTAACAACTAACAGACGAGCCTGACAAAACTTTCGAGCTGGCCCATTTTCAAAATTCTCACGTCCGCTTGAATGTTCTCCAGGTCTCACCAATGAAAGTGGCTAGAAATCGAGTGAGTTTCAATCTGAACGGGTTACAGGCTCATTTTCCAGCAAAAGACAAACTTTCATTCAGTTAAGCCTGAGAAGAAATTTCAGACGGGGCGATTTGAAAAACCTTTCCACGTCCAAACTGGACCGACTGGACACTTGAAATCTTATCCAGTTCTAACCACGGTCGTTCACTGGAAGTGTCGCAAATTTCGACTCAAACCGCTGCAGAATAAGTTTGAAGGAATTCATAAAATTACAGACGAGCCTGACCAAAAATTTGCCATTTTCAAAAAATTCTCACGTCCAACCAGGAGTTCCTAGACACTTAAAATTTTGCCCGGTCAGTGTCCAGAAATATAGAGAATTTTTATCTGAACGTAATGAAGGCTGATTTTCAAGACAAACTTTCAGTTGAACCTGACAAAAACTTTCGCGCCGGGCCATTTTCAAAAATTCCGCACGCTCAAACTGGATTGACTAAACACTAGAAATTGTGTCTAGTTTTAAACAAGAATTGTGGCTTAAAATTTGATGAATTTCACTCAGAACGCACCGCAGGCGGATTTCCAGTAAAATACAAAACTAGACAGTTAACTTTTTCTCCAGCTCTAAACAAGGTCAGTGGCTCAAAATGGGCTACATTTCAATCTAAGCGGGCCCGCAGGCTGATTCTCCAGCAAAACACAAACTTTCAGTTGAGCCTGACAAAACTTTCATGCTGGTCCATTTTCGAAAATTCCTGCCGTTCAAACTGGATTGACTAGACAGTTGAAGTTTTTCTCCAGCTCTAAACAAGGTCAGTGGCTCAAAATGGGCTACATTTCAATCTAAACGGACCGCAGGCTGATTCTCCAGCAAAACACAAACTTTCAGTTGAGCCTGACAAAAACTTTCATGCTGGTCCATTTTCGAAAATTCCTGCCGTTCAAACTGGATTGACTAGACAGTTTGAAGTTTTCTCCAGCTCTAAACAAGGTCAGTGGCTCAAAATGGGCTACATTTCAATCAAAAACGGACCGCAGGCTGATTCTCCAGCAAAACACAAACTTTCAGTTGAGCCTGACAAAAACTTTATGCTGGTCCATTTCGAAAATTCCTGCCGTTCAAACTGGATTGACTAGATAGTTGAAGTTTACTCCAGCTCTAAACAAGGTGAGTGGCTCAAAATGGGCTACATTTCAATTTAAACGGACCGCAGGCTGATTCTCCAGCAAAACACAAACTTTCAGTTGAGCCTGACAAAATCTTTCATGCTGGTCCATTTTCAAAAATTCCTGCCGTTCAAACTGGATTGACTAGACAGTTGAAGTTTTCTCCAGCTCTAAACAAGGTCAGTGGCTCAAAATGGGCTACATTTCAATCTAAACGGACTGCAGGCTGATTCTCCAGCAAAACACAAACTTTCAGTGAGCCTGACAAAAACTTTCATGCTGGTCCATTTTCGAAAATTCCTGCCGTTCAAACTGGATTGACTAGATAGTTGAAGTTTACTCCAGCCTCTAAACAAGGTGAGTGGCTCAAAATGGGCTACATTTCAATTTAACCGGACCGCAGGCTGATTCTCCAGCAAAAACACAAACTTTCAGTTGAGCCTGACAAATCTTTCATGCTGGTCCATTTTCGAAAATTCCTGCCGTTCAAACTTGATTGACTAGACAGTTGAAGTTTTCTCCAGCTCTAACAAGGTCAGTGGCTCAAAATGGGCTACATTTCAATCTAAACGGACCGCAGGCTGATTCTCCAGCAAAACAAAACTTTCAGTTGAGCCTGACAAAACTTTCATGCTGGTCCATTTTCAAAAATTCCTGCCGTTCAAACTGGATTGACTAGACAGTTGAAGTTTTCTCCAGCTCTAAACAAGGTCAGTGGCTCAAAATGGTGCTACATTTCAATCAAAACGGACCGCAGGCTGATTCTCCAGCAAAACACAAACTTTCAGTTGAGCCTGACAAAAACTTTCATGCTGGTCCATTTTCGAAAATTCCTGCCGTTCAAACTGGATTGACTAGACAGTTGAAGTTTTCTCCAGCTCTAAACAAGGTCAGTGGCTCAAAATGGGCTACATTTCAATCAAAATGGACCGCAGGCTGATTCTCCAGCAAAACACAAACTTTCAGTTGAGCCTGACAAAAACTTTCATGCTGGTCCATTTTCGAAAATTCCTGCCGTTCAAACTGGATTGACTAGACAGTTGAAGTTTTCTCCAGCTCTAAACAAGGTCAGTGGCTCAAAATGGGCTACATTTCAATCTAACGGACTGCAGGCTGATTCTCCAGCAAAACACAAACTTTCAGTTGAGCCTGACAAAAACTTTCATGCTGGTCCATTTTCAAAATTCCTGCCGTTCAAACTGGATTGACTAGACAGTTGAAGTTTTCTCCAGCTCTAAACAAGGTCAGTGGCTCAAAATGGGCTACATTTCAATCTAAACGGACCGCAGGCTGATTCTCCAGCAAAACACAAACTTTCAGTTGAGCCTGACAAAAACTTTCATGCTGGTCCATTTTCGAAAATTCCTGCCGTTCAAACTGGATTGACTAGACAGTTGAAGTTTTCTCCAGCTCTAAACAAGGTCAGTGGCTCAAAATGGGCTACATTTCAATCTAAACGGACTGCAGGCTGATTCTCCAGCAAAAGACAAACTTTCAGTTGAGCCTGACAAAAATTTTCATACTGGTCCATTTTCAAAAATTCCTGCCGTTCAAACTGGATTGACTAGATAGTTGAAGTTTACTCCAGCTCTAAACAAGGTGAGTGGCTCAAAATGGGCTACATTTCAATTTAAACGGACTGCAGGCTGATTCTCCAGCAAAACACAAAGTTTCAGTGGAGCCTCACCGAAACTTCCATGTTGAACTATTTTAAAAAGTTTCTAGGTCCAAACCTGAAGCAGGCAGCAAATTTGTTGGTAGATACGTTTATCAAACACACTTTTCTCCACCAGACAGGTAGGTTGAAATACCATCAGAGAGTGGACTGATTTTTGAAAAATCCCCAAAATTTCAGCTCATACTGGCCATAGCTCGCAAGTCGACACATTTTCAAAAATTTCTCACTCCTAACACAGCGTCGCCAGACACTTGCTTTTGAAAAATATTTCGCTGCTTTAACATCAAAATATTCTGTGCAGAAGTAGAAGTCACACATTTGATAAACCTCAATCAAACACTATTTCCAACAGCATTTGTTGTTTGTTCTTTGAAATAGCGGGCCTAAAATAATTAAAACATCCAAACCGACTGAACAGCATTCAAATCTGCGTCTAATGCGAACCAGAAGAGCTGAAGAATCGTCGTAATAATGTAGTGTGGTAGGTTTTTTTTCCATATAGGCCTTTTGCTAATGTTCTTTATTAAAATTAATAGCATTGCGTGTTTGGACGTGTAAACAAGAGCAGAAACGTGATGTAGCACATCAGCGAACCATGTTTGATTATTTCGAGGCAAAATTGCTAAGAGATCGAAATGCTAGATGTGCAAAAAACAGAGAATGAAATCGTTTGTAAACATGGAGAGGCGCTTTGTTGTTCCAATAGTCGAAGCTGAAGCTGAAAGATAAATCAATTAATCATTTGGACGTTGACATTTTTTTGGGAGCACAAATTTACTAATGAAACATGTTTTTTTTATGGAACATAAATTTATGGATTCTGTGGCTGGACTGCTCTGTATATTTGCGCACTTTCAATATCTACTGAAGGTGTGTCTATAGTTGGCTTGAGTTCCCATTTCAACCATCAAAGAAATTTCAGTTTCTATGTACAAGTGTTCTTTTCACTTGTTCCTGTGAAAATTAATCTGAAGGAATGAAATCGGGTGATCGTACATGTGTAGAGATTTTAACCTTTTGGGAAGTGAGTAAATTGAGCCTGGTCAGTTGGAAGCCCATTTTTCGGATGATGCACATATTAAAAAAAAACTCGACAGGAAAAAGCACGCAATAAATTTGTTACATTTTCATGAGCTATCATAGTCCGTCATCCAACGTGTACTTTCCTTTCAAGCTAATCCGGATCATAAGAATTCGGATATCTGGGGCATCACTTTCTGCATGGTCTCAAAATCCGATTGCATGTTATAAACCAGCAGGAAAACTGTGAAAATCAATGTTTCCCTTACAGCCAAACGCATCATTATCAAGCTGAATTAAGTGGAAAAAAACAGTGTGGGATTCTGAAAATGTTCAATATTCAGTAAACTTCATTTATCATGTAGCAACATCTGTAGTTGTTTTAATAAACACGATTTTGATTGTTGTACGAGGTGTTATTCCGGTCATAACAGTAGAGCCATTACATGCCAGACATATTGTCTATGTAAGTGTGTATGAGAAAAATATCTTGACCTAGATCACAAAGGCTTGAATTAATGACTTTTAGAGCGTAAAAGTGCGATAACTTTCGGAGCCGGAATATGGGCCAGTTTTTTCTTCGGCAGGGATCTTCTGGAAGACTTTTTAGGTGGCAAAAGCTCTTCTTTGAGGATTATTCTATTTGGTTGCCGCAGTCGCTTTTCCCAGCCGTGTAATAATAAATACTACGCGTTACATGCCTGCCGACTTATTGTAGTGATTATTCTCGCAGTTACCGCCCGTAGCGTATCTAGGTGTTTTAGTGCAATATTTATAATTATCGTTCATAGGAAACAGTCACAGGAAATATACACAACAATTATCGTTCATGTTGGGGATTTAATTGAATATTTTTCAGCTCCGGCAGGGAAAACCGCAGTTTTACTAGATGGAATGCGTTGAAGAATTTTATCAGTTGATCAGTTCAAAAAGTTCAAATTTTGAGAAGCATCAAGTGAAGAAGAAGATTGAGAAGCATCAGTTCTTGATAAATTTTAATGGCAATTTCAGTCTTCAATTGGGTTGCTGCTAAAAATCGGTATTAATCCTGGTAAAATGTGCAATTGCTTTAAGCGAGACACACTGTCTGCGGCGAAAACATGTGTGAGAAAAATCCGTTGACCCAGAATTACAAAAGTTGGAATTAAAATAATAATGAGCCGGTTAGATTTATCGACTGTCAGGAACGTAAAAAGAATTATCAAAAGAATCTCCGAAGTTTCGAAGCATTCAGTAGGAAAAAAACGGTTGGTGGTATCCAGTTAAACAAGTTCGCGTATTATAATCCGTTAGTTGTTCTCTTGAAGAGTTTAATTTCGTTATGAGGAAAAATGATGGTCTTCCACCGTCAGAACTTCGTTAAGAAGAAGTCCCAGCGCTAATAATGGGCCAGTTAATCAAAAACTATCAATTCTATTAGATCTACTACAACCACGGCGTTTCACTTCTCGTTTAGCCCAATAATTTCCATGTTCACCTAATGCAAAAACACCATCTACACCACCCATTGAGGTCAAATTGTGAAATATTGCTTTCAATATCTCACCGGTGCTCTACATTTTTAATTAGCCGCAAATTACTCTAAAATTATCATGGTAGAGACCTCGTTTTCATATGAAGGCAACGATTCCATGCCACGCTCATAAAGCAATTTTAATCATAAGCGGAACTGCATTCATTGAAAAAAAGTGTGTGATACACTTCCATTACAAAAAAAAATATGTGGATTTTACACGGAATATTGTGTGTTTATCTGGTGTGGACTGGAAATTATTTTCCAGTTTTTGTTATTCAGCTTTGTTTATATTGAATCTTCAAAGGAAAGCAAGTCAGTCAGTAGTCGATTTCTGATCTAAGTCGGTACAGATCCGGAAATGTGCTAATCTCAGGCACCCCCAAGGACGGTTTGGAGCCTGTTAGCTCTAAACAGCCTGAAAATAACACTCCGGAAATCTGGGCTTTATTTGCTCATATGTTTTGTGCGAAATGTAAAATTTGCGAATGCAAAATACATAAAGCAGGAAATATCGACAAAATCAAAAATTTTATAAGAAACTTAAAACAGGCGACGTGAAAAACTGTGCGTGTAGAACAATGAATATGCGGATGACACGGCGATCTTGAGCAACAGTGGAGGAATCCTTATGAATCGAGCTGTAAAAGCCTGCGAGGAATTGAAGAATCAAAATCAAAGAAACTATAATAGAAATAATAAAATTACATCTGTGGTTTGCGTGCTCAATGGCGATTGAGATCACTCAGTCGAAATAAAACCCTAAATTGCAAAGCCCGAGGAAGCCTGTTAGCTCTAAACAGCCTGAAAATAACACTCCGGAAATCTGGGCTTTATTTTGCTCATATGTTTTTGTGTGAAATGTAAAATTTGCGAATGTAAAATACATAAAGCAGAAAATATCGATACAATGAAAAATTTTATAAGAAACTTAAAACAGATGACGTGAAAAAACTGTGCGTGTAGAACAATCGATATGCGGATGACACGGCGATCTTGAGCAACAGTGAGGAAGCCTTATGAAACGAGCTGTAAAAGCCCGCGAGGAATTGAAGAATCAAAATCAAAGAAACTATAATAGAAATAATAAAAATTACATCGGTGGTTTGCGTGCTCAATGGCGATTGAGATCACTCAGTCGAAATAAAACCCTAAATTGCAAAACCCGAGAAAGCCTGTTAGCTCTAAACAGCCTGAAAATAACACTCCGGAAATCTGGGCTTTATTTTGCTCATATGTTTTTGTGTGATATGTAAAATTTGCGAATGTAAAATACATAAAGCAGAAAATATCGACACAATGAAAAATTTTATAAGAAACTTAAAACAGATGACGTGAAAAAACTGTGCGTGTAGAACAATCAGTATGCGGATGACACGGCGATCTTGAGCAACAGTGAGGAATCCTTATGAATCGAGCTGTAAAAGCCTGCGAGGAATTGTAGAATCAAAATCAAAGAAACTATAATAGAAATAATAAAAAATTACATCTGTGGTCTGCGTGCTCAATGGCGATTGAGATCACTCAGTCGTATTAAAACCCTAAATTGCAAAGCCCGAGAAAACCTGTTAGCTCTAAACAGCCTGAAAATAACACTCCGGAAAGCTGGGCTTTATTTTGCTCATATGTTTTTGTGGTGAAATGTAAAATTTGCGAATGCAAAATACATAAAGCAGGAAATATCGACACAATCAAAAATTTTACAAGAAAATTAAAACAGATGACGTGAAAAACTGTGCGTGTAGAACAATCGATATGCGGATGACACGGGATCTTGAGCAACAGTGAGGAAGCCTTATGAATCGAGCTGTAAAAGCCTGCGAGGAATTGAAGAATCAAAATCAAAGAAACTATAATGGAAATAATAAAAATTACATCTGTGGTCTGCGTGCTCAATGGCGATTGAGATCACTCAGTCGAAATAAAACCCTAAATTGCAAGGCCCGAGAAAGCCTGTTAGCTCTAAACAGCCTGAAAATAACACTCCGGAAATCTGGGCTTTATTTTGCTCATATGTTTTTGTGTGAAATGTAAAATTTGCGAATGTAAAATACATAAAGCAGGAAATATCGACACAATCAAAAATTTTATAAGAAACTTAAAACAGATGACGTGAAAAACTGTGCGTGTAGAACAATCGATATGCGGATGACACGGCGATCTTGAGCAACAGTGAGGAATCCTTATGAATCGAGCTGTAAAAGCCTGCGAGGAATTGAAGAATCAAAATCCAAGAAAACTATAATAGAAATAATAAAAATTACATCTGAGTGCTGCGTGCTCAATGGCGATTGAGATCACTCAGTCGAAATGAAACCCTAAATTGCAAAGCCCGAGAAAGCCTGTTAGCTCTAAATCGCCTGAAAATAACACTCCGGAAATCTGGGCTTTATTTTGCTCATATGTTTTTGTGTGAAATGTAAAATTTGCGAATGCAAAATACATAAAGCAGGAAATATCGACACAATCAAAAATTTTATAAGAAACTTAAAACAGGCGACGTGAAAAACTGTGCGTGTAGAACAATCAATATGCGGATGACCGGCGATCTTGAGCAACAGTGAGGAATCCTTATGAATCGAGCTGTAAAAGCCTGCGAGGAATTGAAGAATCAAAATCAAAGAAACTATAATAGAAATAATAAAAATTACATTTTGGTGCTGCGTGCTCAATGGCGATTGAGATCACTCAGTCGAAATAAAACCCTAAATTGCAAAGCCCGAGAAAACCTGTTAGCTCTAAACAGCCTGAAAATAACACTCCGGAAAGCTGGGCTTTATTTTGCTCATATGTTTTTGTGTGAATTGTAAAATTTGCGAATGCAAAATACATAAAGCAGGAAATATCGACACAATCAAAAATTTTATAAGAAACTTAAAACAGGCGACGTGAAAAACTGTGCGTGTAGAACAATCAATATGCGGATGACCGGCGATCTTGAGCAACAGTGAGGAATCCTTATGAATCGAGCTGTAAAAGCCTGCGAGGAATTGAAGAATCAAAATTTAAGAAACTATAATAGAAATAATAAAAATTACATCTGTGGGCTGCGTGCTCAATGGCGATTGAGATCACTCAGTCGAAATAAAACCCTAAATTGCAAAGCCCGAGAAAGCCTGTTAGCTCTAAACAGCCTGAAAATACACTCCGGAAATCTGGGCTTTCATTTTGCTCCTATGTTTTTGTGTGAAATGTAAAATTTGCGAATGTAAAATACATAAAGCAGAAAATGTCGACACAATGAAAAATTTTATAAGAAACTTAAAACAGATGACGTGAAAAACTGTGCGTGTAGAACAATCGATATGCGGATGACACGGCGATCTTGAGCAACAGTGAGGAATCCTTATGAATCGAGCTGTAAAAGCCTGCGAGGAATTGAAGAATCAAAATTTAAAAAAACTATAATAGAAATAATAAAAATTACATCTGTGGGCTGCGTGCTCAATGGCGATTGAGATCACTCAGTCGAATTAAAACCCTAAATTGCAAAGCCCGAGAAAGCCTGTTAGCTCTAAACAGCCTGAAAATAACACTCCGGAAATCTGGGCTTTATTTGCTCATATGTTTTTGTGTGAAATGTAAAATTTGCGAATGCAAAATACATAAAGCAGGAAATATCGACACAATCAAAAATTTTACAAGAAAATTAAAACAGATGACGTGAAAAACTGTGCGTGTAGAACAATCGATATGCTGATGACACGGCGATCTTGAGCAACAGTGAGGAATCCTTATGAATCGAGCTGTAAAAGCCTGCGAGGAATTGAAGAATCAAAATCAAAGAAACTATAATAGAAATAATAAAAATTACATCTCTGGTCTGCGTGCTCAATGGCGATTGATATCACTCAGTCGAAATAAAACCCTAAATTGCAAAAGCCCGAGAAAGCCTGATAGCTCTAAACAGCCTGAAAATAACACTCCGGAAAACTAGGCTTTATTTTGCTTATATGTTTTTGTGTGAAATGTAAAATTTGCGAATGCAAAATACATGAAGCAGGAAATATCGGCACAATGAAAAATTTTATAAGAAACTTAAAACTGATGACGTGAAAAACTGTGCGTGTAGAACAATCGATATGCTGATGACACGGCGATCTTGAGCAACAGTGAGGAATCCTTATGAATCGAGCTGTAAAAGCCTGCGAGGAATTGAAGAATCAAAATTCAAGAAACTATAATAGAAATAATAAAAATTACATCTGTGGTCTGCGTGCTCAATGGCGATTGATATCACTCAGTCGAAATAAAACCCTAAATTGCAAAACCCGAGAAAGCCTGATTAGCTCTAAACAGCCTGAAAATAACACTCCGGAAATCTGGCTTTATTTTGCTCATATGTTTTGTGTGAAATGTAAAATTTGCGAATGCAAAATACATGAAGCAGGAAATATCGGCACAATGAAAAATTTTATAAGAAACTTAAAACTGATGACGTGAAAAACTGTGCGTGTAGAACAATCGATATGCGGATGACACGGCGAGCTTGAGCAACAGTGAGGAATCCTTATGAATCGAGCTGTAAAAGCCTGCGAGGAATTGAAGAATCAAAATTTAAGAAACTATAATAGAAATAATAAAAATTACATCTGTGGGCTGCGTGCTCAATGGCGATTGAGATCACTCAGTCGAATTAAACCCTAAATTGCAAACCCGAGAAAGCCTGTTAGCTCTAAACAGCCTGAAAATAACACGCCAGGAAATCTGGGCTTTATTTTGCTCATATGGTTTTGTGTGAAATGTAAAATTTGCGAATGTAAAATACATAAAGCAGGAAATATCGACACAATCAAAAATTTGATAAGAAACTTAAAACAGATGACGTGAAAAACTGTGCGTGTAGAACAATCGATATGCGTATGACACGGCGATCTTGAGCAACAGTGAGGAATCCTTATGAATCGAGCTGTAAAAGCCTGCGAGGAATTGAAGAATCAAAATTTAAGAAACTATAATAGAAATAATAAAAATTACATCTGTGGGCTGCGTGCTCAATGGCGATTGAGATCACTCAGTCGAAATAAAACCCTAAATTGCAAAGCCCGAGAAAGCCTGTTAGCTCTAAACAGCTTGAAAATAACACTCCGGAAATCTGGGCTTTATTTTGCTCATATGTTTTTGTGTGAAATGTAAAATTTGCGAATGCAAAATACATAAAGCAGGAAATATCGACACAATGAAAAATTTTATAAGAAACTTAAAACAGATGACGTGAAAAACTGTGCGTGTAGAACAATCGATATGCGTATGACACGGCGATCTTGAGCAACAGTGAGGAATCCTTATGAATCGAGCTGTAAAAGCCTGCGAGGAATTGAAGAATCAAAATTAAAGAAACTATAATAGAAATAATAAAAATTACATCTCTGGTCTGCGTGCTCAATGGCGATTGATATCACTCAGTCGAAATAAAACCCTAAATTGCAAGGCTCGAGTAAAGCCTGTTAGCTCTAAACAGGCTGAAAATAACACTCCGGAAATCTGGGCTTTATTTTGCTCATATGTTTTTGTGTGAAATGTAAAATTTGCCGAATGCAAAATACATAAAGCAGGAAATATCGACACAATGAAAAATTTTATAAGAAACTTAAAACCGATGACGTGAAAAACTGTGCGTGTAGAACAATCGATATGCGTATGACACGGCGATCTTGAGCAACAGTGAGGAATCCTTATGAATCGAGCTGTAAAAGCCTGCGAGGATTGAAGAATCAAAATTTCAAGAAACTATAATAGAAATAATAAAAATTACATCTGTGGTCTGCGTGCTCAATGGCGATTGAGATCACTCAGTCGAAATTAAAACCCTAAATTGCAAAGCCTCGAGTAAGCCTGTAGCTCTAAACAGGCTGAAAATAACACTCCGGAAATCTGGGCTTTATTTTGCTCATATGTTTTTGTGTGAAATGTAAAATTTGCCAATGCAAAATACATAAAGCAGGAAATATCGACACAATGAAAAATTTTATAAGAAACTTAAAACCGATGATGTGAAAAACTGTGCGTGTAGAACAATCGATATGCGGATGACACGGCGATCTTGAGCAAACAGTGAGGAAGCCTTATGAATCGAGCTGTAAAAGCCTGCGAGGAATTGAAGAATCAAAATCAAAGAAACTATAATGGAAATAATAAAAATTACTTCTGTGGTTTGCGTGCTCAATGGCGATTGAGATCACTCAGTCGAAATAAAACCATAAATTGCAAAACCAGAGAAAGCTTCAAAAAAATGCGTAAATCGCTGTTCGATCTCAAATTCGAATTCAAACATTCGACCCCCACAATAAAAAAAATTTCGGTCATAAATAAAAATTTTACATGCGTGTTTTTTCAGCTCAATCGACTGCTTTCGACCTAAGGGCTCAAAAATGTGCATTTATGAAGTGTTTGGGTCAATAACAAGGACGAAATCATCGTTTAAAAATCGTGAACGCTCAAAAAACGCTTGAAATGTCCTGAAAATATCGATTATTTCGGAACTGAAACTTTAAGCGAGTTTTTCAATGAGTTCGTTGCATTCCTCCCTTCCTTGAGATGAAAATAATCTATAATTCAAGGCATTTTGTAGGCCTCTGGAAACAGCCTGAAATAACTACTCCGGAACTTGGGCTTTATTTTGGCCCATTAGTTTTTGTGTGAAATGTCAAATTTGCGAATGCAAAAAAAACATAAAGCATGAACATATCCGGACACAATGAAAAATTTTATACGAAACTTAAAAACCGATTGATTGTGAAAAATGTTGGCGTGTATAGAACACTCGATATGCGGATGACACGGCGATCTTGAGCAACAGTGAGGAATCCTTATGAATTCGAGCTTTACAAGCCTGCGAGGAATTGAGAATCCCAAAATCAAAGAAGAAACTATAATAGAAATAATAAAAATTACATCTGTGGTTTGCGTGCTGAATGGCGATTGAGATCACTCAGTCGAAATAAAACCCTAAATTGCAAAACCCGAGAAAGCCTGTTAGCTCTAAACAGCCTGAAAATAACACTCCGGAAATCTGGGCTTTATTTGGCTCATATGTTTTTGTGTGAAATGTAAAATTGCGAATGCAAAATACATAAAGCAGGAAATATCGACACAATAAAAATGTTATAAGAAACTTAAAACAGATGATGTGAAAAACTGTGCGTGTAGAACAATCGATATGCGGATGACACGGCTGATCTTGAGCAACAGTGAGGAATCCTTTATGAATCGAGCTGTAAAAGCTTGCGAGGAATTGAAGAATCAAAATTCAAAGAAACTATAATAGAAATAATAAAAATTACATCTGTGGTCTGCTGTGCTCAATGGCGATTGAGATCACTCAGTCGAATTAAAACCCTAAATTGCAAAGCCCGAGAAAGCCTGTTAGCTCTAAACAGCCTGAAAATAACACTCCGGAAATCTGGGCTTTCATTTTGCTCATATGTTTTTGTGTGAAATGTAAAATTTGCGAATGCAAAATACATAAAGCAGGAAAATGTCGACACAATGCAAAAATTTTATAAGAAACTTAAAACAGATGACGTGAAGAACTGTGCGTGTAGGAACAATCGATATGCGGATGACACGGCTGATCTTGAGCAACAGTGAGGAAGCCTTATGAAATCGAGCTGTAAAAGCCTGCGAGGAATTGAAGAATCAAAATTTAAGAAACTATAATAGAAATAATAAAAATTACATCTGTGGTCTGCGTGCTCAATGGCGATTGAGATCACTCAGTCGAAATAAACCCTAAATTGCAAAACCCGAGAAAGCCTGTTGGCTCTGAACAGCCTGAAAATAACACTCCGGAAATCTGGGCTTTATTTTGCTCATATGTTTTTGTGTGAAATGTAAAATTTGCGAATGCAAAATACATAAAGCAGGAAATATCGACACAATCAAAAATTTTATAAGAAACTTAAAACAGATGACGTGAAAAACTGTGCGTGTAGAACAATCGATATGCGGATGACACGGTGGTCTTGAGCAACAGTGAGGAAGCCTTATGAAACGAGCTGTAAAAGGCTGCTAGGAATTGAAGAATCAAAATTTAAGAAACTATAATAGAAATAATAAAAATTACATCTGTGGTCTGCGTGCTCAATGGCGATTGAGATCACTCAGTCGAATTAAAACCCTAAATTGCAAAGCCCGAGAAAGCCTGTTGGCTCTGAACAGCCTGAAAATAACACTCCGGAAATCTGGGCTTTATTTTGCTCATATGTTTTTGTGTGAAATGTAAAATTTGCGAATGCAAAATACATAAAGCAGGAAATATCGACACAATCAAAAATTTTATAAGAAACTTAAAACAGGCGACGTGAAAAACTGTGCGTGTAGAACAATCAATATGCGGATGACCGGCGATCTTGAGCAACAGTGAAGAATCCTTATGAATCGAGCTGTAAAAGCCTGCCAGGAATTGAAGAATCAAAATCAAAGAAACTATAATAGAAATAATAAAAATTACATCTGTGGTCTGCATGCTCAATGGCGATTGAGATCACTCAGTCGAAATAAACCCTAAATTGCAAAACCCAAGAAAGCCTGTAGGCTCTGAACAGCCTGAAAATAACACTCCGGAAATCTGGGCTTTATTTTGCTCATATGTTTTTGTGTGAAATGTAAAATTTGCGAATGCAAAATACATAAAGCAGGAAATATCGACACAATCAAAAATTTTATAAGAAACTTAAAACTGATGACGTGAAAAAACTGTGCGTGTAGAACAATCGATATGCGGATGACACGGCGAGCTTGAGCAACAGTGAGGAATCCTTATGAATCGAGCTGTAAAAGCCTGCGAGGAATTGAAGAATCAAAATTTAAGAAACTATAATAGAAATAATAAAAATTCCATCTGTGGGCTGCGTGCTCAATGGCGATTGAGATCACTCAGTCGAATAAACACTAAATTGCAAAACCCGAGAAAGCCTGTTAGCTCTAAACAGCCTGAAAATAACACGCCAGAAATCTGGGCTTTATTTTGCTCATATGGTTTGTGTGAAATGTAAAATTTGCGAATGCAAAATACATAAAGCAGGAAATATCGACACAATGAAAATTTTATAAGAAACTTAAAACTGATGACGTGAAAAACTGTGCGTGTAGAACACTCGATATGCGGATGACACGGCGATCTTGAGCAACAGTGAGGAATCCTTATGAATCGAGCTGTAAAAGCCTGCCAGGAATTGAAGAATCAAAATTTAAGAAACTATAATAGAAATAATAAAAATTACATCTGTGGGCTGCGAGCTCAATGGCGATTGAGATCACTCAGTCGAAATAAAACCCTAAATTGCAAAACCCGAGAAAGCTTCAAAAAAATGCGTAAATCGCTGCTCGATATCAATTCGAATTAAAAAATTCGACCCCCCACAATAAAAAAAATTCGGTCATAAATAAAAATTTTACATGTGTGTTTTTTCAGCTCAATCCACTGCTTTCGACCTAAGAGGCTCAAAAATGTGCAATTATGAAGTGTTTGGGGTCAATAATAAGGACGAAATCATCGTTTAAAAATCGTCAACGCTCAAAAAACGCTTGAAATGTCCTGAAAATATCGATTATTTCGGAACTGAAACTTTAAGCGAGTTTTTCAATGAGTTCGTTGCATTCCTCCCTTCCTTGAGATGAAAATAATCTATAATTCAAGGCATTTTTAGAGAGTTTTTGTTTTTTCAAAAATGGACCGCTACAATTAAAAAATGTTTGCTCTTAAATTAAAATTTTACATGCATGTTTTTTCAGCTCAATCGACTGCTTTCGACCTAAAAGGCTAAAAATTGTGCATTGTGCTCAAAAAAGTTGTTTGGATCAATAATAGAGAAGAAATCGTCGATTAAATTGAAGGAACGTCTCAAGAATTTTTCGTATATCACCTTTTTCCATTCAATTTAACGTTATGACGATAAAACTATTTTTCCCAATTCCCACCGAATACAGGGTGTTTCACCTAAATCTCGGAAATTAATGAGCAAACGATCGCTAAAATAGCCATGACTCAATTATGGAAATTATTTATATGAGAAAAACTGTACGTGTAGAACAATCGATATGCGGATGACACGGTGATCTTGAGCAACAGTGAGGAAGCCTTATGAAACGAGCTGTAAAAGCCTGCGAGGAATTGAAGAATCAAAATCAAAGAAACTGTAATAGAAATAATAAAAATTACATCTGTGGGCTGCGTGCTCAATGGCGATTGAGATCACTCAGTCGAAATAAAACCCTAAATTGCAAAACCCGAGAAAGCTTCAAAAATTGCTGTTCGATCTCAAACTGAACATCTAAGTCATCCAGTTTCAGTTTTGCTGCTTTTTTAGGTTTCATCACTCAAAAACATTTGCAAATAATTATTTTTTTGTCGATTCCGGTGCCGCAAGTATAAATACTTACCAAAATCCCGAAAAACACGTAAAAAAGCAAATGCGCCTAAGTTGGAAGATTTGTCTCCACATATTCCCTGGGGCCCTGAAACAATACATTTTAAATGAAACTCCACACAATGCATTTAATCTGTTAAATGCCAATACATTCCATCATAAAATGGCACTTGCGACTGTTATTAATTAAAACTAGCAAAAATGCCGTCGAAAGCTCACATGCATGCGATTAAAAATATTAAAAATTAGTTTGCAGTTTCAACTGACAAATGGTTGATTCTCGTTTAAAAAACCCATTAACTATCGATAAAACTGATATCTAAATAAATATTTTGGACATCAAGAAATTAATTAAACTCCTGATGAGATTTAATAGAAAATTAAATATTCATTAGGTTTGAATGGACCAAAATAAATATTTTCTGGGCCAAACTGAAACCCCGTTAATTCCTGAATCCAAAGCCTAGATTCGGTTTGTAATTTCTGCATTAACCATATGGAATCCACTCAGCTAACAACAAAACTCGTTTGCAATCATTTTCCATATTCAAAAGCTGCTTCATTTGCAAAATGTTACAGACTGCATACATAAATAAATATAATTGATTGTCAGGATGGTATTTAAACAAAATTAATCGTTTGCCGAAGCCAAAGTATCGGCCGCTTGGCAAGAGAAAATCCGAAATATTTTCCATATTTTGTTAAATCCTTTGGCTCTGAGGCTGGCTACTTAACACCTACAAAGTTATCGATAGATTGGGCATTATTTATTCAATCTACACGTTTTGTGCCCCAGCATCGATATTTCCAAGAAACGTGCTTCACGAATTTCCTTTCGGTGCCCGCACAAATTTATTGTCTTAACCTATCGCTATAGTGTAGTATGTAAAACAAGACACAAACACCTACTGGCCATAATTCCGATGTGACGGTGTCTGATGATAAATATGTGAGAATCCTTAGGTGGTAGGTGGAAACTGCATGTCCACAGTACACAAGGTGTGGTGCAAAGGTTAAAGGACACTTAATAATTAGCGGTTCTAAAACATGGATGGGTACACGAAAAAAGGCCTTTTGTGATTTATGACAAGTCATAATGAAATATTGAACTTCCAAAGATTAATCGGTTGTTTAGTCATGCTTTAACTCATATCCCATCGAGCTAGAGGCGAACAATCCATGTACTTTTACTTAGTTGTGGTTCTTTGCAAGATTATTTGAATTGTCTCTGGTGTGATTGTGAGGAAACGGACACATTAAGGCCACACATAAAGGACCTGAATGCCTTTGAAATATTTAAAGTTTTCAAGGTGGAAAATGTCAATTGTTGGTATGAAAATGATTACAAACATGCGAAATGCAGTTTGGAATTTAAGTTTTTCGATGAAAAATATATTTTTCCTGATGTTTCACAAGCACGAGTGGCTCGCATCTTCAGAGTGGTGCTGGTTTCAAAGGAATGGCCCCGAAAGCTCAAGTATTTTAAACGTTAAAATATTTATTTTGATAACTTAAACTATCTTAACTGTAAACTTAAAATTATTACAAAGCAAAAAAAAATCTCTCTTCTATGTCATGTCTTTTCATCGTCTAGAAGGTTGGTTCAGTCGTGTTGGAAGTGTTCAAGTAGTGTTGTTGTTGGGAAGCCGAAGCGGGTTTGTCTCGTTTGTCTCGTGAGGGGATTCAGTCGGATCCAGTTGTGGGGACTGTTTTTCCATTCGTTTGCAATTGGAGTTGTCTTTCTGTTATTCGCATTATTTTTATTCGTTCGTAGAGTAGTTGGTTTGAGGAGTTGTGTAGTTCGTTTTGAGGATGTCTTATTTTCGTTATTGATCTCAGGGCAATCTGTTCTGTTGTTTGAATGTGTTGTTTAGTTTTCCTAGATGCATTCGCTGTCAGTATATGTCAATAGTCAAGCAGAGGTCTACATATCGATTGGTAAATTTTTGTGGCTGTCTTTGTACTAATTCCTTTGCCTTTGTACGTCAGTGATCGGAAAGTGTTTTGTCCGTTGAATGATTTTTGTTCTTACGTTTTGTGCGTGTTTTGTAAATTTAGTTTTGGGTCTATTGTCATTCCTAGGTATTTTGCCTCTTGTTTTGGTCTAATTCTGTTTCCGGCTGTTGTTATTGATGGAGAGTCGTCTTTAATTTGGTGGTTTGCTAAAAGTAGTTGGTTTTTCGAGGCGTTTGGTGTAAGTCTCCATTTGTAGATCCAAGCAATGGTATTGTCTGTTAGTGTTTGAAGTTTTTGTACTGCTTTTACTGTAGTTTTGTCGTGCACGATCAATGCAGTGTCGTCGGCGTATTGTAGTATGTAAGCAGATTTGTCAATGTGTCTTTTGTCGTGGAGACTGTGATTGTATATGTGGTGGCAGTATATATTGTAAAGAAGGGGTGATAGCGGGGATCCTTGCGGGAGTCCTTGTTCAGGGAGAAAGCAAAGGAATAGAGCATATTTTCCCTAGATTCGAGAGAAGATATTCGATAGCTTGTTGCCAAAATCGATCAAGTTTGAAATAACGTTTCAAGATTTTTCAAATATCACATTTTAACCATGGGCCATTTTTAACGATAAAACTCTTTTTCTGCCAAATTTCCAGAAAAAAAAAAACTCATTTAGGCAGAAATTCCTATAAATAAAATAGTTGCAACGCCGCGTCCCCTCTCGGGCTACCTTTTCTGTGAATTACCCAAAACGGAGCTCAACTAGCACTCATTAACACCAGGAGTGCAAGACGGTTTCCAAATCTTTCCAGTAGAGGTAAAATATACACCTTTTGGAACCTGAAGGCTAAAGGCATTTTCAATGATTTTCTATTGCAAGTAAAAGGAGGAATATTTTCCAATCAGTCGAGAGATTTTATTTTCATTAAAAACAACTGCAACAAAGTTAATAATGATCTCTATTTTTTCGAAGAAGACTATCGACAAATCGGTCTTTGTTGATAAATAAAAATAAAAACACCAACATATCTACTACACACCATAAAGAACTTACTAGAAAACAGACAACTACAAGTACGAATTGACAAAACACTGTCATTTTCTTTTTCCCTGAAACAAGGGCTTCCTCAAGTATCCCCGCTCTCACCGTTTCTCTACAATATATACTGCCATGACATATACAATTACAACTTACCAGACAAAATTCAAATCGACAGATCGGCATACATATTACAATACGCAGACGACACGGCACTTATTGTACATGACAAAACTACTGAGAGAGCAGCTCAAAGACTCCAAACACTAACAAACACACAATGACATGGTTTTATAAATGGAGACTAACACCAAACGCGTCAAAAACCAACTTCTTGCTCACAAAACCACAGACTCAACGCTGACTCCCCTACAATAACTGCAGACGGCCAAACGACACAACTTAAAAACGACGTAAAATACCTTGGAATCACAATTGACCACAAACTTAAATTCACTAAACACATACGAAACATCAGGGCAGAAACAATAAAGAGAACAAAACACTTCCGATCACTAACCTACAAAGACAGAGAATTAGCACAAACCCCCGCCACCAAATATATAAAGCTATTTGTAGACCCTTGCTAGACTATGGACATATACTCATGACCAACGGAACAGAAACGACAAAACGTTATATACAAACAACAGAACAAATTGCACTAAGACTAATAACACGAATAAGACACCCCCAAAACCCACTACACAATCCCTCCACCCAACTACTATACGAACGCACAAACATGACAAAGATTTCGGAAAGACTCATACACCTACAGACAAAATGGACAAACAACCCCTACAACTGGACCATACTGAATCCCCTTTGTCTTACAAGACCAACCAGACAATTCCGCTTCCGTTTCCCCTACATCAACGCTACTCGAACACTTACAAACGCAACTGACTACTGGACAATAAAATAATTTTTTCTTGTCATTAGAATTGGAAAGTTTATTTAATAAGATTATTAACCTAGAATAAGAGAATTTTCATCTTTATTTTTGATTTACATTAAGACTACACGTATTAAACAAGGGCAGAAACGCCGATAGGTCGATAGCCTTTTTTAGAAATGAAGATGTTTACTACTACTGGAACTATTTGGAACCGTCTTTCCTTCTTCTGTTTTCGTCAATAAAACGTGAAAATTCTTGCAAATAATTGCGATTTTCAGGCTTCGTTCCTAATGGAAATTTTTAGAGCCGTCTTCTACTCCCGGTGCTAATCTGAATGGAAAGATTTGGACTTTATCCAAAATGCACTCTAATTAAAAGATGTGCCTTAATAATTTCCTTCCTCATGCGGGATTTGCATAACAAAACGTAATCACTGGCATGTAGAGAATGACATTATCGTCGATTAGACCATCCATGAATGAAATTATTTCAATTACACAAATTAATAACTGACCTGTCTCACTGTAACCCACAATACCATTAATAATATAATGATGGCAATGTATAAGGAGTATAGGCTGGTGCCTACAGATAATGATTCCGAATGTCATAACCACATCTCGAAGAGAGTATGATTACAATAATGGCAAATGAATGGTTGTTTTATAATTTGTTTCCATCCTGGTTTCATATTGGTCCAGCGTTTGATACCCATAAATGTGGCATCCAATTTTATAAACGTTGTCTTTTAGTATGCTGTGTCATTACTATAGTATGTAAAAGGAAACATTAGACGCTCGGAACATGGTTTCTATTAATGCAGTATCAATTTCTAATCGGTTGCAAGCATCTCAGACCATAAACACCAAAATGATTTAAGGCACTTGAGAACAAAATTCACTTAGAACTAGTTAGCAATTTATTCAATCACAAATGCTCCGAAAATGGTAAACCATGTGAATTTGCGTCATAAATGTTAGAAGCCTTGTTGATTTATGACTTGGTTACTTTGTAAAATCCTGCCACATCCATAAGAAACAAATATAAAAGTAATTATATCCGCCAAGCGGCGTTTGGAATTATTATATCTAATTGAGTAGTTAATTATTTAATGAAGCATAATTAAAAGGACGTGTTAAGAACGTTAACTAGATAGATTCAAATGGAAGCCGCTCTATTGGCTATATTTCATTTGCAATTATCTTGGACTTAAGCTTATGTATGCTTGCAAAACGTGTTTAGTTAAATTATCGTTTAGCTTCTCAAGCTTGCATCTTTGCAAATTGCAAAAAATTGATCTCGATTTGCCTATGTTTCAATACTTTGAAGTTTCATAGCGCTTTAATAGAAAAACCATCAGAAGACAGGCGGTTTTTCTTATAAGAAAGCGACATTTGGTTCTTAGCTTGAAAAGCGTCCTGTGGCCGTTTTCCTCCAGTTAACAATGACATTTTTTGGGGCTTTTAGGCCGTCGAGGAAAACAATTTCTATTAAGAAATAGAAATAGTTTCAAGCGATGGCCGCAAAAGCCTAACTCTCTTGGACATTAAAATATTTATTTTAATGAAAGTTTACTTGGAGTACCTTTTCTCTTGAGATATTCGCTTGCTTTAATCTGCTGCTTAAGTCGATTAAATTTAAACTTTCAAGAATTTTTCAAAAATCCCATTTTCCTTTAAGTTAAATTATTAGACTATAAAACTCTTTTCTGGAAATTTCCACCAAATAGAAGGTGTTTCACTAAAGGTGCGTGTTCTCTATATATCGAAAATAAATGAACAAAAACTTATAAGCTGGGTAATTTGCCTCCAAACGTGGAAGGTAAATTAAAATTCCAAATATATGCGGAAATGCTCGAATATTGGAGAATAAATTAAAAAAATAAAGAAATAAATTTCACTATTTATAGCTCTCTTTATTCTTATTCAGTTGAATTTTTTTCTAGAGATGTTCGATGGAACGTCTCAAGAATAAGGAGAAATCTTCGGTTAAAAAACCGTGGACACTCAAAAAAAGCTGAAAATGCGCTAAAAATAATCGATCGTTTCCGCACTGGAACTCTAGTGTGTTTTCAATAAGATTGATGCATTCCTCGCTTCCTTGAGATCAAAATGATGTAGAATTCAAGCCATTTTGAGCAAATTTATAAATTTTCAAAAATTAGACCACCGCAATAAAAAAGTTTCGATCATAAATCAAATTTTACATGCGTATTTTTTTCATGTCAATCGACTGTTTTCGACCTAAGGGCTCAAAAATGTGCATTTATGTAAGTGTTTGGGTCAATAACAAGGACGAAATCATCGTTTAAAATCGTGAACGCTCAAAAAACGCTTGAAATGTGCTGAAAATATCGATTATTTCGGAACTGAAACTTCAAAGGAGTTTTTCAATGAGTTCGTTGCATTTCTCGTTTCCTTGATATGAAATAATCTATAATTCAAAACATTTTTAGACATTTTGTGTTTTTTCAAAAATTGACCGCTACAATTTAAAAAGTTTCGCTCAGAAATCAAAATTTTACATGCGTGTTTTTCAGCTCAATCGACTGTTTTCGACCTAAAAGACTACAAAAGGTGCATTATGAAGTGTTTGGGGTCAATAATAAGGACGAAATCATCGTTTAAAAATCGTGAACGCTCAAAAAACGCTTGAAATTCGCTGAAAATATCGATTATTTCGGAACTGAAACTTCAAGCGAGTTTTCCAATGAGTTCGTTGCATTCCTCGCTTCCATGAGATGAAAATAATCTATAATTCAAGGCATTTTTGGACATTTTATGCTTTTTTACAACTTGATCGCTACAATTAAAAAATTTTCGCCTCATAAATCAAAATTTTACATGCGTGTTATTTCAGTTCAATCGACTGCTTTCGACCTAAGGCTCAAAAATTTACTTTCATAAAGTCTTTGGAGCAAACGATCGCTAAAGTAGCCTTAATCAATTCTGGAAATTATTTATACCTTCGAAAATTTCGCACAAAACGTGGAAGTAAATTCTAAATCCAAAATATTTGCAGAAATATTGGATAAACAAAAATAAATGAAGAGAAAGTCTCTGGTAATATTATTAGGAACTTGATGAATTTTGCATATTTTTGTTTCAAGGAAGGATTAGCTTTTAAATCAATGTAACTTCTAAACGACTTGTCTGATTTTAGCGATTTTAGGCTTTTTGGAAAGGAACATGTAACTGCTTTAAACCATCGTGGTGTAAAGTGGATGCTGATGGCGTCTAATAATACTAGTTGGAGGTGTAATTGCAACCAAAACTGTATTTTTGATTTAAACCCAAGACAAAACCTTGGAGAATAATTACAAATTTCGATTTTTACTTTTTTGGGACCATGATATGATGAATCCACCGGGTGTTTGAAATGTTCGGGTTAGAAGCCAAACACCGTTAACATTGAATATTTTGCCGGGAATATATTTTTTTAGGCACTAACAGATTTCATCTTACACGAGTGTTAAAAGCACCCAACTTTATTTCTCTCTCAAACAACCCAAACGGTGCTAAATTCAATAAGCCGTTTTAGAAGCTATGGCGATTTAAATTTTCACTTTCCACAGCTTCTACTTGGATCAATGAGTCTTCAAAATCCAACATAATACAAACATCCAAGTTCGGCATTGCTGTTACCAAAGACATAATTTTCCCACAAGAATTTAAAAAAAATCCAGGATTTTCTCATGGTTACTTTATTGATAAGCCTTTCTTTCCTGAACCCAGTAGTTTCCACACAGCCAGTTACCACCCTTAAAGAGACACACTGTATAATTATTTTTTGTGTGCTAATGGGTGACGGATTATGTTAGTTCTTTGAAATCACCTACAAATTTAACACGTGGAACATGCAACATCTTTGTAAAATCATGCAAAATTTTGCAGGTTTTCACTTCGAAACCCGAAAGCTCTGAAAATATACGCAAAATAATCTTCACATAATTTCATAAATTTGTATTCAGAATATAAGTCCAAACAAAAAATTAAAAAAATTGCGGGCTCATTAAGGACCCCCTGTTGGTAACTTAAGAGAAGAGAGAAAATAAAAAAATCCTCCAGTTGAACTTCCGTTTTCTGCTTTAGCTTTAGCGCGAAATCCCAAAGCAACTACTGCTTGAAACTGTCTAAAGCCATTTAAAATTCAGCTGTGTGTTTTTTGGAAAAAGCTTCGGACGCGCAAATTGGCGACACCAATTTAGGTATGATTCAGGTATCATGTTCTATGCACATCCAATACCCTCAAAAAATAAAAGTCTGATGTGGAAGTGCGCGGAAGAGTAATAGGATCATTTTTCTTTGAACAGTCTCTACTGGACAAGTATATCTAGAATTTCTCCAACTCGAACTAATTCCAGCATGTGTTGTCTTCATTTCTAAACCCATTAGAGCCAGACCTCTTTCACGAAGAACTGATTTTCCAGCAAGTGATGATGGCATAACGTTTGCAAAAAACAGTTAGCTGAATTTTAACTAAATTTCGGCATTACTTCTGGAGTCACTGTATGATGGAGTATAAGGACACTTACTCTCGGCAGTTCCAGAAATCGAATGGTCATAAGAATAAAAAGTCCAATATGTGTTCCCATATCCCCACTGACGGGTTTTGAGCTAGCTATCGTATTGGTCGACGTCACTGAAAGGTTACCGGCATCAAATCTCATTCACACAGCGGTACATAACGGCAAAACCCACGAAGAAGCACACGTTACATATATTCCCAAATGAAGATTGTGCTCTATATGTACGAAAAGCCGAAAAGAAGAGAATGAAGAAGGCGCGTCGGCACCCGACGCGAACCAAACTGCTCTAGACTGAAGACATAGCGGGTAGATGGAGTCTTTTGCTGCAGGATGGGTTTTTGGTTCAACTGTGCGCGACTGGCGCGGTCTTTTGCCTGAAATGAACAACTGAAGATGTGTGGCACAATGTTGCTATATTAATAGATTTATTGTTAATAACTTCCAGGCTCAAGCGACCTATTGTAGTTGTCTTCATTCAGCTAAACGTGCTTGGGCTTCTGCAGGAATACACTTCAACCGTTCCATTCAACGCAAATTATTTTACTATTGATAACTGATGCCCATGTTACCAGTACTGTTGAAGATTGAAACAGCCAGAAGCAAGATTCCTCCTTTTTCTTTCCGCCTCGGCGCAAATGTTTCATCCACTCTTACTCACACAATTTTCCATCGGCAGTCATGGACGCTTCCATTCGGACACAATCTCAAACAGTTAAACAACCTTCTTCTTACCTACGTCTATTGCCTGATGATGTATTATAATAAAGTTTATGCAAATAGGAAAAAAACGAACATAAAACGGTTTCTAATAGCATTTCGAATCAATTCGACCGAATCCAAACCGAAAACGTGCCAAATGGATGCCCACTTATAAAATCGAAACGAATATCCCAATACCCGCAGGCGAATTCCAACACATTATGCATATAACAAAGTGGTATTATGGCTATATTTGTTAGGGGATGGACATTAATATACACACACCACTTGAGATATTGCTTTGAGGTTGTATGTGACGCAGATAGGACTTTTATGGCCACCAGAATGCGTAAAACTACTGAAATTTATGGCTTCGGTTGACTTTTCATTGGTCATTTTCATTAGAATCTTCACTGGCAACCAGCATGGGTTTCCTTTGACATCAATGTTGCTTAAATTATCAAAAATATCAACATGAGATTTGAGGGAGATTGACTCCGCGTGTTCAAACCGTCATTAAAAAAATGCTCCCAGTTTTTCTTCGTTGTGGCTTTTGCTTTTTCTAGTTGCAGTTTTTACGGAGGAACAGTAAAAGCCACATATACAGAACTTTTCCTCTTTGTCTCCACAAAAGCTAATCCTTTAAGCGACTCTTGAATGTTTTCATGTCTTTTTCAGTCAGTGTTGAAGCTCCTAAACTTGCCTTTAAAGGCTGCCTTTTATTTTATTTATTATATTTTTCATTCTTAAAGTCCGTTGAGTTTTGATTTAATTTTTAATTGTAGGTAACAAGATTTTTAATATTTAGCTTCTCGCATAACTTTTCGAATTTATTTCTTGTTTGTGTATGTTCTTCAGACTTGATTTGATATCTTTGATGTCTTGTTTGGCCCAGTTTAATGCGCTATCTTAATTAAACATTTGTTAACTTGCTGGTCAATTTGCAGAGATTTTAATGGAGAAAAGCTGAGTGCAAGAGTCTTTTTTCCTTTAAAATCCCTGCTTCAATTAAATATCTCTAATTAAAACAGCATATTGAAGATAGCCCAACCAAGACTTCAAATAATATTTGAGAAATCGCTAAAAAATACGCTCTGAGCAAAAAAATATTGTTTCTTCCTTTTCACTTAAATCTTGAAATTTAGTTCTCGATTATCTCGAATTATTGCTTACCCCGGGAGGTAAGTAAACATTTTGGATATCTCTAATTAATATAGCAGATTAAAGATAGGCCAAGCAAGACATCAAATTCGAATTAAAACTCTAAGCATTTCGGTACCTTTCAGTGCTTATGTTCTGGATGAGGGGCGAGATGGTGGAGCGACTCCAGCAGCTATTACAGGGGACTCCATATGGTATATGAAAGGCACAAAAACAGCATCGGGCACAGGCGCTGGTATAGTCAGAAGAGGAAGAACCGGGGCCAGAATTACCTTAAAGCTGGGTACAATCATGACCGCTTTTCAAGCAAGTATACTAGCGATAACAAATTGCGCCAGGAAAATGAGGGAAAGGGCCTACACACGTAGTCATATAACCATCGTAACCGAAGATGAAGCCACAATAAAGGCACTTGAATCGTTCACAATCAGGTCACAATGTGTGCTAGATTGTGAAAAAAACTTACGACCCTAGCTGGGAACTCAAACAGAGTAAAACTCACTTGGGCAACTGGGACAAACAGGAGCAAAGGAAACGAGATTGCTGCGGAACTTGCTAAGGCAGGGGCCGAGCAACCACTGACCAACCAAGAACCTGCTTGTGACATATCTCATGCCCAAGTTAGGTCGGGAGTTAGGGCTGAAGTTAAGGAAGAACATAGAAAGTACTGGGAGGAGACACCACGACTCCTTACCGCGAGGCAGTTGGTGGGACCTCCACAACCAGTGCCTAAAAACGAACTGCTAGATCTCAGCAGGCAAAAAATAAGGAGGATAGTGTCCTTTTTAACAGAACACGCCCCCTGCAAAAGCACTTCTTCAGGATGGGAATGAGCGATCAACCGACCTGCAGGGGGTGCGAATTAGAGACAAAACACATATTATGTGTCACTGCACGTCATATGCAACAAGTAGACGAAGACTCCTGGGAGGGGATGAATTTCTACCAGACCAGGTCATGCGTACCCCCCTCAAGATTCTTCTGGAATTCATTGAATACACAGGGATAATGAGGGAGTAAAATGCGAAGGCACAATAGGGCAGAAATGACCCTAGGCCAAACACCACTTCGTAGGTGAGAAAGGGTTTTAGTGGATAAAACAGCCCAGAGCGCCAGAACATCAGCTCTAGGTGTGCGTAAGAGAGCATTTCCCAAACCTCACCGAAAAAAAAGTCATCAAATATTATTCGATGAGAAATCGTTTAAAACTACATGGTGAGCAAAAATAATGTAAGCTTGACGCATGTACCTAAGTGTTTATTTCTGTCAACCTCTTTCCTGCAAATACGAACAAAAATAGTACGAGAAATTTTACTTTAATCTTCAAATTTAATTCTCGACTTTCTGGAGATATTGCTTACCAGGGCAGTAAAAACTTTGAATGTCTCTAATAAAGCACATTAAAGATATGCCAAGCGGGACATCAAATAAAATTCGATGAGAAATTTTTACAAATTACACAGTGAGCAAGAATTATTGTTTCCTCTTGGCAAACTATTTCCAGAAATTATGAACAAAAATAGTACGAGAAAACTTTAATCTTTAAATTAAATTTTCAAAATTAGACTTTCTCGAGATATTGTTTATCTGCGGTGGTAGGCAATATTTCGAGAAAATTAAGAATTAAATAATTTATTTGCAGGAAAGAATTTGGTAGGAAGAAAAGTTGTTGAGAGTTTATATTGAGTAAAATCACTAAAAATTAATTCATATTACCGAGTTTCTATGAGTTGGACTTGCAAAGACAATTTGGCGCTTCTGAAGCTTCTAAAAGTTAGAGAAATTGTCAAATTTTGTGTTTTTTAGGCACATTTTCTTCTGGCAGACACCAGAGTAATCAAATATTGCCTAGAAAATCCAAAGTCTTCGCAAAGGAATTGTTTAGCCTGATTTATTAATGTTACTTCTTCCTCCTAATAATTTTTCCAATCCTCAGATATATAAAAGTTTGGATTTTGTATCTTTAAATCATTTGAAACTAAAGATTCTGTGGGAAAACTAGGGTTTTCCATAAGAATCTTTGTTTGAAAGTTGTATATATTTGCATACATTTAGCGCCTTATGTATAGGTTGAGTGAGGCATCACGTTATATTTTATATATGAATAGTAAAAACCTACATGGTGGACCAAAAAAAGACGATATAAGCATAAGCAGCGTATTAAAAAACCAGCAGGCAGCTTCTTTGTGAGAAATTTTTGGGGACACAAAAAATTGCCACCGAAGATCCTTTTGTGTAAATTTGGAATTAAATGATTTGCGATTGAAGTGAGATCAAGTACAAAACGCATGACATTGTCAAGCCAGTAAAACCGCTCTTGAAGAATAATGTCTTGAAGTGGCCCAGTTCGTCCCGCGCCAGCAGGAATAACGTTCCTGCTAAGCAGAGGTCCGGTATAGATAACCGACCTAACACTTCCCTTTTCAGATCGACCTCAAATGAAAAAAGATGTCTGTTGTTTTCCGAGAAGCAAAACGATTTAAACGGCGATTAAATAAGTATAGTGCCATATTGGGGCCGAATAAGTTCCGTCAACGATGTTCTAGGTTTTTCTTGTAGAAAAAGACCACACATTGCCAATGCTGAAAAATGCGGAGTAATTAACACTTTACAGTTGGTTGGCAGCAGTTTAAGCAAAATGTGTTTGCTATAAACTTAGGACGTGATATAGTGGATCGCGATTGAAAAAATCCTATAATGGCATTTAAGCAGCGAGCATCTTAAATTCCTACCCAAACTGGGATGATGTAACAATGCAAAAACCATGCCAGCCAACTATTAACAGTCTCATTCAGGACTTATCTGGAAGGAATCTATGGAAAATTGCTATTGTTGGAAACCGTTTCGCGACCGAAATACGAAACGACTCTTTGATTAACGGCTTTCAACAGAAATTACCTGCAGTCTACATCTACGCATATGAAAATTTAAACTCAACATTCGCATATAAACTAGTGGCATAAATATGGAAATAATTTAATTGTGGAATATCTCACGATAATAACGCTACTGCATTGATATGAAGGAAATGTATCACGTTCATTTTCCGGAAATTGTTTTCATTACACTGTAATCCGCTTGACGGGCTATGTGAATATTAAATTTAATATTCGCCTGTATGAGTTTTGAACCGTGATGCACCCTAAACGACTGCATTCGATTATCTGCTTTAAAAAATGTGTCTTCAAATGGTAAGGTTCACATGGCAAACGAAACATACATTCTCTAATACAAATCCACCATCGTCCATGTCTTCCTTATGTTGTGACCTAGAAATCGCGCAGAAAAAATGAATTGTTAACAATAATTAGCCACCGAAGATGCGGTCAAACTGAATGGTCTATATATTTTCTAGAGATTTGTGCCATACCATTCGAGAGTGTATATAGAAATCGTTATATCATTAAAATTAATGGAAAATTGTGTTAATTAGCCGATAGCCTAGCCTTGTTGATGAGCATCCGTTTTCGAATTCCAATAGAAAGTATCGTTTGTGTAGAGGATTTAATTTTTTTTAATTATTGCAATTTTTATCCCATTTAGATAAAATTATATTACTTGAGTTGAATACTTTATGGGAAAGTTGATTTAATTTCAATGACTACTTTTTCTTATAAATATCAATCGGCGATTCATGATTGAAAAAATAGGTGGCAGGTATAAAAATGCTAAAACTACTTACAAAATTTTTAAGCATTTAGGTCTAGGTCAAGGGCCAATGACTCTTGGCTTATGCAGGGTGAGTTTTTTAAAGTGTTTCAAGGCTACACCTAAGCAACAATTTCAAATATATTTATAAAAATTAGTCGGTCGCACTACTGGTAGTTTAACAAAAAAAACGCGAAGACGGAAATGCACTGCTACAAAAGAAAATCTGGCGGTAGGCGTTTCAGGAGAGGTCGTTCTTGACCAGCAAGTGGGGACTAGACGCCTTGCTAGAGATGCTGGACTAAGCCAAAAATCGGTCATAACCAAATTGCACAGTTATACATGTCATCCATATCATATCTCACTCCACCAAGAACTGTATGGACAAGACTTTCAAAACCGCGTCACGTTTTGCAATTGGGTCACGGGGCAAATGGAGGATAATGACAGATTTTTGGAAAACATTGTTTTTTCTGATGAAGCCACATTTTCCAACTGCGGGCAGGTGAATTACAGATAACATTTACGATGTTGAAAGGAATTTTTAGAATCTTTTTTAAAGGTAAACAGACATAACTTGCACTATTGGGCGGCAGAAAATCCTTACTGGATCAGAACTGTGCCAAACCAACATCCCTGGTCTCTTACTGTTTGGTGTGGTATAATTGGGGATAGAATTATTGGTCCCCATTTTTTTGAAAGACATTTAAACGGAAATATGTTCACCAGCTTTTTAAGAAACAGTTTACCCCCAGTTATTGAACCAGAACATGAATATGTGGTTTCAGCAAGATGGGGATACACCCCATTATGCCGTGTAGGCCCGTAGTCATGAAATATTCCCAAACAGATGGATTGGTCGCGGTAATCCGATCAACTGGCCTGTGCGACCTCCAGATCTGATGCCGCTGATTTTTTTGTGGGGTTTTATAAAAGATAAAGTGATGACCACTGCACCCACCCCCTCAGATGATATGAAGGAGAGAATTCACTCTGCCTGCTTGTTAGTGACACCTGAAATGCAGGCGCGAGTGCAAAATTCTTGAAAAAAAAAAGAGTAGTAAAGTGTTTGGAAGTTAAAGGCAGGCATTTTGAACATCTCCGGAAACACAGTGGATTACTATTAGTCGGGTCATAATTTAATAAATTGATTTTTAAAAATGTATGTTGCTCGTCATAATTCTGGAACTAAGTGATCAAATGAGATCAAAATTTGTACACATACATAGTTTCTTTTGTTGATTCAAATTTCACAATCAAAAAAATAGTGTCTTTGCCTCTCATAGAGGGCGCTTGAGTAGAAAAAAAAACATATGTTAAAATACGTCCCAGTACCTATTTCTTACCTTCCCAAAATTTTATAAATATATTTGAAACCGTTTCTGAGATATAGCCTTGTAACACTTTAAAAAACTCACCCTGTATATTCAATATAACTTACGCCACTGGCCACTGTTTATGAATGTACAAGAGAAATATAGTTTAGGAAAATTCAGACCGGTTTTCCTCCCAATGAAACCACTTTGCACCAGTGTAACAGTGGATCATTTCGAAACACCAAAATCACGAGAAATTGCAGAATTTTCGAGTCCAACTGGTCCATTTTCCCTTCGCATAATTTAACTGTAAAATATTTTCCTCAATTGTGGTGTTGGCATGTTGAATAATTTAATATGTTTTCTTGTAATTCTTATTCTGTTCTTCTTCAGCAGCCTAATTTGCCCATCATCGTGCCAACGTCCCCCTTAGTTCATGCCTGTCCTGCCTTCTGCTGGCTCTTCTCATCCAGGCATCTGACATGATTTAGTTTTTCGCCGTCTATTAGAATTCCTTTGTTCTACCAATTCAGGGTTTTGAACACATCTTTTAGAGCCAAAGTAAATAGTTTGGGAGAGAACGCGTCTCCTTGTCTCACTCCACTTTTATCTTTATTTTATTTGTTTTTCCTTGTGTTGTTGGTGCTTTTTTGTTGGGCATGTATTTAAGATAGTTTTCTATTTCGGTCGTCGTTATTTCCGAAATATCTTCGGATCCTACATTTCTGACTGTACCTCTATTTTTTTCTTATTTTCCTGGTGGAGGTGTTTTCTTAGCCACTGTTCCTTATGTTAGATGCTCTTACTTTTCTCCTTCTATTTTTTATTTAGTTGGGATATAGTCTTCTTTATTTGTTCAATCCTTTCGTCTTCTTTTTCTTTCTTTAATTAATTGTTGAGTTTCCTGACTTAGTTTGTGGTTAGTGGGTTTTTGTTCTCCTTTATTTTCATTGTTTATGGTGTCCTATGGCCGGATTTTGTTATCCCTGCATATGTTCGTGTCCGTAATTCTTGTAATTACCACCTTCTTAAAATCTTAAGAATTTTTCAATTTGAAATTTCAATGTGACAACACAAAATACATTCCTGGCTACTGTCTTCCTGATATTTTGTTGTGGATGCTACTCATATATCTCGTATTGATTACCGAGTCCACATTTTTTTTCCGGTGAGGTTTGTGAAATGCTCTCTTACGCACACCCAGAGCTGATGTTCTGGCGCTCTGGTCTGTGTGGGACTCCAGCTTAGCTGTTTAGCTACTAAAACCCTTCCTCACTTCCGAAGTGGTGTTTGGCCTCGTTCCGCGGTCATTTCTATCCTATTGTGCCTTCGTATTTTACCCCCTCATTATCCCTGCGTATTCAATGAATTCCAGAAGAATCTTGAGGGGGGTACGCAGGACTTGGTCTGGTAGAACTTCATCTCCTCCCAGTAGTCTTAGTCTACCTGTTGCATATGACGTGCAGTGACACATAATATGTAGAGTAGTTTCGTCCTCTAATTCGCACCCCCTGCAGGTCGGTTGATCCCTCACTCCCATCCTGAAGAGGTGTTTTTTTGCAGGGGGCGTGTCCTGTTAAAAGGCCAATATTCTCCTTAATTTTTGCCTGCTGAGATCTAGCTGTTCGTTTTTACGCACTGGTTGTGGAGGTCCCACCAACTGCCATGCGTAAGGAGTCGCGGTGTCTCCTCCCGGTACTTTTTATGTTCTTCCAAGATCCATGGCCCAACTTCCGCCCTAACTTTGGCATGAGATATACCACAAGCAGGTTCTTGGTTGGTCAGTGGTTGCTCGGCCCCTGCCTTAGCAAGTTCCGTAGCAATCTCGTTTCCCTTGCTCTTTTTGTCCCTGTTGCCAAGTGAGTTTTACTCTGTTTGAGTTCCCAGCCAGCGTCGTAAGTTCTTTTACACAATCTAGCACACATTGTGACCTGATTGTGTACGATTCAAGTGCTTTTATGGTGGCTTCATCTCCGGTTACGATGATAATATGCTTACGTGTGTAGGCTCTTTCCCTCATTTTCCGGGCGCTATTTGTTATCGCTAGTATACTTGCATGTCCTGACTACCGAGTCCACATACTCTAAACAATTGTTTCACTCATAGAAAAGTGCATCTGTTTTAATCTGAGGCAAATATTTATTAGTCTATGTAGGTATTTGTTTGCGGCAATTCGATGTCCACCGCACGAAATTAGCCCAATTTTTGGCCATTCGATAATCGAATTACCGAAATTCCAAGCAGGACTTAACATTGAAAAACAAACCGTAAAACCGCAGTATTTGCATTCGGTCACAGTCTACATTTGAAGGTATTTAGTAGGCAGACGTCGTGGTAACTTAGCGATTTAAGTGTTTTTTACTCATCGGTAAATCCTTGGCTAATGGCCATCAAGTGTTCAGTCCAAGTTTGGTTATTTAGTCATTTACTAGCAGGGGATGATTGAAACTTTCAGGAGCTTTCAGAGATTTTTCAAGTTCAACGGTTCCACCGGCAAAATTGCATCATCTTGTCCCAACTGGCTGAGTCATTTTTAATAATTTTAAACCTCGCGGACCTTTCTTGGAAGGCTTGAAGAATCAACAGATAATTAATTAAATTGCAATTCTTGCAAAAAACTTGTTTTTTTTGGGCAGCTTCCTGTATTGACCATTGTTTCTCAATGCAATTTGGCTGCAATAAATGTAAAATTGCAACGTATCAAACGTTGAGTTCTCAATCATCAGATAACGAAATCTATTCGTAATGCCAGCCAATGATCCATCAATATTCCTGTTGGCTGACAGGAAAATTGTTAATACATATCAAGCCGAACTCTTACGCCGAGCATGTCATGATGTAATCAATATTCCTGCTTGTCAGTGCTCTTCAGGATATCGATTCATTGATAGACATTTTAATATGAAAATTATTCCAGATGTAAACAATTATGCCTGCCCTGTTTTAGTTCATGCTGGACGTATTAGTTGGCTAAAATATGGAGAATGTTATAGAATAGTTAGCTCGCTTGCAATGGGATTGCCTTGTGTGTGGACTCGTATAAAAGACATTGAACCAACGAGAAAACATCTTCAGATTTTTGCTTGCAACTGTTAAAACTCCGGTGTTTTCCAACTGTGCAACTTTCATTTCACTCTTCCTCATCTAATGTGTTTCTTATCTATTAGTTGCTTTCAGCTTTAAAAGATTTTTCTGCAAAAAAGCACACCAGGAGACCAAATAGTTAGTGGGACATTAATGAAGAGATTTGCGATTTCTAAGCAGACTTAAGTGCAATTATTCGAAAAAATACACGTCCTTATCAACAATTACCAGTGACTTTCTTATTGTTCGATCACGAAAAGTAAATTCTAAGCTGTAACCTCGTTGCCAATTACTCCGAAACGATTATCGGCAATTTGTGTGTGTGCAAGCATACCTCGTTATTCACTCACTGCCTTTTTAAACACACGACTTGGGCCATTTTGACATTGCACAACATAGAACCCGAGTTTTTACTAAGTATATCAGATCGGCCATCTTGAAGCTGACCATCTTTAAGACATATCTAGAATTGCTAAACTTTTCGATTCCACCTAGTCAATTAGAGGACATTGTTGTAATACAATACAAAAATTAATTCGCCAATACTTGGAAGATTCACATTGTAAGAGACCACCCTGTATTAATCACAAATCATCTCCCAAAAAATAATTCGTCTAATTTAATTTGTATGCGACAAAAACGACTCTTTGATGTTCGCAAAACAATGCCATCGATAAATTTCACGTGAATGTCTCGTTCTTACACACAAAATACGAATCGAATACAATCGGCCGCTTGTGGGTTAGTCAATCATTCCCATTTAAAGCCAATCACGAAAAAAAGTCAAACAAGGGAAAGACCACAACCGCCAAATTATAATTGTAAATGCTATTCTTTAGCGAAGTGTTATAAGCAAGCCGTTGGCCAACAACAAAACGTGTTTTTAAGATATTCCCGACGATTTAAAAGGCATTTTTATACAGGGTGTTAAACTCTCATTTTTGTATGTCTTTGTGGTCGGGTTTTCCTTCGTGGGAGAATACTTTCTCATGTCAGCGGCGTCTCAATCACTTTCAATCTAACTGACTTTTTCCTGTAAACTTATCAAGTTCTAATAATTTTTCGATGCCCGCAAATTCGACATCGGAATCCTGAAGACTTTATATGACTCATCAGTTACTTGAAAACACCGTCAATATCCAAATTTCTGAGCCAGTTTTTCAAAAAAGGAGAATCACAACTTAACTTCAAGTTTTGTCTGTATAGCCCCTTTATTGCCTCTCTTTGTATTTAACACGCACTTTTCTTTAAGTGAAAACTTTCCACATGAAGTACGAAAGAATTGGCATTCCACGCAACAAATCCCATTATAAAACCTCTTTATGATATTTATACAGCCTCAAAGTCTCTTTTGGATTCCAAACTATACTATTTTTAAGTTTTTCCAAGTTCTATAAAAAATCTTCCCCATTGACAAAAAGGCAACGAAATCGGTTTTCTCGGCTTAACCCCGTTATTATATTTGAACAGCCTCATTATTTTACTTCAATTGCTTAACCTAAATCCTTGATTGTTTCTGCAACTTTTCAGAAGATCTTCTGAATTGATACAAAACAAGAAAACCGATTTTTTCCGACTTTCTTCGAGCCTCTTTATTGCCCCTCTGCTCATTAAATTTGTAGCAGTTCAACTTTGGAGGAACTCGGACCATACGCCCAAATTCGCACTTTTCTTTAGTGAAAAACTTTTCAAATGAACTGCGAAAGAATTTGCATTCAACGCAAAACATCCCATGATAAAGGCCTCTTTATGATCTCTCAAAAGTCTGTTTTGGATTCGAAACTACACTTTAAGTTTTCGAGTTCTTTATAAATCTTCCCAATTGACAAAAAAGCACGAAATCGGTTTTCTCTCCCGCTTAGCCCCTTTATTATATGTCTACAGGGCCTCAATACTGTTAATCGTTTTTTTTGAGTAAATACAATAATTGCAACATGTTCAGAAGATCTTCTCAATTGACACAAAACAAGAAAACCGATTTTTTCGGCTTAGCCCCGTAATTATATATTGTATATACATATATATTGTACAGCTCATTATTTTGCTTCAATTGCTACACTAAATTCCTTGATGTTTCTGCAACTTTTTCAGAAAATCTTCTGAATTGACACAAAACAAGAAAACCGATTTTTTCGACTTAGCCCTTATTGCCTATCTGCTCATTAAATTTGTAGCAGTTTCAACTTTGGAGGAACTCGGCCATACGCCAAATTTCATCTATATAGATTTGTTATTCGATTTTTACAGCGGCAAGAGTCGATCATGTTTCAATGCAAAAATCTTGATGTTTCGTCAAGTTCGTCGGAAATGCTTCTTGGTTGATGCAAAATAAGACGACCGATTTTCTCTCTGCTTAGCCCCTTTACTGTCTCTCTGTCTCATGAAAAATGCAAATTCTTTAAACAAAAGCTGTCAAGCAACTGCTTAGAAAAATCGGTCGAAAACAAAAATGTTCTCTATATAGCCTCTTTATTATATTTGTATCAACTCAATTGTGTTTTGTCGCCAAGATTTATTGATTTTTTTTCGAGTTTTTATGAAAATATTCACAATTGATACAAAGCGAGGGGCTTGTCAATCCCTTCGTTGGGTGCATCATTCTCTCTGCTTATAAATATGTAACATATTTTAGCAGAAATTTTCAGAATCAAATTGAGAATAATTCTGGTCGAAAGTAAAAATGCTTCTATATATCCCGATTAATATTTTACGAACCTCATTTTGTTTCCGCACTAAAATATCTTGAAGTTTCTTCAGGTTACTGGAAGAACCTTTTCATTTGATACAAAACAAAAAATCAATTTACTGCCAACTTAGCCCCTTTATTATATTTGTGCCCCTTCAATTCAGTCAATCAATTTCAGAAAATTTTCGCAATTGATACATTACAAGAAAACCAGCTAAAGGGACTACTTAGCCCCTTTATTGCCTCTCTGATTTGAATATGCAACATACTTTAACACAATTTTTAATTTTTTTTCAGAACCAAGTCAAAAGCTCCTTTATTATATTTTTACCAGCTGTGTTTCTCCAGTTACTGGAAGAATCTTCTAGTTGATACAAAACAAGAAATACATTTTCCCTGTTCTTAGCCCCGTTATTGCCGCTGTGCATTTTAAATGCACAACTGATTTTTCTAGGAGACTACTTTAGATTAGTAAAATGCTACAAAAATTACTTCATGAATAAAGTACATTTTCTCTTTGCACAGCCTCTTTATTACGCTTTGAAAGCTTCCAAATCGCGATTGCCATATTAAATAATGCAATTATAAATATCATGATGTGAAATAAATACACTTTCCGCCTCAACCAGCCCCAAAACAGTAGATATTTTTGCCCTATCCAGCCCCTTTATTGACGGCTTGAACTTGTGATAATGGTTTATCTTTAAGATTTTTCCCATGACGTTTAGATCCATTAAAACAGTTAAAACGAATTGTTGGCATTTATTACTCCTAATCAGCCTCTTACGTCCTAAGTTGACAATTAAGTTTCAATTGAAGAATCTGATATTTTTATGAAAATATAATTTATTTCCAAAAAAGCTTTCAAATTATGTTTTAATTGTTTAGGCCTTTTTAACCACCAGGTTTTAGTCAGCCTCTTACTGCCTAAGTGAGCAATTAATTTTCAATATTTTTTTTAGTTATTTTAGTGTCTTATTACTTATTCAAGCGGCGGAATACGTGCCCCATCAGCAAATTCCTTTGCAATAAAGCTGCAATAATGGCAAAACGAACTAAAAGAACCCCTGTTGGGCTCAGAATAATTTGAGCCTGGGATCAATTTTTGAAATGAAAAATATGGCTGAAAAGAGGGGTTTAATCGCTTTGAGAGCGCAATTTAAAAATCCAATGGTAGAGCAGCGTGAATGGGCATTGAAAATCGAAAGTGGTTCCACTTTGCACTTTTTTATTTTCTATAATATTAATAGGGCTTACACTAGTAGAGTTATTTTGTTTTCAAATCTAAAGAAATTTCATTATTTATAAGCTTAAGAGCGGCACAATCTCTTCATATTTAAGGCCCAGCTTTGACATGTGAGTGGAACCAAAAAGGCTCATTCGCATAATTGAGCCCATAATTAGTACCATGTTGGCAGCTGCGCACAGTTTTCATGTACAGCAGATTATTCAGGAATGCTAAAGACAATAAACGTCTTCTTCGTTGAACAGTTATTCAAACTTACATGGTATTTATCAATTTCCTTGTAACAGGTGCTGCATATGATACGAAGCTTACAGGGTGAGCATTGAGGTAAACATCCATATTTTAAATAAAAAGTAAATACTTCTTTCTGCACATTAAACAGAAGCTGCTTGCAACTGTTCAATACAAAGTTGAATTAGATTTTCTTTAGAAGCGTCCTCTATATCCGGCATTTATGAAAACCAATCAGTAAAAAGCCCCAACAATGCCGAGCTTTCAGCAGGAAGGCGAGAAGCTTTGAAAGCTGCAAGTTTCTTATTCAAAGGACTTTGGTGAAAGCTTCGACTACAATAGTTGCTGTGAAGATGGCAGCAGTAGCTCTACGTTTCAAGCATTACACAAAAAATTCTGAGCCTATTTATTCATTATTTTGAGAGGATCAGAAATCTATGAGGGTCCATAAAACTGAGAATTGGCTGAAGGATTTTGCCAGTTCTGAGGGAAATTGCGTTAAATGGAAGTTCAAAGTTTCTGCGTTCCTGTCGCTACCTATTGAACTGAAGGCATTTAAAGGGCCAAGATAAGGGAACGTCGAAACCTATAATAGGACAAATACCAATGAGGGGTTTCAGATAAGAAAAACACCGGCTATAGGAAGCCATAAAAGGCCAGAGGTAACTATAAAGAGAACCATAGGTGTAACGTTGCCTGCAAACATGAATAAATATGATAAGGTTTTATCGAAAAGGGAAACTTTATGATTTTGAAAGAATAATTGGGAAACTCACTGGTGAACAATACTAGTGAGACTTTTTGAAATTTGAAAAGGGTGAAACTCCATAGATAAAGAGCGAAATCCAAGTGAGACTCATGTGAAACAAACCGTAATACTTTTGCTAAAACCAGAAACACCTTTTAGCTCTCAGCAATTCGTTTATTCAGTATGAAGGGCTCGAAATGTAGCCGTCAGCTTTAGGTTGCGTTCTGGTCCCGAATGATCCGCCAAAGTTCGTTACCGTTCCAAAAGTTGCAAGGGAAATTTGAATAAATCTTCATTAAAATTCCGTATATTGCCAGATGAAACATTTTGGAATTAAGCTGATAAAAAAAAACTTCCCTTAATCAAACATGTATTATAAGGCGCGAGGAAACTGATAAAAATGTATATCTACAGGGTTTAAATACAAAAATTTTCTGTTTTTTCGATGAACGGTTTTTCTGGAAACGTTGGAAGACGTAAAAGAGATCGGTTTTAAAACCGTGTACATAGAAAATAGTATACTATCGAGTGAACGGCGATAATTGAAAAACTGAGCTGCATTGGATTTCTCCTGCTGTTTTCCAAATGAGACAATAGCTCATCGAGCTGCGCAAATGTTATTGTTCATTTTTCTAATTTTGCCGATTTTGATAGCGTTATTCGCCATCGATCCAGTCTATAAATTGCTGTGGAAACAACGAACATCATTTTCGGTAAATCGTTTTTTTCAATCCAAAAAATCACAAGCACAAAGCGAAAAGAGAAAGGACTTTGTAATGAATTTTTTGTCCAAAGTTCAGTTGGACCGGAGAGAAAAACGTCCAATACCATGCTCATAATCAGGAGAGATAGAAAAATAAGGGAATCGAAGGAAGGTAGGAAATAACGGAAATTGGCTCCGAAACGTACGGCCAATCGACTCGGGATCAATTCGGGAACTTCCAATGCTTTTCGGCCCTTTCAACGGGATCCCGAGATATACTTTCAAGACAATTGTATTCGATAAAGTCTACTTATTTAGGATTTGTTCTTCGATATACCTTTCGATTTATAACGTTGTTTGTCCGCTTCGAATGGCCCTTTTCTGTAAGAAAACATATATTTTGGTTGTTTACATTACTTTATATTCCCCAGTTTGGCTCAGTCAATTGAGTATTGATAGAAAAGGCCCCAAACTGAGTCATAATGCACTAAATAAAATTACGCAGATTTTCTCTGGAATAGTTAGAGTTATTGTTGATATTCAAAAAAATTAGATAAAGAGAGGATAGCTTTTATGGTTATTGCTTGCAACTGAAGAGTTTTGCGAGCTTGGCTCAGCCACCACTTTTGAAGATGCCAGTCACTGATATTTTGCAAGTCCAAAAACTCTAAACCTGCCAATTGTTCAACATTTTCTTTCCACCAGTGTCGTGCCCGAATGGTTCGGCACAACAAACTCATTATAAATTAATGATTTTTCGTGCTTTTCCACGACGACCTAAATCCCGAAAAATGTATCAGTCTACTCTATATGAGTTGTTGTGTCGAGCCCTTCGGGCACGACACTGACTTGCAAGTCAAAGTACTCTAAACCTGTCAATTGTTCAGTTTTCTCCCCACCCAACTACTATACGAACGCACAAGCATGACAAAGATCTCGGAAAGACTCATACAGCTACAGACAAAATGGACAAACAACCCCTACAACTGGACCATACTGAATCCCCTTTGTCTTACAAGACCAACCAGACAATCCCGCTTCCGTTTCCCTACATTAACGCTACTCGAACACTTACAAACGCAACGGACTAGTGGACAATAAAATAATTCCTTCTTGCCACTGAAATCTTATTTATTTAATAGTATTGTTAACCTAGAATAAGAGAATTTTCATATTTGTTTTTTATTTAGATTAAGACTGCATGTATTAAACAAGGGCAGAAAGACCGATAGGTCGATAGCCTTTTTAGAAATAAAGATGTTTACTACTACTGTTCAGTTTTGTCCTTCAAGCAGTGTCGTGCTCGAAGGGCACGGCACAACAAATCGGTGCCCGAAGGGCTCGGCACCACAAATCCATTAGAAACTGATGAGTTTTTCGGGTTTTTAGGACGAAAATATCACAAGTTTCTAATGAATTTGTTATGCCGCGAGCTTCGGGCACGACACTGATTTGCAAGTCCAAAAACTGTAAACCTGCCAATTGTTCAGTTTCGTCCTTTAATCTGTGTCGTGTTCGAAGGGCGCGGCATAACAAATTTATTAGAAACTTTTGAGATTTTCCTGATTTTCCACGACACCTTAAAAACCCGAAATACTCATGAGCTTCTCATGGATATGTTGTACGGAGCCCTTCGGGCACTTTACACAGGACTTGCAAATCACTTTTCGTGCTTTTCCACGACGACCTGAAAGTCCGAAAACTCATCAGTTTCTAATAGATTTGTTGTGCCGAGCCCTTCGGGCACGACACTGATTTGCATGTTTTTTGCAGTTTTTTGGTTCAATCAGTGCCGTGCCCAAAGAGCTCGGCACAACAAACTCATTAGAAACTCATCAGTTTTCGTGCTTTTCCACGACGACCTAAATCCCGAAAACCTTATCAGTCTAATGGATTTGTCGTGCCGAGCTCTCAGGGCTGAACCTGCGAGTCAAAAAGCTCTAAACCTGTCAATTCTTCAATTTTGTACTGCAATCAGTGTCGTGCCCGACGGGATCGGAACAACAAACCCATTAGAAACCAATGAGCTTTTCGTGCTTTTCCGCGACGACTTCAAAACCCGAAAAATTCATCCGTTTCTAATGGATTTGTTGTGCCGAGTCCTTCGGGCACGACACTGGTTTAGACGCTAAAAAACCCTAAACTTACCAATTGTTCAGTTCAATTTTTCAATTGGTGTCGTGCCCGAGGGGCTAGGAACAGCAAACCCCTTAGAAACTAATGAGTTTTTTTGCTTTTCCACGACGACTTAAAAGTCCGCAAAATTCATCCGTTTCTAATGGATTTGTTGTGCCGAGTCCTTCTGGCACGACACTAGTTTAGACTCTAAAAAACCCTAAACTTGCCAATTGTTTAGTTCAACCTTTCAATTGGTGTCGTGCCCGACGGGCTCGGAACAACAAACCCATTAGAAACTAATAAGTTTTTCGTGCTTTACCACGACGACTTAAAGTCCCGAAAAACTCATCCGTTTCTAATGGATTTGTTGTGATGAGTCCTTCGGGCACGACACTGATTTGCAAGTCCAAAAACTGTAAACCTGCCAATTGTTCAGTTTTGTCTTTTAATCAGTGTCGGGATCGAACGGCGCGGCTTAACAAATTCATTAGAAACTTTTGAGATTTTCGTGATTTGCCACGACGTCGCCCGAAAAACTCATCAGTTTCTAATGGATTTGTTGTGCCGAGCCCTTCGGGAAACCTGACAAATGTTCAGTTTTTTGGTTCAGTCAGTGCCGTGCCCAAAGGGCTCGGCACAACAAACTCATTAGAAACTCTTGAGTTTTCGTGCTTTTCCACTACGACCTAAAATCCTGAAAAATTTATCAGTCTAATGGAGTTGTTGTGTCGAGTTCTCAGGGCTGAACCTGAGAGTCAAAAACCTCTAAACCTGTCAATTATTAAATTTTGTACTGCAATCAGTGTCGTTCCCGACGGGATCGGAACAACAAACCCATTAGAAACCAATGAGCTTTTCGTGCTTTTTTGCGAAAAATTCATCCGTTTCTTATGGATTTGTTGTGCCGAGTCCTTCGGGCACAACACTGGGTTAGACACTAAAAAACCCTAAACTTACCAATTGTTCAGTTCAATCGTTCAATTGGTGTCTTGCCCGAGGGGCTAGGAACAGCAAACCCATTAGAAACTAATGAGTTTTTCGTGCTTTTCCACGACGACTTAAAAGTACCGCAAAATTCATTCGTTTCTAATGGATTTGTTGTGCCGAGTGCTTCTGGCACGACACCTAGTTTAGACGCTAAAAAACCCTAAACTTTCAATTGTTCAGTTCACTGTTCAATTGGTGTCGTGCCCGACGGGGCTCGGAACAGCAAACCCATTAGAAACTAATAAGTTTTTCGTGCTTTACCACGACGACTTAAAAGCCCGAAAAACTTATCCGTTTGTAATGGATTTGTTGTGATGAGTCCTTCGCGCACGACACTGATTTGCAAGTCAAAAAACCATTAAAAATTCATGACTTTGTCGTGATTTTTCACGACGACCTAAAAGCCCGAAAAACTCATCAGTTTCTCAAGGATTTGATGGGTTTTTAGGCCGATGTGAAAAGTAATTTCTTCCTAGCATTTCGCAGGCACCAGTGCCTTGCAGCTTCAGAGATAGTTTATGTGCCATGCCGAACCTCTGAAGATGCGAGCCACTCGTGCCTGCGAAACGTCCGGAAGTAATTATTTTCCACGACGGACTAAAACCCTGAAAGACTCTTTAGTTTTAAGTCAAATTAAAAACTATTTAAAAAAATAATCAAAGTTTACTAAACACTCGGAAATGTTTCTTGGGGTTGTCGGATGTGACCGAAAGTTGCAGGCACACTTTAAATTTCCTTAGACACCAAAATCGGCTAGGAAGTTCGTTACAGATCCAAAAGTTTGAATGAAATTTGAATAATACCTCATTTAAATGCGCCAGCGTTAAGAAAATAAAATTATTTGAATTTTCGTTGGGTCGAAAGCAGTCATGGTATTGGTGCATCTGGCGCAATTCCCACTAAACATTTTGACAGGCCGGATTCGGAGGAAATGTGGAAATTTAAGTGGAGTTTCACCAAAAAAAACATCTCGTCTCCGCTCTTGTGCAGGCCTGAAGAGTTAGTATTTATTTATTACAACCCTCGATCATTTTCATTGTGTCTTAATATCACTAAAGCTCACGAAACCAGCAATTTTAAGGATGCATAAGTTTGCAGCACTTTAACATAATTGCTAAGGTCTTATGACCCATATTCTCTAGATAGCCATATGCAAGACTTCCAAGTGTATCTCAAGGCAGTTAAAAACAAATAATTTATTAATATTACAAAATCACATACTGAACAGTTTCAAGCACACATTATGTATCAGTTTTCGGTCAACGTTCATGGAATAACGAAACAGGCCCATAATTAACGGTCCTGTTAACCTTGGTGCTGTGGTTTCGCTAAATAGTTAAACACATATTAAGTTACCCATGTTAAACCTCCCTAAGGACGCTATTACATGGCATCGCTAAATTTGTTATTAAATTTAAAATCAATTGGTAATTGGGCTTTGAATTGCGCGGATGTACTAATTATTTTGTGCATTATTTATCTAGGAGATTATCTGGGTGATATTAATTAAGCCTCCTTTAGAAGAGGAAGTTGATGTTTTCAGTACGTTTGGAGGACTCAAAGCGTGGCCAATTAGCGAAGAGTTGTAAAGTGCAAAGTGCTTTAAAATTTTTTTGCCAGACATACAAAAGGAAACTAGGGCCTGGATCAGATGGCGTTTGGCAAAATCTGGCTCAAGGCATCGTTTGCTTTACAATTTTGCTTTATAATTGAGTCAAGCTTTCCCCAGTAATTCTACTAAAAATTATTTGATCTTGAAAGTGTTTTTTCTTGTAAATTCACCCATTTGGAAACCATCCCAAATCCAGCTAATTGAATCATAAAAATAATTGGTGAATAATTTAAGTGAGTTAAACATAAGCTTCCATTTCGGTTCACATAAATCCGGGCTCGTTGGCGTATTTTTGCAAATTGGTTTTGAAAAGTAGCGTGTTTGCAAAGCTTCGGAATCCAAGCCGATTAATCTAACTTGCGCCGCCATCATCAGACGACAACACAAACGCAAATAGAGATCAGATTTGTATCGTGGCATATCGGGTAAATATCGCGGAAATTATCTGTTTTGGTTTAATAACGTTTGAGGATATAGATATAGAGTTACGGTTTCACTTCTCTACTCTTTACTGAGTGAGGATACCAAGCGGCAAGCCATTAAAAATTGGACGGTTTGGGTTAAATTCTCCGGGTGAATTTGCAATGGGTTCTTCAATATATTAGACTTTTTAATTGTTTTAATCTGGGTAGTTTTAGAGTATTTTTTGTCATGTCATGTCAAAAATGATTTTCAGGAGAAAAGCGTCCTTTAGTTTTTTTAAAAATCAGTCGATCTTTTTGCTTTTTTATAAATTAAAAAAATAATATGCTCGAAAGCAGCGTTTTTATAACTGCACTCCGCTCTGAGCGTGTTCCAGCTCTTCTATTGGATAGTTTTTTTGCGTGTTTTTAGCGAGGAAAGTTTTAAGTATTTGGGTAGACGATGGCTACTTTACATTGAATGATTCAAAATCGACATCGTTTTCTGTTGTCACGTCCAGACCTAACAAGCCGAGCCCGAGCCAAGCCTGTTCAGCGGCAAATTCCTTTGATATTTCGTCAAAATACGGACAGAAAATCTATCGTCCGTCGGTGTTTTGACGAAACATCAAAGGAACTTTGCCGCGACTTAAGCTCGGCTCGGGCTTGGCTCGGGCTCGGCTCGTTAGGTCTGGACGCGAAAAAACTATAGTAAACTTATTTTTAAATGACACACGAACAGGATAAGGGTGTTTACAAAGAAAAGAAAAACAGAGCAAAAAGCGTTTACAAGACATAAAGGAAATTATTTCTGGTTTTTGGCGTTGAAATCAAAGTGTTTTTGAATAAGAAAAATGTATTTACAAGAAGAAACATTAATTTATAAATAACAAATATATTCTATAAAAACATAATAAAAGAAAAAGTGAAGTGCTTACGGAACTGCTTAATTTTCGTAACGCTTTGCTAATTTTCACCTGCAAATCGTTTTAAAAAGCTGTCCCAGGAGGTTTGTTTCTTCCTCCCGTTCAGGATATTGCGGAAATGAGTTATGCAAGTTTCGTTGATCAACTCCCATGCACGAACAGTTGCAACTTTTTCGGGGTGATTTTTATCCACGAATTCTACAACTTTCTCCCACATTCCCAAGATCTCCTTTATATCTCTTCTGGAGATAACCTCCTCCATCTCTAGCTCCTCTTCAAACCTAATTTTTCGTTAAACCACCGTATGCTGCTGCGAATGTAGATCGTGTAACTCCTCGGTTGTCAGCTCTTGAGACTGTTCCTCGACGAGTTCGTTCACATCTCTCTCATCCACCTCCAGACCCATGGATTTTCTCAATCTCCTCTACCACTGACGCTTTGGGTTCCAATCCTTCGAAGGCCCTTTCAGCTACAGTCTCAGGCCATAGCTTCTTCCATGTAGAAGTTAAGGTCCTCGTTGTTACACTCTGTCAGGCCTAATCAATAACTCTTAAGCAATCACGATGTTAAAGTGGTCCTTCCAGAACTCTCGAACGGTAAGGTTTGTGTTCTCCGACATTAACATTTAACTGGTTTTCTTGCTCCAAAATGACTCAAATCGGAAGAATTTATACGAACTTGGAACATCGTATTCAGATTGTTTGTAGTTGAATATTTTACCGCGTTGCATCTTCAAAAAATATATTTTTAATTATCACGAAAACAGGAGAAGAGTGTTTACAAAGGAAAGAAAAAGATAGT